>CAUYUJ010019704.1:231281-241281 GCA_963575745.1 Prorocentrum cordatum
CAGCAGCACATCATCATGCATCAGCATCAGCAAGCTTCATCGTCATACATCATCTTCAGCAGCAGCAGCTCAGGCTTTCTGCATCTGCATTCTGAATCTGCTTCATCATCAGCATGACCATCAGCTTTCAGCAATGCTGCTGCATCAAGCATCAGCACTCATAGCCTCAGCACGCATCAGCATCAGCATCAGCATCAGCATCATCAGCATCATCATCATCATCATCATCCATCATCACCATCACCAATCTCCATACACCATCACCATCATCACATCATCACATCACCATCATCATCATCATCATCATCATCATCATCATCATCATCATCATCATCAGCATCATCATCATCATCATCATCATCATCATCATCATCATCATCATCATCATCATCATCATCATCATCATCATCATCATCATCATTATCATCTCTCTCTCTTTTTCTGTGTGTTTCATCTCTCTCTCTTTCTCGCTCTCTCTACTTTCCTCTCTCTCTCTCTCGCTCTCTAGACTCTAGACCGCCCGATGACCCCCCATGCGCGTGTTCGTGCTACCGTTCTTTGCCAACGGAGGCCCATCGGCATGCGGAATGGTCTCGGGGCCGCTGGGGGCCCCGGCGTCCTCGGTGGAGGTTGAAGAGGCGCAGGCTGTTCGGGAAAAATGTAGAAGCCTGGGGCAGGAGCCAGGCAGGAAGGTGGATCAAGTAGAATCGACTTCTGATCGCCCAAGCGCCCAAGAGAAAGGCGACTGGAAAAGGGAAAAACCCTTGAAATGTACTTGGACTGGTCTCTATCCCACGTTCTGTGCAACATCTAACGGTGCTGTCAATATCTTGCCGTGACACACGCGCTCGGCGCCCACCCGGCCGGGCCGCAGCAGGGTGTCAGCCTGGGCGGGGAGAGGGGCACCGTCTTGCTATGCTGGTTCTGGCTCTTCGCGCACGGGAGCCCTGGACATGCCCAAAGCGACGTTTGGGTACAGCATCCCCTGCCTTGGTGAAGGGTCAGATAGGCGTGTTAGCCGGCTAAGCGGGTAGACGTTGATACGATGGAGTGCAAGGCCGGGCCTGCCGGGCCAGCCGAATCAGAAATTGGCTCGGGTATGGCTTAGCCATTGGCCTGAGGGCGCGCTTAGTGGTACACCTCAGGGGACGCGAATCGTCCCACAATGGGCTCCACAGCGAAAAACGAAAACAAAAGCACTTGCCACGGGATCGCTGACAAGATCGCTGACAAAGCAGCGCTCCTGGCCGGCCCCAGGGCCACAACGGGGGCAAGAAGGGCCATACTTCGAGTAGGAGGTCTACTACAGAATTGGTTGACACCAAAACTAATTTCCTCGTCAAATCTACCAACAATGATCAGAATGTTCGCAAACCTAAGAAAACTACACGCATCGTTCGTAGAGTCGACGAAAAGTTCAAGCTCGGGGTAGAGCAATTCTGTAGTCGATCTCCTAGTCGAATGCTGTGCTTGCTGGTTGCTGCCTCCAGGCGAAGGGTGCCTGCGAGGCACCTGCAGCACACCGCAGGGGCCGCGGTGGGCCTGCGTCCGAGGCGAAGGGCGGCTCCCGTGTTTCGCCGTGCGCAGCCCGGTCCTGGTGGACGCGGTCGACGATGCGAGGCGGGGATTTGTCCAGATCCACCGCCTGGGAACCGACGTCTTGTGGACTGAGCGGGCTGTGGATAGGGATATAGTTTGGCACCTGGGGGCCCGAATATATCCATATACACCGCCTGCAAAGGTCCACAAAGATCGTTCCCCCAAACGGTGGTTGTGGATGAATGCCCGCCTCGACGACAGAGGTCTTGTAATTTGTCGTCCACGACGCGCCATCGTCGTGGTCGTCGTCGTCGTGAACGTCGCCGTCGTCGTGAACGTCGCCGTCGTCGTCGTCGCCGTCGTCGTCGTCGCCGTCGCCGCCGTCGCAGCCATCGTAGCCGCCGCCGTCACCGCTCCTGGTTGACGCGGTCGATAAATGTCTTGGAATTTTTCTTCCACGCCACGTTGTTGACCTTCAGGAGGGTGTCCCCTGTCTGCACCATGCTGGCCAGATTCGCCTCTTCCAGCCGGGCGGATTCAGAAAGCCGACAGCCAGGAGCGCTCTGGGAAAGAAGCGAAGCAGGACTGGGAGGCCAGAGGGGAGATCCGCCTGCGATGAGGAAGCGGGGAGGGACAGGTGGGAAAGACGGGAGGCGGAGAAGGGGCAACAGAGAAGACGCGCAGGGGACCGAGGCCTCCTGTTCCCTCCTCCTTCTCTTCCTGCGTGTCCTCCTTTTCCTCCTTCTCCTCCTCCTCCTCCTCCTCCTCCTCCTCCTCCTCCTCCTCCTCCTCCTCCTCATCCTCCTCTTCCTCCTCCTCCTCGTTCTCCTCCTCCTCCGCCTCCACCAGCTCCTCCTCCTCCTCCTTCTCCTTCTCCTCCTCATCCTCCTCCTCCCGACTGCCGTGCCCCAGGGACGAGGCACTCGCCCCGCTCACGAGGGCTTGATCCTTCCATGGTGGAGCAACGATCCGATCCGTGCCTCGCCCCCCCGGGGCCCCGCCATGGGGTCCCAGCCCCCCTGGGGTGCCCCCTGGGCCCTGGGGGAAGTGAGAGGAAGAAGTAGAGGGGCCCAGGGACACACACACACACACAAAAATACACAGATCCCAAGATTCCCAATAGTTTCTTATGTTTTCTGGTTTTTCGTTATCCCCCCCACCTCCCTTGTTTTCCCATATTTTCCTGGGATCGACGATCAATCGTGTCTGTGTGTGCTTTGCCCTCCTGACGAAGGCCTTCTCAGAAGGCGGCAGGGCTTCTCAGAAACCCTCCGGCCTTCTGAGAAGTGCTCTGTGTCTTCAGGGGAGTCTTCGGAAACTGCTCCAACGGCAGGACCCAGGACAGAAGAACATCCTTCAAGACCATGAGACCCTCCGCCTGCCACACTACCCCAGGATACACAAGAGCATCCGACAAGCACAAAGAACATTAAGGCACCCTCCCCGAACCGACCTCGCCTTTACACCTCGGTCCGACCGCAAGGCCCGAGGCCTCCCGAGTCTCTTGAGAAGGCCCGCCCCTCATCGAAGGCCCGCCCCTCATCGCCCCCCCCCTGGCTCTGCGCCGACGGCTCTCTTGTACAAGCGGCGAGCCGCCTCTGGAGGATGCCTCGGACGCCGCGGCCTTCTCAGAGCGTTCCAGAACGCCCTGAGAGCACTCCGGAGAGCGTTCCAGAACGCGCTGGAAAGGATCTGTACTCGTCCGAGCCCCGTCCGACCTTCCTCCTGACAGACCCCCTCTACAGGGGGTCTTGACATGAAGTTTCGTGGAGGCCTCTAGAAGCCAAACATGCAACACTTCTGCTTGGCGTGTCACGGCGATGACGGCCCCTGCAAGCTGATAGCGTGTGGCTCTGCTTCGTGGAACGGGAGGCTTGGAACAGTTAGGAGCGTTCATGTTTTGGGACTGGACGTGCTTAGCGTGTCGCGCCGAAGCGTAGTGGGCCAAAACCGGCGACGCGATTCGCTAAGCATCAAGTCCTGATCGCATCGGAATCCCTGGAGATACCGCAGGAAAATGGAGCGACACCAGTCGCAATGCGCGCGGGGAAGAGGTCTCCACGCTGGCGACTTCGGAGGGAGCACGGTGGTTTCCAGCCCGCTAAGGCCCATTGCCTGACAAGACCGTGTGCGTTCCCCTGCAAAGGCCGACCCAGCATCCAGAAGATACCGAAGGTCGGCCGAAACCGCGGCCAATGACCGAATGCTCCTGCGCCGCACCCCTCGAGGATGCGCCGTAGAAGCATTCTGGAGGCACCTGGCCTCCCCTTGAGACTTTCTGTGTTACTGAAGCCCCTGGACGCCACCAGGAGGCGGCCACCAGGAGGCCCCCTGGGTGGCTTCTGGAGACTTTGGAGGCAATACCTCCTGGTCGCCGCCAGGACATGAAGATGAGGATGAGCGGGCGGCGGCGGATCAGTAACGGGCCTAAGCCAATCTAAAACAGACCGAACACACAACGAGCAGCGAATTAGCTATGTGCGAGCTACCGTGCGCGTCAATATACGACGACTGGCAGATGGCCTCCTCCAGGCGGGGGCCCCGAGTTGTGCTCGCGTCGTTGAGCCACAATTGTGTACACGGCGAGCGAAGAGATACACGGGAGGAAAGGACGTGGCGGAGGAGGAGCCTTATTGAAATTGTCCAAGACGCCGTGCGCGCTGATCTTCTCGACAGTCACGGGGTCCGCATCGTCGGAGGCGTTGAGGCGCCACCCGAGCGGCTTCGCGTCCTTCAGGTTGAGCGCAACGAGGAACTGTTTCGTGTAGACCTGCTCTCCCGGCACGTCCTTCACAGTCCTCGGCGGAGAGATGGCCCCAGCATTCCAAAGGCCAGGGTGCCGAAAGAAGCAGCCCCCCCCAAAAGATCTGCCGAAAGCGGCCAGTAAGCTGGAAAGAGAACGTGTCGCCAGCGCCTGGACTGCTGGCTGCTTGCGCCTGGCACGTGCCAGACCTTCGCTTTCGTGAACCTGCCACGGTGCGAGACCCCGTTTTCGCCATTCCTGGGTGAACAAAAAAGCACGGAGTCCGCTGCTCCCCAGACCTCTGCCCTGGTGCGTGCTGACCCGCACCTCGAGGAGAAATCCAGCTGTGGCGACCTTGCCTTTCCAGGACGAGCAGCGGTGGTTCTTGGCATCGCTCTCCTCCTCGGACTCCCCGGGCCAGGCTTCCGGCCTCGTCGTCGTCTCCGCCGTCGCCGCCGAAGACGTCGTCCGCGGCGGCGGCGGCCCCGGCGGCGCACCCGGCAGGGGCGGCGGCCGCGGCGGCAGGCCGGCCCGCGGCGGGAAGCGCCGCCCGCGCAGTGCCTGCGCTCAAGGCCCCCAACCGGGGGGGCTCCCTCTCTCGGCCCGGCTGCCGGGGCCTCGGCCGCCCAGCTTCGGCACCGTCGGGAGTCGCTTGCACAGCTCGGGCCCGCGGTCGCAGCGCCGACAGCAGAAGCCATCAGACGCACACGGCGGCAGGCCCTGCCCTGTCTCGGGGAGGCGTGCCCACAGATCCACAACGAATTGGAAAACTCCAGGCGGAGGTTCTTCGCAATTTTCGGCCTCTAGGGGTCCTCGCTGGGCCCTGGGACTGTCCAACTCAGGATGCAAAAACGGGTCCTGGGAATCGGTCGAGACTTTCGTGGACCCCGTCTTGAAAAAAACACAACATCGGATCTATGGGTAAGATTCGGGTTCGGGGGACTCGGGTTGGCCTGACGGGGCGATCCCGAAACTGACGAGACCCAACTTGAATTTTGGCGCGAGCTCCCGCTGCAAACATCTCACGAAAACTGGACCGTCAAAATTCAAGACGCGCTCGGCAAAGAAGTCGGCAACTCCGAGTTCTGGCGTACTCGAGTCTTACCTCTCCCCGACGGTCGGTCGGCACAGATTAGCGACGGCAGGTCACGGTGTGACAGAGCCGCCTTCACGCTGGCTCAGCCACACTATGGCGGCACGCTCAGCCCCCCCGCGTCAGCCCTACAGTGGGAGCTCGACCAGAAGGAACCGCCCCAAGAAACCCAACCCTGAGATCCCAGGACGTCCATTGAGTTTTGGTGTGGGAACGTCAAGCAGTCCATAGCAGAACCATCGAAACCCAAGAAGCCCAGGGCACCCTGGAGGCAAGCGGGCTGTCTCTTGACATGGGCTTCCACTGCATGGCGGTACGCTCAGCCCCAGCACGGCGGCCCTATACGCACCCGCGCCGCGACCGCCACTCTTCCCACTCCGCATACGGATTCGGAGGGGAGCTCAGCAAGAGTAACCAAAAAAGGACCCCTAACCCTTTGGGAGGGGACCTAAGCTAGGAGGGCCGACAACATTAGGGATAGGGTTGTATGTCTGCAGATGCATCGAATCAAACCGCCCAGACCTAGTATCCGTAATGCAAAGATGGGGACACAGCGACGCCACGTCTTCATCGTGTTGTGAGGGTTAGGGGTTCCTCTGTTCTCAATGACAGCAGAACATAGTGTGCGCGTGTCCGCCGGGGGCTCGGCCTGGAAGGCTGGCGCGGGCGCACCGGAACCCTCGGGTTCGGAGGGGGAGGGGGGGCGGCAAGGAGGGCACGGGAGGGAAGCGAGGCTCCACTCGCCCCCGACCGGCGCTCAGACACCGTGCTGCCAGAAGTTCTGAGGAAGACCCTGAAGACCCAACGTGTGTCAGGATCCACGTCAGGCCCACGTCGGGTTTGCATCGGGTTCACGTCGGAAGACGTCGGACTTACGTCGGACTCACGTTACGTCGAAGTATCGCCGCGCGCTCGTCCACCCATATCGTACGGGGCGGACGTGCGGACTAGATGCTACAACTGTTTCGCGCCGCGCGAGGCCTCCAGCTTTGTTCCCATGGGAACGCCAAGTGAGGAGCGACGGGGCGCTTCTTGCCACCGCGAGCTTCGGCAACGACCAGGTTCCAGGGCCCAGATCTCAGGAGCGGCGGGCAGAGCTTCAGTCGGGGTGGGATTGGAGAGGACACGCGAGGGGACACAAGACTCTTCCGATGGCCACATTGCCAGTTGAGCGTAGAGGGCAGGGGCCGCGAAGCACAGGACACAAGGGGCGTAGATGGCAGGGGCCGCGAAGCACAGGACACAAGGGGTACCCTTGTTTGGGCAGCGTCGACCTACCAACCAAACGCGACTGTACAAGGAGGGGGGGGAGCAGCCTACGAGTCGGCTACACGCGCGAGTGGCCCTTTGGCAAGAGTGACCCTCGGTGCGCGGCCGGCCGGCCGTTGCGTGCCTCTTCGGCCGGCGCGGAGTCTCGGATGAGGTCGGGCATGTCCTCCTAAAAAACATACCCGAAAATACTCAAACAATGGCCGAAAAATCGTCACAGACCTATTTTCTGACTATTTCTGATTTTTCCTCCTGTAGAGGGACACGCCCGACTGAAGTCTCGGAGTCTTCTAGGAGGCCTCCCAAATGGGGCCCGAGAAAATGCGGTCGGAGGATCGCGCCGCATCGCCGATGCATCGGCGATGCGGCGCGATCCTCCGACCCCATCTTGGAAGCCCAGATCCTGGGCAGGCTTCTCGGGAGGCGGCAGGGCCCCCGAGACAGAGGCCCCCACGCCTCAGAGGGCCACCCCTCTCGCGACACCCCCTCCTTCCGGGGCTGCCGCGGGCGCGGGACCGGCCGAGGATGGGCATCACGTGCGTCCAGGCGATCCGATCGCCCCTGCGCTCGACGGGGCCCCCGGGCGCCCACGCGCAGTGCCCACCCCCTGCGCCGCTCGCCCCCGCCGTCGCCTCCGACCTCTGCGCGCCGCCGGGCCCCCACCCCACGCCGAGGCAGGAGGCAGCACGAGACCAGGACTGGCACAACATCGGACCAGGACAAATTGGGGAGTTTTGAGCTCTGGCGGCTCTGGAGGATCGCTCATTCGCCCGCGGCCGCTCCAGAGCGCTGCGGAGCGCGCCGGAACGCTCCGAGAGCACTCCGGGAAGCTCTGGAGCGATTGGCCTGGTCCCAGCCCCGCTGGGCCAGGGCCCCCGCTCTCTGGGGGGGGAGGTCCTGGGCCTCCGGATGTGGAGCTGGAGCGCGCTGCCGTTCCTCTGGCCAGCGGCGAACTGCGCCTTGAGGCGGTCCACGAAGGCCGCGGCGCTGTGGTGCCACTGGGGGCGCGCCGACCCCCGATCCCCTGAACCAGTACTAGGGGCCTCCCCAATGGGGTTCGAGTGGATGGGGTCAGAGGAGCGCGCCGCATCGCGAATGCATCGCCGATGTATCGGCGATGCACCGACGACGTCGCCGATGCATCGGCGACACCGGCGTGGAGAAAATAGGGCCCCACATCCAGCCGCATCGGCGATTCATTGGCGATACAACGCGATCCTCCGACCCCATCCACTCCGGCCCCCTCTGGGAGGCCTAGGAATACGGCCCGGAGCCTCTGCTTAACGTGTCGCGGCGGCGGCCCTGGCGACATGCCATGCCCTGCAAGCTGATAGCGTGTCGCTCTGCTTCGCGGGACGCGGGACCGAGATAAGCTCGCAACGGTAATGCTCGGTGACCGGGACGTGCTTAGCGTGTCCCAGGGAATCGTGGTGGGCCAGAACTGCGGCTCAAAATGCTAAGCAAGAATTCCCGACCGTACAGGTTGTGAATCCCACCAGCCCTTTAGGGCGTAGGTGGTTTAGGGAGTTTCCTCTTCCAACCCCCTGCTTCCCCTTCGGGGAGTGGTTTACCACTGTTCCCTTATTAATAATCACCCCCTCCACCAGGCGACCAGGGGCCAACCAGGCACCATGCCGACACCATGCCGACACGCCCCCCACCATCCCCGACAAAAAATAATACAAACCGCACTCTGCCTCCACGTTTGGAGCATGCGCGGCCAACCCGATGCGGCCCCCCAACCATACCTGTCAAAAAAGCAATGCAAAGTATACTTTGGGGCAAAATCTTGAGTCATGTTCGTGAGGCCCACGAGGACCTTGTATTGTTTTTGAAAAGGATGGCGGGTGTGTCAGCATATTGCCTGCTGTGCGCAAGGCTACCACCCCTGACACAAAACAATACAACATGCACCTCGCGGCTAAATCTGGATCATGCGCGGCCTTCCCGCGATCACTGTCAAGTGGTTCTTGACAGGGACGGCGGGGGTGGTGGCGCGTGGCCTGCTGTGCGCAGGCCCACCCGACACAATGATGGGCCTTGCTGTTCGACGAGGGTGGTGGGGGCCGACATGTTTCACGATGTGCGCTGTCACGTGCGCAGGCGCACCTGACGCACTCTGCAAGTGCCCCGAACGCGGCGCACCTGGCGCGGCTGGAGTGTGCGGCACACCTGGCGCACTCGGAGCACGTGGCGCATCTGACGCACCAGGCGTGCCTGCCACGCTCGAGCCCCAGGGGTGCCTGTCGCGCGTGGCGCCCCTGGCACGCGTGGCGCACCTCGCCCAAGCGTCGCGCACCTGGGGTCGGCTTTTGTTCCTAGTAGCTGCCCATCTAAGGACGACCGCTGAACATGTTCAGGCTCGGGTGTTGTGTGTAGGGAGGCGGGTGGGAGTAAGCTAGACGGCTTGCGGGCGGGTGGGTCGCTTGATCACTGTTCCCTGGTAATATACACCCCCTCCCCCAGGCAACCGGGGGCCAACCAAGAACCATGCGGGCACCCCCCGCCATCCCTTTCAAAAACAATACAAAACGCACTCTGCCTCCACATTTGGAGCCTGCGCGGCCAACCCGATGCGCGCCCCCCCACCATCCCTGTCAAAAACAATACAAAGTACACTTTTGGGCAAAGTCTTGGGTCATGTTCGTGAGGCCCGCGAGCACGTTGTATGACTTTGGCCAGGAAAGGCTGGGGTGTCAGCATCTTGCCTGCTGCGCGCAAGGCTATCGTCCCTCAGAAAAACCATATAAAATGCACCTCGCGGCAAAATCTGGATGGGGCGCGGACACCCCGCGATCACTGTTTAGTGGTTTGGGACAGGGACGGCGGCGGTGGTGGCGCGTGGCCTGCTGTGCGCAGGCCCACCCGACACAATGATGGGCCTTGCTGTTCGACGAGGGTGGTGGGGGCTGACATGTTTCCCAATGTGTGCTGTCACGTGCGCAGGCGCACCTGACACACACTGCGCGTCCCCCGAACGTGGAGCACCTGGCGCGGCTGGAGTGTGCGGCACACCCGGCGCACGCGGAGCACGTGGCGCATCTGGCGCACCAGGCGTGCCTGCCACGCTCGGACCCCAGGGGTGCCTGTCGCGCGTGGCGCCCCTGGCACGCGTGGCGCACCGCGCCCCAGCGTCCCGCACATGGGCTCGGTTCTGGCTCCCAGTAGCTGTCCATCCAAAAAAACGACGCCCGCTGAACATGCAGAGGCTCGGGTGTTACTTATATGTTGGGAGGGCGGCTGGGAGTGAGCTAGACGGCTTGCTATCTAGGAGGTGTATTGGCCCCTCCCCCTACCCCCTCCCCTGGACCTACGCGAGCGGTCAGAGCGTCCAAGATGGCCCAAGACGGCTCCAG
>CAUYUJ010019704.1:246281-311281 GCA_963575745.1 Prorocentrum cordatum
GAGGAGGAGGAGGAGGAGGAGGAGGCTCATCGCCACAACAGAACATGGCCATGATCAAAAGGAGGACACCGAGCGAGGAGGGAGGCCCGAAATACTGGGTGGCGTGGACGGCAGCACGGTCAAATTGGCAGGTCAGGCCTGAGCGAAATTGATGTGAGGCTGGGTGGCAGGCCAGGTGGTATCAAGCCTGGACTACAATTGCTTGTATGGATGGGCTCCACCATCGTAAGGAGTGCCCATCACAACCTCATCCTCATCACCACCGTCGTTGGTAAGGAGTGGGCCACCTTCTCATCATCCTCCACCACCTCATCGCCCCCACCCCGTTACTGTGACACTGCGTACGCTAGCAGTGTAGAGTCGACTATGGTAAAGATGGCTGGTAGGACTGAAGCGTTGAAAATCGTGCTGCCCATGGTAGAGAATCGGCGCTTTCCTGGACGGGGTAGACTATCGGGCCCCTATCGGCGATGAAGGGGCGATTGGGGGTCGATGCGTCCCCCCATGAGCCTATTCACCCTTAACATTGCCACTTGGCTTTTGGGTCGTAACTCGGCTCTCTGGCGGCCGTTCGGAACGATTCTGGCATCCCCTGAACGCCCTCGGCGATGCGCAGCTGATGGAACGCATCCCGGGGCTGGGAAACCGCCGAGAATTGACGAAAACTACCTAAAACCTCGAACCGAAAACCTCGACCCGAAATTCGTGATTGGGGGTCGATGCGTCCCCCCCCCGAGCCTGTCCCCTTCCCCGACGTTGCCCCTGAGAGATGCCACCTTCTCGGCCACTGCCTGGATCGCCCTGCACATTCTCAGCGGCCCGACCGCAAGGTGCTCGAGACGTTAGCGGCGCTTGGAGCGGCGTGGGCGACCCTCGTCTACACTTGAGCGAAAATCAACAACGGGTCTTACACGAGATAACACAAGGGCATCACGCGGCGGCTTACGCGGGCCGCCAGCGCGGCACGCCACATTGGAGGCGAGGGCGCTTACGCGCGACCTTACGCGGGCAGCTTACGCGCCAGTGTCGGTGAAGACGACCCCGTTTTTTGGTGTCGCTCAGCTGGCAGCGCGCACAGGGGGGTAGGGGCATAAGGAAGGCTTCTTAGAAGGAGGCCGCTTCTTAGAAGGCGCCGGCCCTAGATCTACAGATAAGGCCCACGCTTTCTAAGAAGCAGGGGTGCTTCTAAGAAGGCTTCCCCCCTCCCCCGTACCACCCTCTGCGCATGGCTGACACACCTAAGAATGACCCTAGGAAGAGTGACCTTTGGTGCGCGGCTCAGGGGGCCACAGTGGCGCCAGACCCAAGCGCGCAAGCCAGTAATTACTGGGAGGCACTGGGCGGTACCCCTCTGGGCCCGCACCGAATAGAGGCCTCCTGGATGGGGTCGGAGGATCGCGCCGCATCGTCAATGCATCGCCGACGTCGGCGACGCATCGGCGACGTCGGCGTCAAGAAAATCGGGCTCCGCATCGAGCCGCATCGCCGATGCATCAGCGACACGGCGCGATCCTCCCACCCCCTCTGCTCCGAGCCCACCTAGGAGGCCTGGACCAAAGGCCACTCCGGCGAATGGTCGCTCTCTTAGCTGTGGCCGAGGCCTCCCCCCCTCCTCGGCCACTCGCCGGCGCGCCTTCGCCCGAGATGCCGCCCCCCGGCAGCCCGAAGGTGAGGGGCCATCCGATACAGTAGGGACCCGACCACAAGAAACCTTCCACGAGAAACCGAACCCTGAGATCCCAGGACGTCCATCGATTTTATTTTGGGACCGCCACGCTTTCCACAGCAGAACCATCGAAACCCAAGAAACCCAGGGCACCCTGGAGGCAAGCAGGGTGTTTCTTAGCATGGGTCTCCTCAGTACGGCGGCACCGGCCCAGGGGTGGGGACATCGATCTGAAATCGGCGGTACATCGCGGGCATATCGGCGATAGGCCCCCGACACACAGTCAACCCGCACATTAGGGATGCACGGTGAGGATGCAAGGGCCTTGGGGGCCATGTTGGCGTTTTTCGCGTTTTGCAAGCGAGGTTGGGCAGCGGGATTCGCCAAGGACGGGCCGAAATGGAAGGATGCAAGGGTAACCTTGGAAAGTCGCTCTTCCTTACTATGCGGGTTGACTGTAGGCCCCCGATAGCGGATCCGCACGTTCCTGGGCGGGGCGGGCTATCGGGCCCCCTATCGGCGATGAATGGGCGATTGGGTGTCGAGGCATCCCCCCTGAGCCTATCCCCCCTATCGTTGCACCTGAGAATGCCACGGACACCAGCGCCGACACCTCCAGCGGCCGCGTGCAGGGCGCTTGCAGAAGCTCGAGGAGGGGGGAGGGGAGCGGGGTGGGGAGGGAGGAGGGAGTGAGGAGGGCCACGAGGAGGATAGAGGAGAAGGAAACGGAGGTCCACGAGGAGGATGAGGGAGACGGGGGGAGAGGGGGGGGGGACCGGGGGAGCATAACGCAACGCCCCCCCCCCCAAGATTGTGGTGACGGACGCACTGCGGCAGCGCCAGGGACGCACTGAGGGGGGGAGCGCTACGTATGGGGGGGGAGGGGAGGCGGCAGAACACGCGTCATGGCCCAGAGGGTCACAAGACACTCTCCAATAATGGATTGGCCGTACATGGACCGCACCTCGAGCAGGCGGGGAAGGGAGCAGGCGAGGGGCACGCACCACCCTTGTGCCCCCCCCCCCGCCGCGGCCGCCTGCGCAGATCCTCCCGCTGGCTCGGGAAGCGCGTCCGCTTCTCCCTCCTCGGACCAGAAAAACAAACGACACCACCCCACCTACGGCGCCGCGGGCCTCAGCATATACCATGAAATCAAGCTTGGGCTTGTTCGTGGCGTACGCTACGGCCCCCGATGGGCCGCAGCGCCACATGGAGGGCCGCAGGTGTGGTGGTTACGGTTGGTTTTTGGTCGACTCCTTGGGCGCTGGATGCTCAAGCTCAGGATGTTCTTCGCTCCCTTCTTCCGCTCCTCTCAGGGACGAATATAAGAGGGCAGGAGATCCTCCCTCCGAATGAGCACCACGACAAGCAAAGCCCTCTGGTAAACACACCCGAGGAAGGTATCGAACGGGGCAGAGGAGAAGGGTCAAGCAGCTTGCTTATTTCAGGGTATCTGCCAATGTTAAAAGTTTTGTTCCTGGCAAAAACATAATTTCTGGGACCCGCCGTGTGGGACATCCTCCAACACATTCCATGAAACACTGGTTGGTTAGTGGGTTGGTTGGCTTGTTGCTCGCAGATTGCGTGTCATATCTTTTTCAAGATCGGATTTTTAACAAAAACAAGGAACTAAAGATCCGCATTGTGGGGCGTCCTCCAAAAATCCTTTGGGAAGGACTGGTCGATTCGTGGGCTGGTTGGCTGGTTGGCTCGCCAGGTTCCGGGTCAAGAATTTTGTCGGTTGGTTGGGCGGTGGTTGGTTGATTGGTTGGTTGGCTGATTGGTTGGTGGCTTGGTTGCTGGTTGCTTGGTTGGTTGGTTGGTTGGTTGGTGGGTTGGTTGGCTGGTTGGCTGGCTGGTTGGCTCACCAGTTTCTGGGTCAATGTTTTCTTCCGAGGAGATGGGGTGGTTGGTTGATTGCTTGGCTGGCTGGCTGGTTGGTTGGTTGGGTGGTTGGTTCGTTGGTTGGCTGGTTGGTTGGCTGCTGGTTGGCCGGTTGGTTGGATGGATGGCTGGGTGGACGGTTGCCCGCTTGCCTGGGTGGGTGGCCGATTCTGCCCTTCACTCCCCCTCCCCTCCTCCCCCTTCCTCCCTCCTCACTCCTCCTTCCCCCTTCGTCTCTGTACCTTCCTCCCTTCTACTCATGAGGCAACGCAACGCAATGCAACGCAAGCAATGCAACACGCATGCAACGCAATGCAATGCAACAGGATGCAACGCAATACAGTGCAACACAATGCAATGCAACGCAACGCAATGCAATGCAATATAGTACATTGCAACGCAATGCAATGCACTGCAACGCAATGCACTGTAACGCAATGTGCGCCTCGTCACGTGGCAGCGCCGCGGGGCCGAAAAACATACTTTCCACTCCACTAGCCACGTGGCAAATCCTTGGTGGGCGACAAAATACGATTCCACTCTGCTCGTCACGTGGCAGCGCTGCGGGGGCTGAGAAACATAGAATTCCACACGATTCGCCACGTGGGACCTACTGGGGGGCGAAAGCAATACGGTTCCACTATGATCGTCACGTGGCAACGCCGCTGGGGGGCCGAAAAAAGTACTCACCCACTCCACTTGCCACATGACGACGCCTGGAGGCGGGAAGAAACATGATTTCATCCACTTCACTTGTCACGCGGCAGCGCCGCGGGAGCCGAAAAAACATGTTCCGCACGTGGCAACGCCGCGGGGGCCGAAAAGAATACTATGCCACTCCTCTCGCCACGTGACAGCGCCTGTAGGCGCGAAGACATCGCATTCCATCCTAGTCGTCACGTGGCAGCGCCGCGGGGGCCCGAAAAAAACGTTATGCTACGACGATGGCGAAGAGGACGACGACGTGAACGGCGACGGCGACGATGATGACGACGACGATGACGAGAGCCAGGGCGGCGAACAAAAATACTATCCAATCCTCCTCCTTCTCGTCCTTTTCCCTCCCCTTTCCTCCTCCCTCCTCCATCCTCCCTCCTCCTTCCTTGCTCCCTTCCACAATTACACATATAAATATTACTCTCCTCTCTCCCCTGATGACGTCCAGAACATGTCTGGCGCCCCCTTTACACACAGGATTCCTGGAGGTTGGGTCTTCGGCTGGGTTTTTTTAATGTTGCTTCCGCTGAAGCGTTGGCCTCATTTTCGGGCTTCCGCTCGTTCCGAATCTTGCTCCCGCTGCAGCGCTGGCCTCATTTCCGCGCTTCCGCTCGTTCCGAATCTTGCTCCCGCTGCAGCGCTGGCCTCATTTCCGCGCTTCCGCTCGTTCCGAATCTTGCTCCCGCTGCAGCGCTGGCCTCATTTCCGCGCTTCCGCTCGTTCCGAATCGTGCTCCCGCTGCAGCGCTGGCCTCATTTCCGCGCTTCCGCTCGTTCCGAATCGTGCTCTCCCTGCAGCGCTGGCGTTATCATTTCCAATGCAATGCCACGGAATGCAATGCCATGCTATGTGGTGTTCCGCTGTGCGATGCCATGCCTTCAGCTGCAATGCTAGGATCTGCAGTGCTTTATTACGCAGTCACACGCCAGGCTATGCCATTCTACGCTTTGATCTTCAACGCCATGCTATGCCATGTTCTGTTATGTGCTGCTGTACGATGCCATTATTTGCGTTGCAATGCGTTGTAATGCAATTCTTCACTACGCAACGCCACGCCATGCTACGACATTCTATGCTCTGCCGTGCTCTTCTACGCCCTGCTATGCCGTGCTCTACGATTCATCGCGCACCCTCTCGGGATCATTTGTCATCCCCATCGTCGGGCATGGCGCACGGAAGGACTAGGGTGGAGACAGGATGTTTTCCATAGCAGCGCGGAGAGAGGGGACGCAGGTGCACTAAGCCTAAAAGGCTCGCGACGGTGAAGCCCGAAGCGGAGGGGAGCGGGAGAGGGGAGCGACCCGAGAGACCCACGAGGGGGACCCAAATTAGAGATGGGGGACAGCGGGCCAAATTCTGGCGGGCTGAAACCTGCTCTCACCGCCAGGGTCCTTCGTTCTCCTCCAGCCGTCTCCTCCTCCTCCTCCTTCCTCCGACCCGGCCTTGCCGGGCACACAGTCCCGCACCTTGGGCAAGTCCAAGGTCTGAGGGCGGGTCTGCGGGTCGAGGGACGTCGTCGTCGCCGGCGCCGTCGCCGCCGCGGCCAACGTCGTCCCCGCCACCGTCGTCGTCGTCAGAGACCCTAACCGGTCAAAGCTACAAAACTCAGCACAGTTCCCGAGGACGGCCCCTCCGCCCTCGTAAGACAAGGAGGCAGAGACACCCTCGTCTCTAGCCAGAGAGATCCAGACGGGCCCGTCGGGGCCCGGAGCTCTCAACCCCTCGGCGTCCAGCATCTTCTTACTGGCGCCCCGCGATCTCGATTTCAGGCTCGCGTTCAGCGACCGTTCGTCTAAGTGCCCGCGCTCATCTACTAGCACCAGCGAGGCCTTCGAGAGCAAATCTTTCAGGGCATGATTGCCCGAAACAGGGTCGACCTTGGTGAGAGGGTCCGATGGCATTCGGGCGCGGGGAACCCACCTAACTCGCGAACCGACCGAGGCGAGCGAGTCCCGAATCACGGCGAGTTCCACAGCGTTCCTACGATCGGCTCTCGAGCCGGCGGAGTTACGACTGAGCACGTCGAAGACCGACTTCGCGTCCACGACCGAGAGACCCGAGGCAGCTTCCCCCAGACAGCACTCCTTAGCCAGCATGACCGTAAATGGTCGCTGGCCCTCGAACCACGAGGGACGGGGAACGTCTCCAAACACCGCGTCCCTCCAGAGGACTTGGATCCATTGGGCCTCCCCGGTGGCCCCTGACAACGCCAGAGTCTCCGCCGCCACAGTGGAAGCCACTGCACGCTTGATCCTCAAGGATCGCCAGGCCAACATGCTCACCCGAGCTCGCTTGTTGTCTCTTATGATAGAGTCCGCGGCCATGATGAGCCACGCTCCCTGGGCACCCCCCCGACGAGCACTACCGGGGCCGCCGGCATCGCTGGCCGTGACGAAAGTCACTGAAGCAGGGTCGAGGTTCCAAATAGTCAACCGTTGTTCCGGTGACGCTTTTAAGAATTTCACAACCTTGATCAGTGCTAGCGCATCTGCCACAGAAGGGCTGGGCAACGCTGCCGCCAACAAAGACGCAGAGCCTGCCACGTCAGGGCGAGATTCCCGAGCCAGCCACTGCACCTGAGCGGCCACGGTGCGATACGAGCTGATCTCGTCTCGCGAGAGCGGGGAGTCCACCTGAGCACGACGATCTTTCCCCAGGAACATCAAAGACAACTGCTCTCTGATGTATTTCTCTTGATCGACCACTATCCGATCCGACAGCTGAGAGATGTGTCTCCCAGCATAGTCGGCCTCACGCTCTTTCCATTTCCCGAACTTAAATCGATCCGTGAGGGCCCTCTTCAGAGCAGTCAAAGCCTTAGGCTCCCCAGAAACTATAAGATCGTCCACTTCTATGAGCACTAGGGCCTCCAGCCCTCCTAACCTGGCCCGCTTCAGCCACAGGCATGGCTCTAACAACGATTTCCCGAACCCGAGAGACACCAAGAAATCCGTAATCGTGCGATGCCATAGCAATGGCGCGTCGTTGAGTCCGTACACCGGAGCGACCAGCTCGATAAGAGAACCAGGGGGGAGGCTAAGACCGGCACAGGGTTCAACATAAATGGCCCCGTTGGGACGTTCCAGCCGGTTACTTTGGCAGAAGGCGTTTTTCGCATCGGCAACGTGTAAAACCCAGTTCATCGAGGCGATAACCTGCAGTGTGACGAGGATGCTTTCCGTCTGAGGCGTCGGTGCGTACACCGAAAGGTGTTCGCCGTCCGGGTCCTGATGACCGTGGACGCACCATCTCGATTTAGCCTTCGCCTGAGCCCCGACCCCCTCCATCGGCTTAAAACGGCGAACCATCCTGGACGACAGCACTCTGTCCGGATGACGCCTGCGAGCCAGTCGGGCCTCGTCTGGAGTGAGAACGCGGACCGCTCCAGAAGCCAAAATCGCCTCCCACTCAGCGAGGTCGGACTCAACAAACTGAGCCCTCTCTTCAGGCGTCAGATCTTTCAGCGAAACTTCGGCCCCGCGGGGATTGGAGACCTTGCCTGAACCTGAGACCGTGGCCGCTCCCGAAAAAGCCCCTGGGTCCTCAAACAGCGCCATGTAGTTGGGCGCACCCCTCATGCCGCACCACTGGCGCAGCTCGTCCAGCAACATTTCGTCCTGGACTTCGTCCGGCTCGCTCGCGAGCCCTTCGAAACCCTCCGGGGACTTCGTCACGTATCTTCCTAGATCCTGGGGCCCGGGGGAAGGAGCCGGCGCGTCTAGCGCTTGACGAAGCTCTGGTGGAAGATCCGAGTGCGCCTCAGTTCTCTCAGGAGGGGAGGGACCGGAAGAAGCGGGAGCGGGTCCAGCAGCCGCGGCCGAAGATGGCCCCGCGGCAGGGAACGGCTCGGCTCTGGCTGAGGGCCGAGCTCGTGGCACCGAAACTGACCTCAGTCTGGGAACCCGCCCGTACACGTGACAAGGATGATGATCTGGCGAGGGTCCCGGGGGCAAACCCGCGGCAGCTCGCACCGCCTCGATTTCTCGAACCATCGTCGCCACACGAGCCGGTTGGCCCACCACATTTTCGACTGGGGTCAGACGAGCTCGGACCGAGCGGTCCTCCTCCTCGGGACCGAGAGCCCTACTCAGGCCTCTAGACACCGAAGAGGGCGGCTCCGATCGATCCAGCTCGGAACCGCTCGTGGCCCTCGCCATGGACGGCTCCGAAGCCTCTGGAGCCAAAGTCTCGTCGCGGCTCGGCGCCTCCGCGCGCACCTCAGAAGGTCTGGGCACAGGCGCAGAGGCAGCGGCGGCCGGGGCCGAGGCAGTGGCCTCGGCTGGATTCAAAACTCTGGTCTCTGGACTGGGAGCCGCGCGCTCGCCAGCGTCTGGACCATCCCAGGCCTCGGGGGGAGGAGGTCCCTCTGCAGCAACGTCTATGGCCCCCGTCTTACGTCCAGGAGCCCGGATCTCTTCCCGCAGAGCATCGAAACGAGCCGAATCCAGCAACTCGGCGCCGAGGGATTCCTGGCGCGTGGCCGGCCTCACCTGCTCCTCGGAGCATTTTAGGAGCCGCGTCCTCATGGCGACCCACACAGTCCCCCGATTTTGGTACACAACCGCCCCTGGGCCCGTCCAGCGGTCCCGCTGCAAAGAGTGAGACCGGTTTGACCCCGTCACTCGCCTCCACACGTACACCCACTCTCCAGGCTTGAAAAATCGCTCAGCGTGGAGCCTCGCGCGACTGGCTTCAGACAGCCTGGACCTCGCGTCCAAGGACGCCATAGCTTTGCGAGCCTCTTGGCGGAGAACGTGCCTCCGGGCAAACTCGGCTGCTGCCGAGTCCCGCTGGGAGGTGCCTCCGAGCACGTCTTCGCAGCCAACCAAGTCCAGCTCATCATCGGACAAAAGAGATCGTGGAACCCTGGGAGCCCTACCAAGGACCATCTGGATCGGGCTGAAGCCTCCCCGATGATACGTGCTGTTTTTTGGCCGCGACCGCCTCGCAGAGGAGGATCTCGACCTCATCCCGGGACCCCGGACTCGTGGCCAAGGAGGCCTTGGAAACCACGTCTTTGAGAATTCCCCCATGTCGCTCGCAGCGACCGTTGTAGTGAGGGGAGTTAGCTGGGACCACTTGATGAAATATGCCAAGATGCTCGCAGCCGCGAGCGAACTCGCGATCAAATTCACCCCCGCCGTCTGACATCAGCACCTCGGGCAGACCGAAAGGCCTCACCCAGAGCTGGAGGAAGCCCTTCCACGTGGCCTTAGCTGAGTCATTAGGGAGCAGACACGCTTGCTGATAGTTCGTGCCGTGACAGATAACGTTCAACACTGGTGTGCTAGCCCCCTCCACCTCTAGGTAAAGGAGGTCAAGCGCAACGAGCTTGTTAAACTCATACGTGCACGGAAGATGGGCGTGTCGACGCCAGTGAGCCCTGGAGTGAGAGTCACACGCCCCGCACTTGAAATGGTTCTTGGTCCAATCGAGGACCTCCGGTTTCGCCCGGGCCACCCTGAGGGTCCGGAGAAAGTCGGCCAGGGCCGGATGGCCCAAGTTCACATGGAGCTTGTGAACCTCTCGCTGTAAGTCCGGATCCAGGGTCGCCTCCGAACTGGTCTCGGTCCCCGGGGCCGCGCTCGGTTGGCCTCGACCCTGTGCATCCCGGAGACACAGAAAACTAAGTTTAAGATAAGTTTAAGAATCTATGTTAAGTTCAATGTAAGTTAAGTTCAACCCACCCCAAATCTAAGTACACTAAGTACAAACTAAGTTAAGTACAAACTAAGTTCAAACTAAGTTCAAACTAAGTTCAAACTAAGTTCAAACTAGGTACAACATCAGTTAAGACCCAACGTAAAAATAAGTTCGCCGTCGAACAGAACTCAGATGGACGTACTCAGAAATTGGGGTGGGTTGAACTTAACTTACATTGAATTTAACATCGGTTCTCAAACTTGTGTTAAACTTTCCTCCTCCTCCTCCCTCTCCTCCTCTTGTCGCCCTCTTTGGGCCATCCAGCGTCCCCCAACGCTCTCTCTGGGCAATCTCGCTGGGTTGCGTTGGGGCCCCTTAGAGGGACCATCGGTGACCGCCGAAACCCGATCAGCAAATTTCGAGTTGTCTCTTGAGCCCGCGCAAAGCCCGCAGGAGAAGGAAACACCCCCGCGCGAACCCCAATGAACGCCTGCCCCATAAATGTTTCCCACCATGCATGTCATGTTAAGCATCATCCGCGGGGTATCCTTGGGCTTCCAGAGGTCCCCACGTGGGCTCCCCATGTGAATCCCGACGGAAATTTGGCAGGCGGATTTGGCGCGAGCCATTCGAATAGTCAGAGGAGGAGTTGGGGGAGGACGAGGAGTAGCAGCAGGAGGAAAAGCAGGAGGAGGAGGAGGAGTGAAGAGGAAACGACGAGCACAGTCCAACGTTTGGTCAGGGTGGCGAAGTCACGCTCCACAAGGCAATTGTTGCAGGGTGGCTCATTCAGCGATCATGCTTTTAGACACGGCTTGGTAAAGGAGTTTGACAGGAGAGTGTATTGCAGCGTAGTTGACGCATATTTCGTTTGACATGGTCCTTATCATCCTAATCACACCCTACTTCACTTTAACAATTATGTTGGCCGACTTGTGCATGGACGTGTCGCTTCACTCCTCCTGCATCCCTCGTCGTCCTCCTCCTCCCTCCTCCTCCTCCTCCTCCTCCTCCTCTTCCTCATGCTCTTACTGCTGTTTGCGTTGTCCATCTTTAGCTGTCGCCACGTTTCGTTTGTGTTCCTGGGACGTGAATCGGAAGGAAGCCTCGAGCGGAAGCCCCTGCCTGATTGCATTTGGTTCGGGTGGAAATTATGTTACCTCTCTTACTCGCGTTCGGTGTTCATTTGTGGTTGTTGTGATGTGTGCTGTTCTGTTGTTGTGGTTTGTTTTTTGTTTTTTTCTGTTTTTTTTCTGACCACGCTTCATGGCCGATTGGGTGCCACATGTTCGCACGATGTGCTGGCCCGCACAACATCATGATCACATAATCACTCGAGAGTCAAACCCCATCGGTACTTGTGAAGAACTGTGTTGGGCACCTTATGCATCTTCGTTCCTGCAACGGATTTACCTGCAACTTTTTTCATGTGTTTAACGAAATCCTCATCTATGAACGTAGCACCCCTTCTTATACTCAAGAAACGTGCGCGATACGCCATGTGCCACATCCAGTGCAGCTTGGGCGCTGGAGTGAACAATATCATATCCATTCGTTGGCTGGCATTTGTAAGCCAGCAATATGTAAAGCAGAACTTATTCGCTGCAGCCAAACACTCTATCGCAATATCGTCGGGCATGAATATATCGTGTTTATAGTCGTCTATATAGAGTTGCACTTGCGCCATGTAGTTTAGTGACTCCGAAATCTTATCGTAAAACATGCCATGTCGTTTTAATCGATGCCATATTGCCTGCAGGGGTAGAAGAAGCGATTTGACCTCGCAACCCTTTCCCTTGAGCTTGGGGGCATGATCCGCGTGTGCTGTCGGGTCGATGAACGATGATATGTGGAGCTTTGTGAACTCTGTGCCACTAGGATAAGAAGCATATTCGTTCAATATCATTCTCCACACCCGCTCGAAATTGGCCTCTGGTGAGCCCTCAAGACAATGGTATGTCAGTAGCCACAATATGCTCCCGACGTAATATTGTAAAACTCCGAGGTGTAAAATATGGAGCTCATCCGCTTCCAGATTGTGATTTGTCAGGAACTCAAACTCCTGGAATAGTTTGTGGAGAGAAGGCTTGCCTGCTCTCCACTGTGTTGGAGTAAGCAATTTCGTCTTCCACTCAGCCGCCTCCGAAAAATTAGTAGGCCACATTGATTTGCGCAACAACCTATCGCACGGGCAAAATTCGCAGGGGTCTGTTTTGTTGTAGCTCTTGAGGCCAAGTCCTTTCGCGAACCAATCAAGATCACCCTTGATCGACCATATCACAGCAAAGAAATCCTCTTTTTCCGAACATAGGGGTCGCCCAGCAATCATACCGTCGCTCGAACGTGGGTCCCATTCGTCGTTGTTCCAATCCGTCTGAGGAAATCGCCCGTCGTACAGTGCCTTCAAAGACCAACATAGATGCTTCCATATTGTTTGAGATGTATTTTCGATCCCTGGCACGCCACTCACTTTATTGTTTTCAAACATCGAGAACATCAAGATCTTAACTCGCAGGGTCGGCCCGTTGGCTAACAGTGATTGTATTGAAATGCACTCCAAGCTCTCCGTGCCAGGCTTCCCTACTCGAACCACAGGTACGGCGTCGCCGTGGAGGCTCAACGGTATGCACCGTTGAGCCCAGTCCCGCTTGTGACACATAGGATGGCGTTGAATCCGTGGGTCCCGCCGACGAACAACCTCATCCCAAAACTGTTGCAGCGACTCTTTTGTGCCATTTGGCCCAAGAAATTTCTCGTCGAACCGATCCCTGTCGTGCCTGAACATATGCGAAAACGTGACGTGTGGGTCTAACATGTTCGCGCCGAAACTTTGAATCGTAGCTTGCGTCCCTCTAGCTTTTGGGACCTTCACCCGAACTTGAAACTGTCTTGGGGGAGGAACGGACGGTTCACCAATCCATCTTCTGAGTTCTGAAGAAATGTTGCCTTTATACCGACCCCACGTTCCCAATGAAGCAAGGTGCCGAATTGACGATGGAATGCTGTCCGTCGAAGATCCGAGTGCCTCGCACATGTGTTTCATGTCGTCGTATGCGGCGGTGGCTGTCGACTGCATCTCAATTGCGCTGACGTGCCCCCATGCCCATTGCCGAATCAACCTCGTGGCTAACACAGAATCGAAACGATCGGGTGTGGAACCGATGGACGCGGCCGCGTCGCGGCCAGAAACATCATCTGCCTGCAGTTCGAGCTTCCGTTTTTTCTGCTGCCTGCCACCCATGTACATTGCATCGCGTCTGGATGTGAATTAAAATGTGCAATATTGTTATGGCTGATTTGATCCAAAATGTCAACGGAGAAACGTGAGGACCGTGAGGAATCGACCCACTTCCCAACCGAAATCAAGTGTCACACTTAGGATCTACTGTGGCCTGAAACATCCGCACATCTTCGAGTCAATGTCGGGGCCCCCCCTTGCACATCTTCGAGCCAACGTCGGCACCATCGCACATATTCGGGCCAACGTCGGGACCCCCGCCTGCGCATCTACGAGCCAACGTCGGGGACCTCGCGCATCTTCGAGCCAACGTCGGGACCCCCTCCTGCATCTTCGATGCCAACGTCGGGCGCCTGGCGCATCTTCAAGCCAACGATGAGATCCTCGCACATCTTCGAACCAACTTCGGAACCCCCATTCCCCCTCCCCACTCCGAAAATTTAGCCAGCAGGCGGGGTCTCACCATCCCCGCTCCCTGTAACTGCTGGCCTAACTTTCAAAGTGGGGGAAGGAAATGCAATGTCAGATATGTTGTCAGGACCCGCCCTCCCGCCCCACACTCCGAAAACTGTGCCAGCAAGCGGGGTCTCACCATCCCCGCTCCCTGTGGCTGCTGGCCCTGTTTTCGGAGTGGGGGGAGGAAAGGATATGCCAACCATAGCGTCGGAATATACAAACATATTCGGGCGAACGTTCCTGGTCATCTACCTCTGCTCTCTCATGCTTCGCATCCGTATCAGAAGGGGGAAGGACTGACTTGTGTGAATGTGGTTTTGCATTTTGCGCGTGTGAAACATATTGCAAGATCACGACGTGGTAATCGCAAACGTTCTGGTCGTCCACAAAAATTGTAATCGGTGTATCTTCCTCTGAACCAACACGCATTGTTTTTTTTTCACATTAGTGTTTGCATGCGTATGGTTTAGACACGTTCAGTATCATAGCGTTGTAGATCTGTTGTAGATTTGTTGTAGATTTTAAAATCTGCAACACATCTACAACATATGTGTTGTAGATTTGTTGTAGATTTCAAAATCTACAACAAATCTACAACACATCTACAACTCCAGTAATTGAATATACCGCGAATTCACACACCACGATATAAATTGATATCCAACGTGACTAAGTTTTGCAATAGTGATATACAATTCGTGTCCAGGTTTGCTTGACATGTGTCTTATTGTAGTGGTGGCCGTGCGTGCGTGCAATTCGTTCGTTGTAATTGTGAGGTTTGTGCACGTGCGTGCGATGCAACCTTGTTTGTGGTGGAGGGTGTATTTCCATTCTCTATCGGTGTGTCACTCAGACTGCTCGGCAACCCGCACTCGCAACCCCTGCGAGCATGGCCAGCATTCCCCAGAACAGAACTAAAGACCGAGCCTCACGAGAGCCCCTTCTTGAAGTCCAGAGCAGATGCTTTGGAGCAGCGATTCTCCGAGATGTGGCGCACGAGGTCCTCCATGTGCTTCTCAGCGTTGGGTCCGTAAGTCGAACGTTTGATCGTTGTCACGTGGATCCGCTTCTGGCTAGCCGAACCCGTGGCAGTCACTTCGAAGCGACCGTCCTCTCGCATTGGAACCCCAATCAGAGAGAGAGAGAGAGAGAGAGAGAGAGAGAGAGAGAGAGAGAGAGAGAGAGAGAGAGAAGCCACGGGGAAGTAGGATGCGGAACACATACGAACACAGATCTTCAACCAACATGTTGTTCTGAGCCTAAGGAGGCCCCTGGGTGGGACGGGAGGAGGGAGATGGAAGGAGGTGGATGAGGAGGGGGGCGGAGGATATAATATTAATTGTTTCCCCAGAGCTCCTTCGTCCTCGCCAACTTTGGGTTGATGAGGGCCTCGTCCGATGAGGCTGGGGTCTGCTTGGTGACCTTCTTGCTGGTGGCGGCGGGCTTCTGCGGAGTCTGAAGCTTACCTGCAGCAGGCTTGCCGTTGGACCCGTCCTTGCGAGATTTCAAGATAGCTTTCCTGCGCCTCGCTGAACACGGATCGGGCGGCTCGTCGAACGTCGGGGTCTCGAAGGTCGGTTTGTCGTTCGGGTCGTCGGACATGTCGCCGTCGATGAAGGCGTCCAAGCTCGCAGTGCTCATTGCGGGCGTAGCTGGTTCAGAGCGTCGAGGCGTGGCGCACAACGACGTTCTCGGCGAGGGCATTGGGAAGCCGTCCTTGCCGAAGACAGCGTCGGCCTCAGGATGCACGACGGTGGGCGCCACTGATACCACGCTCTGATGATCACTCATGTCGATGTCGGCCTCATGCGTCTCGATCTGGCGCAAGCCCGAACGGATCATGCTGATGATATCATGCTTGTCGCTGAAGTTCACGACTGATTTGAACGTGGGAGGGGTGTCTGTCGGCTCCTGCTGAGGAGCTTCGCCGCTGTCGAGGGGTGGTCCGTCGTGTAGTACCAGACGTGCCACCAGATGATCGATCACAACCCGATCTGCCGCTCCGCACTGTCTCTGGAATGATGCACTCTTTCGGCTCCGAGTTCTCCCAGAGGCCAGATCGGAGTCGAGCTTGATCTGTCGGACCATCCCGAAGCAATGCCGAACGTGGTCGGTGATGCGAGCGGACAGGAGCTCGTTTGGTTTAGTCATCACAGCTTGAACTGACGCTTGGAATCGAGTTGTGAAGATCACGCCGTTCTTGATGCCTCGATCCATCAGGGCCTCGAGTAACTTAGATGTCCTAACAACGTGCATCGGAGACAATCGTAGAGCATCGGCCGACAAAGGGGATATGGCATCTTCTAAGCTTTTCTTACCTGCAAACTCCTTCAAACATTCGATGTAATCCGACTCGCGGACTGCTGGGTTCGCAGTCTGCCGAGCTCGCTTGGAGCTCATGGCGAATGAACTATTGCGCCAAAATGGCACTCGACGGAGGAGGGCGAGGAGCAGGAGGAGCAGAATGAGAGGAAGGACATGAGAGAGCAGAGAGTAGGAGTCGGAGTAAGAGTAGGAGTAGGCATTGGAGTAGGGTGTGACTTGGAGTAGGAGTAGGAGTAGGCGTAGGGGGTGACTTAGAGTAGGAATCTGAATAGGATTAGGGGTAGGAGGAGGGGAGGTCCGACGGGGACTGGAAGGCCCTGGAAGGCCCCACACAATCCTGAGGGCGTTGTTCCATCTGGTTTTTGACGAAACGTCAGGGCCAGCGGTTTGGGCATCGGCCCATCACAAGCTTCTGCGCTGGTGGCGCCGTCGCCCCAGCGTCGCTCTCAGCGACATGGGGGGCTTCGCGCGCTGAAGGCTGGCGGTGCCTCCTCCTCTTCCTCCACCTCCTCCTCCTCCTCCACCCCCTCCTCCTCCTCCTTCTCCTCCTCCTCTTCCTCCTTCCGCCTCAGTAGAGACGTGCACCGTGCCAGCTGCCTTAGAGCGCGATCGGCTTGAGGTTCTTCACCTCTTTGTTGCCGTCCTTGCCCTTGTTGGCGTTCTTGACCTGGACGATGATTTCGTTGTACAGCTCCACCATCGACTTGTATGGGCGGCCAACGTCGGCGAGCACCTTGGACACGTCGAACTTAGTGACCGAGCTCTTATCCGTGCCCTGCTTCACCATCACCTTCTCGAGCTCGTCGCTGGGGCCGACGATGGACTTGCACAGGCTGATGGCGCGGTTCGACATGGAGCGAGTCGCGTCGCTCCCACCGGAGGCCAGCAGCTTGGTGCCGAGCCGCCTCAGCGCCAGCGTGACGCGCGAGACGGCGTCGAAGCTCTCCTCTGGTTTTTTTTATATATATATAAATGTGTTGTAGATCTGTTGTAGGTTTTCAAATCTACAAGGGATCTACAACAGATCTACAACACATCAAAAACAACTGAACCAACGAATGCAATGCGAAACGTCCTCCTCCTACCCCATATCTGCCTCCTCCCCTCCTCCTCCTCCTCCTCCCTCTCCTCCTCCTCCTCCTCCTCCTCCCCCTCCTCCCCCTCCTCCTCCTCCTCCTCCTCCTCCTCCTCCCCGAGCTCCTGCATGAGCGCGAAGTCGCCGTCGTCGGCCATCTCGCCAGAGATCTGCTTCTTCGGCTTGAAGCTCATCCACTCGACGGCCAACGGCTCCGACTTGAGGTCGTCCTCAGCGTGGCAGAGCGCCGTCAGGAAGTCCTTGTCGTGGAAGACGTCGACCAGCCGCTCGCCCTTGTAGCCGCGCTCCTTGATGTCCGCCTTCGTGAGGCTGTGGCTGCTCTGGTACCACTTCTTGGTCTTCTCGTTGAAGATGAGCTCGCCAGCGTCCACCGCTTTCTGAGCCAGCTCCTCGCTCCCGTTGTACTTGCCACCGACCATGCTCCACCAGCCCATCCCCTCGAGGGATTCCTTCTCCTCGTCGCGCACAACGTGGGACTGCACGATGGCGACCGTCTGCGACTTCACGATGAAGCCGTCGCCATTCATGGCGTTGCGGGCGACGCAGGCGTTCACGATCTGGTTGATCTCGGCCTGCTTGCCTGGCTTCTTGTTCTGCGGGTCCATCAGCCAATCGACGCGCTCGACGAGCTTCTTGTCCAGCATGTGCTTGTTCTTCGCGAACGTGTAGCGCTGCCCGCGTGTCGTGGTCCTGCTGTCAGGTTCGCCGTCGGGCTTGTCGACGAGCATGTCGTCGGCGTCGCCGTCGTCCTCCATGGGCTCCGACTGGGCGTCGCGGCTGCGCCACGCCGCCGCCGCCGCAGGCCGCTTCGTCACGAGCGCGAGAGCAGCTGCTGGGCGCTTCTTGGACGGCATCCCAGGCGGTGCGCTGGAGCGCCAGAGGCCGAGAGCTCGCCAGAAGCCTGAAACAGAATGGCTGCGAATTGGAGTCTCAGTGTCTGGCCTTTGTGTTTCAGGGGAGGGGCGTCGTGGTTCTGTGCTGGACAACAGGGTGCCAGGAGGAGGAGGAGGAGGACGAGGAGGAGGAGGACGAGAAGGAGGACGAGGAGGAGGACGAGGAGGAGGACAAGGAGGAGGAGGATCCAAAATGTTGCGGTGGAGGAGTGGAGGAGGACTTTCACCGACACAATCAGAGACGCCCGTATAACGAAACGCTGGGCCAAATCTAATGAGGCACGCACCATAATGACCGACGTGACTATATCCGCAAGTGCGGCAACAAACTAAGTACAAACTAAGTACGGTTTAAGAACACTTTAAGTACAATCTAAGTTCTAAGTACATTCTAAGTTAAGTTCGCTAAGTACAGACTAAGTTAAGTTCTATGTAAGATAAGTCCAGAACTTAATCTGTACTTAAACTTAGTTTTCTGTGTCCCCCGGATGGTCAGGGGAGGGCCCTTCCAGGTTTCCGGAACGTCTTCGTCAGACTCGTCGTCTGGAGACCCGTCCTCGGGAAAGGACCTGGCCGGAGGTCCACCAAAGTAGGGCTCGAAGCGATCGGGAGCCTCGACCGGCTCGTCGCTCCAGCCGGCCCAGCCGCTCAGGTGGTGGTGACACCACGCCACGTCCTCGGCCGCGGACGCCATCGCAGACACCAGCTCGTCAGGGTAGGTCTGCGACCGCTTGGTCCTGTGCCCTCCCTCCAAATGCACATGAGGATGGTCCCCGGCACACGTGCGCTTACACCTCCTAACAAACAAGCTCGCATTGCTCATCAGCCTGGTCCGCTTGCGGGACAGCCCCCCGTCCGGAACCACAGACAAACCAAACTCGCACTGGTCCGTGACCTCGGCATGGACGTCATCGAGTGCCAGCAGCTCCTTGATTTGCTCCAAGTCCCACGAGCTCGCTCCCTCGGGATGCTCAAACGAGAAATATCGTCCCTTGCTCCTCTGGTAGAGCGCCACCCGAACGCAAAGATCGATATACTCGAGGCCCCTCTGCTCGACCTCGTCTCGAGTGTGGGGGTCCATGGTGTTCCAGGAGGCCGCTCGGGCCTGACTGAAAGCTCTGCACTCAGGACTCATGAGAACGAGGAGGGGCTCGTCTGCTTCAAGAGTGGCCCACAGCGCTTCCTGACCCTGCTTTGTTCTAAGATCCACGCCCGTCAGCAGGTCGAAGGCGCGCGAAACCTTGTAGCCTCGTCGCTCAAGCTCCTTAGATACCCGAGGGGGGGAGAACAGCTCTAAGACTAAGGTCCCGGCCCTCCTTGCCTCAGCCAGCTGAGCCTGGCGCCGTCTAAGCTTTTTGCTAGACCTAAGCCCCTGGCCCTCTGAGAGCCGCGCCGTCGCTTCCCTTACCTTCCTAGGCACTGAGGCCCCGACCCAGTCGCCTGGCCCCGATCCATCTAAGGCGGCAGCCGCGAAGCGGTCGGAGATCACGTAGTTGAAGCGAGAGTTGAGCTCGAGGCCCTCGCCCTGCCTAGCGTCCCTGGCCCCTGGGGCCTCCCCAGACTCCCTTTTCTTTTCCCTCCGCACTCGCACCGTGGGGCCTGACTCCTGCTCTCGCTGCGCTCCGAGAGTCTTGGCCAGGCCTGCAGACCTGCGCCTAGCCAGGGCGCGCTGCAGCTCTTGCGCTGTCGCTCCTAGCCATGGGACGCTCAACTTCGAATCTCCAGAGGCTAACTGCACTTCGATCCAACGAGCCCCTCGAGGATACAGAGTAGAGGGGGCTCTCCCCCCACACGTGTCCATGGCCAAGGCAACGAAAAAGGCCTTGCGCTCGCTCGCCGAAAGCTCGCACTTCTCCCACCCGAGCTGATCCTCAAGGTCCTCAGAGCTCAAGAACCTACGATCGACTCTGTCCCAAACCCCCAACACGGGATCGAAATCGGATAGGCTGGTGCTGAGGCCGATCCTGGTGTGCCAGACTCCCATGTCCCGAAGAAACACGTCACCTAGAGCAATCGACCTACCGCGCGCCTGAGATGCTCCGGTCAGAGCCTCAGGTAGTCCAGGAACTTCGGAGGCTCTCAGGCTGGAGCCGGCGCACCGCCGCTCTGGATGGAGACCATCATCCGGGCGAGCTCCTGGAGGTCCTCCGGCGACATCCGAGGAGGCGAACTGCCCGAGCTGCTCGCCGCTGCCGCCATCGCCCGGTTCTCCTGGAGCAGGCCGCTCACGCCCTCCCACGTGCGCTCGTTCGTTCTCTGCTGCGTTTCCAGGCAGACCTTCATGTCCGACAAGGCACGCATCATCTCGCTGTTCGTCATCGGGCGAACGTCCGCGCCGCTCGCCTGCTGCGCGTACTTCTTGCTCACCGGGGCGCCCGGCGGCGGCGCCTTGTAGGGGACGTAGCCCTCCTCCGTCGAGACGTAGAGGTTGTCCGGAACCTGGCTGAGGTTCTCCGACGCGGCGCTCCTCGCCTTGGGCGTCTTCTTCGGCGGGGCCCTCAGAGGCGGAGTCGGCGTCCACGGGTCGCCCGTGGCCGCGTGAGCCTCGAGGAGGTCCCTCTCGTAGCTGGCGATCGCCTGGGCCGTGACCGCCTTGTTGGCCTCCCGAAGCTCCTTCGCCTTCGCCTTCACGGCCTTCTTCACCTGGGCCCGAGCCTTCTCCTCGTCGGTCTTGGAGCATAGCATCAGACGGACGTCGCACATCCGGCAGAACGTGTACCAGCTCGTCGCGTTTCCGCTCGAGCACTGAGCCCACGGAGGGCGAGGGCACATGCTCGGGTCGATCGCCCCCGCGCCCGCTCCCTGGAGCACCAGCGGGAGAGTGCCCGCCACCAGCTTCATATCGTCGCAGACCTTGATGCACCCCAGGATCCTGAGCCCGAGCGACCTCCACCGTGCCGCCGGCGGGTCGAACTTGAGCTCCCCGGCGTTCAGCATCTCGATCTCCCCCTCGGAGAGCGCCTCGGCCGCCAGCACGTCGTTCAGAGACACGTCCGATAGCTTCTCCCAGCTCTCCCCTGCCATCGGAGCCGGAACGTTCGGCGAGCTCGACGAGCGCCGACCTGGACTCGCCGACTGCGATCGGCCATTCTGCACCGTCCTGCGCGGCTTGACCTTCGTCGAAGACATCCCGGCACTTGACTCTCGGCGCTAGGGTCGAGGGAACGGAAAGAGAAGCTTGAGCCGAGAGAACTTCGGACCCGGGGGTGTTCGGCCCGCTGTTTACCCCAACCCCTATTCTGGGAGCCTCTCGAGCCCCGCACGTCGGCCCCCTGGAGTCAGTAGAGGAGGGGGAGGAGAAATCTGAACTGAAAACGTGTCCTAGCTTATCTCCTACATGCGTTCTCTCACTGCCCGATCCCGTCCCGTCCTGGATGCGAACGTCGCGGCACTCCGCTGGAAGCCGCGCCAGGACCTCCGCGTCGACGCTGAACTCCGAGGCGTCGCACCAGATCAGGCTGACGGACCTGTGGCCGGAAGGGTGACGCAAAAGCGGCCTCGTCACTCTCTGTCCGCCGACGCCGTTCACCGCCATCGTGTTGAGGCGGAGGTCCACGACGCCCCCGATGGCCTCCAGAAGCCTCGCGGGTAACAGAGGCGGACAGCGATTCTCGAGAATCAAGAACTCGACGAAGCCACATCCTGCCAGCGATACCGGGACCCATGCCTTTCCGATGGGTTTGGCCTGGCCTCCGATGCCAGACGCTGTCATCCCGGGGATCTCGCAGAGGTGAACATGAATACGAAATCCCTTCTCCGCGAACGCCTCCGTCATGATGCGAAGGTCCTCCTTGCCAACTAGAGCCTGACCTGCAGCGGTATCGACGAGCGCACTGTCCAACATGTTGCGCAAGGTCGGGATCTGCTGCATGCTCTTAATCGTCTCGAAGAGGCCTGTCCAGTCGAGCACCGTCCACGGCGTCACGACGCTGCTCTCAAGGTCGAAAGTCACGAGATTCACGAAGCCGTCGCCGTCGACATTCTCGAAGAAGTAAGACTTGATGCCGGCCGTGTCCTTGCCGCGCCGCTCCTCGGCCAGGCGCTGCTCCTTCGTGCGGTGTGGCCTCTTGCAGGTCTCGGCCCAGTGCCCACGGTCGCCGCAGTTGGCACATCGAGACCTTTTTCGAAAATCAGCTCCTGTTATCCGCTTGAATCCTGGCCGCGTCGATCGGCGTCTGTCAAAGAAATCGCGGTCGATTTTCTTGTTGGCTTTCATACGCCTGGCCTCTTGCCACGTCCTTTTTCTGTCTTTGCCTAACTTGTCCTCGATGACGGCTGCCAACACCATCATCAACTCAGACTCCTCTAGGTCCTGGCCTTCCAGAGCCATGAGAAATGTGTCGGCATCCTCTTCTGGCAATTCGAACGAATCGTCAGGCCCCTCAAAGTACGAGCCCACGTCCACGTACGGCTGAGGAGGAGGAGGTGGCTGCTCAGCTGGATCTATCTCCACGTTGTAGGTCTTGCTCGCACTGCCGCTCGCGCCTGCCGACGCTGAGGCACCTGGTAGCATCGACTTGTCCCTGACGTCTAGCAGTAGCAGTCCCTGTCGGATGGATGCCGCGTCGCTCTTTCCGCCAGCAAGTGTCTTGAGCATCATCCTGTTCTGAGGTGTGAGCTGGGCGCCCTCCTCCAGGTACCTGGCCTTCACCGAGTCCGGCAGAGCGAGCCCGAACTTCTCAGCCTCTGCCGTCTCCGCGTCCCTCCTGAGCACGAAGTCCGTGAGACTCTCGCTACGCCTGATGCCGTGATTGAACAACGCTGCGTTGTGGGCCTCCCGCTCGCGGTCGCCCGGCCTCTCGCCGTTGAGCACTGAAAGGTGTTCTGTCAGTCTGTCCAGTCCGTCTTCACCGTCCAAGGTCGAACGAATGGCCAAGAATCTCTGCTGGATCTCTATGGGCAGATTCTCAAGAACCTTTCCTGCTCTCTGCGACTCGGGGTATCCCGTTCTGGAAGCCCACGACTGTAGGTTTAATTTATATATCTTCAGGTTCTCGAATCCTAACCAGACCGGGGGCGCTCCGTAATCACGTGACTGTGATGTCCACGAGCCTCTCCACGACCACGAGTCTCCTCGCCATCCGTCGTCGTCGTCCTTCGACGCCTGGCGCCACTTCTGCCACGAGTCGCTCTCGTCGGCGTCGTCCTGCCACCAGCGAGCCGACCAGCCCCAGCTGTCCTGCTCGCCTCGTCGGTGATATCTCGGGCGCTGGCCCCAGTCACCGGTCTCGCCGTCTGCGCCACTGTCGGTCTGGCACTCGGCGTTCATGTGCGTGCTCCTCGCGCGCTCGCCCTCCCCTATCACTGCGTACGTCTCACGATCTCCGTCCGGACCCGAAGCCACGCTCCGCTTACCATTGTCATCCCCATCGCCGGGCATGGCGCACGGAAGGACTAGGGTGGAGACAGGATGTTTTCCATAGCAGCGCGGAGAGAGGGGACGCAGGTGCACTAAGCCTAAAAGGCTCGCGACGGTGAAGCCCGAAGCGGAGGGGAGCGGGAGAGGGGAGCGACCCGAGAGACCCACGAGGGGGACCCAAATTAGAGATGGGGGACACATTGCCCTGCTCGACATCCGACCGTGCGAATAGAGAGGAGATTTACGCGATGGTAAGGGATGGGAGGTAGGAGTAGGACGTCAGAGATGTGGCGAGCGCACCTAGCTTGTCCCTCCTCCCCCTCCCCTCCTCCCAAATCCCTCCTCGCTCCTCCTTCTTCCTCCCCAACATGGCAACGCCTGGGGGGCGCGAAGAGCAACATTCCATCCACTCTACTTGTCACGTGGCAGCGCCAAGGGAGCAGGAAAACGGAAAACAAAAACACAAAAACCGACTCCCCTCTATTCGTCACGTGGCAACGTTGCGGGGGCGGACAACAAATACTATGTCACTCCACTCGCCGCATGGCAACGCCTAGAGGCGCAAAGAGAAGTATTCCGTTCTGATCGTCACGTGGCAGCGCCGCAGCGGGCCGAAACGAGCACTATGCCACGACGACGGCGAGGACGACAACGATAACGACGACGACGACGATGACGACGAAGATGACGAGAGCAAGGAAGGCGAACAACCATTATATATTGTCCTTCTCGTTCTTCTTCCTCCCCCCACCCTTCGCCCTCCTCCATCCTCCCTCCTTCCCCTCGCCTTCCCCTCCCCTCCTCCCCTCCTCCCCCCCTCCCCCCTCACTCCTCCTCACTCCTCTCCTCCTCCTCCTCCTCCTCCTCCTCCTCCCTCCTCCTCCTCCTCCTCCTCCTCCTCCTCCTCTCCTCCTCCTCCTCCTCCTCCTCCTCCTCCTCCTCCTCCTCCTCCTCCTCCTCCTCCTCCTCCTCCTCCCCTCCCCCTCCCCCTCACCCTCCCCCCCTCCTCCTCCTCATCCTCCTCCTCCTCCTCCTCCTCCTCCCCTCCTCCTCCTCCTCCTCCGCCTCCTCCTCCTCCTCCTCCCTCCTCCTCCTCCTCCTCCTCCTCCTCCTCCTCCTCCTCCTCCTCCTCCTCCTCCTCCTCCTCCTCCTCCTCCTCCTCCCTCCTCCTCCTCCTCCTCCTCCTCCTCCTCCTCCTCCTCCTCCTCCTCCTCCTCCTCCCCCCCCCCCCCTCCTCCTCCTCCTCCTCCTCCTCCTCCTCCTCCTCCTCCTCCTCCTCCTCCTCCTCCTCCGCCTCCTCCTCCTCCTCCTCCTCCTCCCTCCTCCTCCTCCTCCTCCTCCTCCTCCTCCTCCTCCTCCTCCTCCTCCTCCTCCTCCTCCTCCTCCTCCTCCTCCTCTCCTCCTCCTCCTCCTCCTCCTCCTCCTCCTCCTCCTCCTCCTCCCTCTCTTCCTCTTCCTCCTCCTCCTCCCTCTCTTCCTCTTCCTCCTCCTCCTCTTCCTCCTCCTCCTCCTCCCGCCTCCTCCCGTCCTCTCGATATTCCTCTCTTCTTGTCCGTCCTGTCCTTCTCCCCCTCGCCAGCAACTTACTGCAATGCAGTGCACTGCAGATGCAATGCAAGTTCAACGCAGTGCAATGCGATGCAACGCAACATAATGCAATGCAATGCAATGCAATGCAACGCAATGCCATGCCATGCAACACAATGCAACGCAATGCAACGCAATGCAACGCAATGAACTCCAACGCGTCACGTGGCAGCGCCGTGGGGGCTAGACAAAAACACGATGCCACGACGACGACGACGACGACGACGACGACGATGACGAGGTCCAGGGAGGCGAACAAAAACACTATTCTATCCCCCTCCTCGTCCATCATCCTACCTCCTCCTCGTTCATCCTCCTCCTCCATCCTCTCTCCTCCTTCCCCCTTCCTCCCGCCTCCCCCTCCCCTCTTCCCCCCTTCCTCCCTCCTTACTGCAATGCAGTATACTACTCCTCCTCCCTCCTCCCCTCCCCTCCCCACCCTCCTCCCTCCTCCCCCCGCTCCCTTCTCTTCTCCCCCCTCCGCAATGTTCTGAAATGCAGTGTGCTACAAATGCAATGCAAATGCGTCACAGCGCAATGCAATGCAACGAAGCAGGATACAATGCAAGAGTCGGGGTGCTTCTTCACCCCTGAGAATCGGACCCTCCCCTTTAGCAAAACACGCTGTGGTCAAGACGACCTAGGGTACCAGGCCCTGTGAGCGCAGACACGCGAAAATGACGGCCGCGACGATTCGCGAATCGGCTCGGCCGAGCGGGGGTCTCATCAGCCCCTGGTCCTTGGAGGCCAAGAACTGGCCCTTGATTCGCTCCCCAAACGTCTGCGTGTTGTGGTGCCACAGGATGTCGTTGACCTGCGCGACCACCCCCCCCAGGGCGTGTCGCGGGGAGAGGGGGGAGAGAGGACGAGAGTGGACGATGACGAGAGTGCAGAGCGGACGAAGAGAAGGCTGTCGCGTGATTGAGTGCGCATTGGTATGTTTACGCAGGGGGGAAACGATGAAGAGGATGAGGAAGAGGCATCCGCGCGCGGGAGTGGACGCGCGACGTCGGCGGCGCCTGGGGGACCGGAGAGGTGGCAGAAATCGGGAAGCGTCACCCCAGAACGCGCCGAGCACAGCACCGCCAGCCTGGTGGAATTGCGCGCACTTCCGGCCAGTTCGGCCAGCTCCTACCTGAACCTGTCTCGGATTCCAAAGAAACTCTACGAGTGCCCTGGCCTTCTGGGCACTGCCGCTGCAAGATTGCCCAGCACCACAGCAGCAGGACGAGCCAACTTCATGATGGCGCTCAGCCAGGCTATTACATAAATTGAACAGTAGACACGTAGTGGCGCTTACACGAGTTCGCGGACACGCAGTGTGCTGTATACATGTACGTGCAGCTCCACTGCGTCTGTGAAGTATGTGGCGAGTCATGACCAACTTGCGTGGGGCCTTCATGATCTGATCGCCGACCAGCACGGCCTGGTCAGGGTGCTCCCTGTTCCAGGCCTCCAACATGCCCGTCTTGCGGATCTTCAGCACCTCGGCCGCAGGTTGCGTCGGATCCCCCCAGCTGCCTCATGTCGCTTTCGGCGGCGAGCACAGGTTATCAGAGCGCACCCTGTCCGTGGACTCGAGACAACAACAATCAAAGAAATTACGGCCGAGACCGCAATGGTCCCAACACCCGAGCTGTCTAGGCCTGGCTATGGAGGAGAGCAGGCTTTGTTGAGCTCGGCGCAGAGGCCGGCTGGAAATCCGTGTCGATGTCCAGACTCAGGCCTGCCGAGAAGGGAACGTCCGGGAGGAACCGGCTCAGGGGGAAAACATCAAGCTGGAATCGGCGACACATCGCCGATAGATGTTCGATAGGTCCCCGATAGCGAATCCGCACGTTCCTGGGCGGGGCGGGCTATCGGGCCCTTTTTCGGCGATGAATGGGCGATTGGGGGTCGATGCGTTCCCCCCTGAGCCTATCCCCCACTAACGTTGCCCCTGACCTAAGGTCGCCCCCTTCTTCTGGGCATCGGTCATGTCCAGATCGATGGTGAACTCCTGCCAGAGGGGGGCCGAGGACGGCGCGGCGTCACGGCGCAAAGTCCCGTTCGAACAGCGCGGCACAGCGCAGCAGCCGAAAGACAAACGACAAACGAGACGAAGGCAAGATGATGAACAACAAAGCTGTGCCACCTACGTAACTTCGCGCATCGCGCCCCGCGCAGGGACCGACTGCCCCAGCAATCCTATAAGCCTACCACGACATGTTCTTAGAACCTGAAACGGTTCGAATAACAAAACATGTTCTTATAACACAAACTGGACGTCTGAAAACAAGACAGCTTCAGCCAGAAATGTTCTACATACATTTCGTGCAGACCACAAACGGTCCTTAGAACATTATTTGATGGGCCTATAGGCAAGCCAAGTCGCTTCACCACAACTCGACCAACGATACGCGACGCGCGGCTATCTTCGCGCCCTCGCGCCCTCGCACCGGCACCCTGAAGAAGTGCAGCCGCGCCGGCCCAGTCCCGCGACGCGTGGAGCGCGCCCCAACGGGTGACCCTGCACAATTGGGATGAGGGCTAAGATCGGCAATATTCGGAGACCCGGCTGGTCTGAGGGATGCGGCAAGCGCCGAGGCTGTCACAGAGCGCTCCGGGACGCTCCGAGGGCGCTCTGGGGCGCTCTGGAGCGACGTATCCTTAGATGGGGCCTGCCTGACCAGAGGCGTCCTTGGTCCTTGGCATGATGCAGTCGAGACCAGACTGCAAGCGGAAAAGAGCCTTTCTATTCTGCGGTTCCTCTGGGCACACCGCCAGCAAAACCACCTCCCCTGTGCCCTGTGAGGAAACATACTTGGATTATCGTCTGGCGGGGCGGCGGAAGCGGGTACACAGACCGCGCCATCAAGGCATTGAAGCACCCACTCGCCGAGAGGGTGCCTGCAAGCACGCATCGTGAAGCAACGTTCGCCTACACGTAAGAGTGACCCTAGGCAACAGTGGCCTGTGGTGCGCGGCTTTAGGAGGCCGCGGGGACGCCAAATCCAAGCAAGCAGGCCAGTGCTGGGGACCCGTGTGAGCCCGCACCGAAGGTCACTCTGGCGAATGGTCATTGTTACGCGTAGCGGAAGCGTCTACACTTCACCATGAGGCCACTGGGCCCCCGGGAGACCTTCGCACATCTACGTGGCAAATTTCGGAGAAGCAACAGGCACGTGCCGGCGCTGACCTCTGCGGGGTGTGGATTGATCCGTATCGACCGCCTGGTGGATCTATCTTCTAGGACCTCGAGAGGCGGTGGACATGGATATAGTTGGGCACCGCTGTGGGCTATAGGTATAGACATGCATACATACGTACGTACGTACGTACGTACGTACATACATACATACATACATACATACATATACATATACATATACATATACATATACATATACATATACATATACATATACATATACATATACATATACATATACGTATACATATACATATACATATACATATACATATACATATACATATACATATACATATACATATACATATACATACATACATACATACATACATACATACATATCTACACATACCATCCACGCACACACATGCATGCATATATACATACATACACACATACATACGTACAAACATACAGACAGACAGACAGACAGACAGACAGACAGACAGACAGACAGACAGACAGACAGACAGGACAGACAGGCAGGCAGGCAGACAGACAGGCAGGCAGGCAGACTTACATACATACCTATAAATATGTATGTTTACATAGACATGTGTGTATTTACATTATGTGTGTGCGTGTTTCCCCAACTCTCCGTTGGGTTTTTGTTTGGAATTTAGCATCGCGGTCTCCAGCCTTCTCTCCTCCCACCTCCTCCTCCCTCATCCCGCCTCTCCTCTCTCCTCCCCTCCCGCCTCCTTCCTCGCCATCCCTGGGGGGCTGCGATCTGGCTGTCGCCTGTCGAGGGCTGCTGGGGGGTCCAGCGCAGCGCGGGCCGCCAGAGATTCAGATTTGACCTCGCCATTCCTGGGGCACTGCGATCTGCGAAACCGTCGCCACTGTCTGGGGCTGCTGCGGGGCGTCCAGCGAAGTGCGTGCCAGTGCGTGCCTACAGGGATTCATATTTGACCTCGACATCCGAGGGGGGCTGCGATTTGCGAAACTGTCGCCACTTTCGACGGCTGCTGAGAGGGTCCAGCACAGCGCGGGCATGGGGGGATTCAGATTAGATCTCGCCGTCCCTTGGGGGCTGCGGTTTGCGAAAGTGTCAACATGTTCGAAGACTGCTGGGGGTCCAGCACGGTCTGGGCATCCAGGGATTCAGACTAGACCTCGCCATTCCAGGGGGGGCTGCGATCTGCAAAACTGTCGCCACGTTCGAGGGCTGCGGGGGGGGGGGCAGCGCCATAACGTCACGTCACACCAGACCCCGACTAGACCTCGCAATCCCGGGGGGGGGGGGGGCTGCGACCTGCGAACCTGCCAACACTATACTATCGACGGCTGCACTGCTGGGGGGGGGGCGCCAGCGTGAGCCTCCACCAGACCGTTGGTGCTTCAATCGGAGTCCTGCGGGTCGTGCGGCGCGCGCGCCCCCCACGTAGCTTTCACGAAATATGGCGGTCATTGCCACGTTACGTTTCCCAGGGGGTATGGTCAGAAAGTGCTCGCCGCGGAGCTTATACTGTAAGATTTCTCGGCGTGCACGTCAACCCTGGGGGGGGGCGGGGGGCGACGCACACATAGTATTAGTATGTTGGGGTGGCGCCGATGTCTGGCTACGGCAGGTTCGCGTCGTGCCCACACAACAAGGATCGTAAAGCCTTGAACGATCTGCCGTTTCCGACACGTCACATCGTTGAACATCGACCGACTCTGGGTCGCCAACGGCGTTCAACGTTGAACGCTGGCGGCGGGGTCGCCGCCAATCGGCACAACTTGAACCTACAGTGAGCTTTGTCCCCAGGCGGCGCTGGCAATTGTAGAAGAACAAAACGCGGCATTTACATAAACCTTCGGAGCTCCGCGCGGATCTCTTGGGTCTGCGCTGGGCCCTCCTCCCTGGAGCGCGGGGCGCCGCCAGGGGGACTCAGCGCCGATCCAAGAGATCCAGGCGGAGCTCCGAAAGTGTATGCTTACGTCGGTTTTCTTCTTCGGAGTAAGTTTCTTGTTCGGCTTTTGAACAAGTGGGCGGGTCTGCCGCACGTTGCCGCCCTTGGGCGCTTCGTGGGCGCACCATGCCCTGGCTGGGTCTGGCGAGATTTCGCTACGCTGCCGCCCTTTGCCGACCGTGGGCGCTTTGTGGGCGCACCATGTCTTGGATGGGTCTGTCGGAGGGTTCTCCACGTTGCCACTCGTGGCCGTCTGTGGGCGCACCGTGGGCGCCCCGTGCGTGGCCACATAGCTTTCACCACAAAGCTTACACCACAAAGCGTGCACCACATACTTCCTTTCCCATTGAAAGATAAGATTAAAACCACCCGCCGGCGCCGTTTTTATCCCCCTCCCCTCATTGTCTCTCCATTCCCCAAACACTGCTTGCACTCAGGGGTTACCACTTGCCTTCCTGAAGTGATTGCACGGGTCCGCCGAGAATGTTCAGCGCTGCCGCCCCGTGCCGCCTTGTGGGCGCCTTGTGGGCACCCCGTGCCCGGGGTGGGTGCGCCGAAGTTGCGCCGCGTTGCCACCCGTGCCGCCTCGTAGGCGCTCGTGGGCGCCCCGTGCGCTGGACGAGTCCGCCCGAGGTTGCGCAGCGTTGCAGCCCGTGCAGCCTCGTGGGCGCTCGCAGGCGCCGTGCGCCGGGTGGGTCCCCCGAGGCTGCGCCGCATTGCCACCCGTGCCGTCTCGTGGGCGCCCCGTGCGCTGGGCTTTCCCCACATAGCTTACACAGTACAACTTACACGACTTAGCGTGTATCACTTAGCTTACGCCGCACAGATATTACACGGCGTAGCTTACACCGCATACACTTCACCGAGTAGTTTCCACCTCCATAGCTCTGCCTACATAGCTACGTACATGGCCTGTTTTGGTATACTTACAAGGACGTCTCAAGCAAAACGCCGCTCGTGTTTTAATTGTTCGGAGCCCACTTCTCTTGTTTGGAACCGCTGTGGAGTCAAGAAAGCTATTTTGGCGAGGACGCCCCACGCGGTTTGGTATTTTGGAACCGCCATCCCACTGTGCGGAACCAAGTTCCGATCGTATTTTGAAGGAAATCCCAAGCGAAATGCTCGTTTCCGAAAAGTTTGGAACCAAATTCTATTGTTTCGGACCGAGTTCGAACCGTCAAGACAGCAATTTGTGTGAGGATGTCCCAAGCGGTTTGCCGTTTTCGAACCGCCATCCTTTTGTTTCGAACCGGGTCGGACGCCGTATTGTGAGGGAAGTCCCACGCGAAACGTTCATTTTGCTTTTGTTTCGAACTGGATTCTGCTGTTTGGAACCGAGTTCGAACCGTCAAGACAACAATTTCTGTGAGGATGTCCCACGCGGTTTGCCGTTTTCGAACCGCCATCCTTTTGTTTCGAACCGGGTTGGAATCCGTATTGTGAAGGAAATCCCACGCGAAACGTTCATCTTGCTTTTGTTTCGAACTGGATTCTACTGCTTCGAACCGAGTTCGAACCATCAAGACAACCATTTCTGTGAGAATGTTCCCCGCGGTTTGCCGTTTTCGAGCCGCCATCCCGTTTGGCGCAATAACATTTTCTCCACATAGGCTTGCCCTATAGGAGTCCTAGCTCATCATACTAATTGGTCCGTTGCCCCACCCTAATTCCTATGCCCCCCCTAATTATCCAAATAGGCTTGCCCTATAGGAGTTCTAATGAATTCTCTACTCATTGGTATGTTGCCCCCCCCCTCAATTCCAATGCCCCCCCCGCCCCCCTAATTCCTATGGCTATGCATATGCCTATGCCTCCCCCCTAACTCCTATGCCTACGCCTATGCCTACGCCTATGCCTACGCCTATGCCTCTGCATATGCACCACCTCTGAGCGCTCCTATGCCTATGCCTATGCCTATGCTTATGCGCTTGCTTGCTTGATTGCTTGCTTGCTTGCTTGCTTGCTTGCACGCTCGCGCGCTTGCACGCTTGCTTGCTTGCACGCTTGCTTGCTTGCTGAGTTGTGGATTCCAAACATGCTTGATCCCTCTGATTCCTTGATTTGAGTCGTCTAATCGATTTAGAGTCAACGCTGGCTGATATTAAGTAGGGTACCAAACCCCAGGTTGTCCTCCGCCCCGAAAACGAAGCACCTCCCCCGTAACATTGTCCCTAACGGGGCGACTAGCGCCGTGTGCTCGCATTGCGGACGCAGGACGCACTTTTGCCGGCCCATCAAAATGGGGCAATCTTTCTTCACTGCACAGTAGCTCGCATGACTTAGCTTTCAAAACACAGCTTACTCTGCAGATGCTCAACCCCCCACAATAGAACGCACCGTTTAGGAGTACGCTGGCTAACATGTTACACAGACGTTTTCCTTCCAGGAGGCCAAACTGCCATGCGGATGGTGGTGCCCGCGAAATGCACCAAACAAACCCGAAATCGTACTAAGACAAGATGCAAGGCAACGCAACTAGACGCCGCTAACACACTCGCCTACAGGACCGCGGGAAAATATGGCCACACGCGACCGCTAACGACGGGCCCTGGTGGGCAAGCCCCAGGAGGCTCTCTGTCTAAATAATTGCGTCATCAAGAGAAGTCTCGCTGGCAAAAGGGCGAGTAGAACGTTCGACGAGAAGGGAGAGGGGAGGCGAAGGGGAGCCAAGGTGAGGGACGGCGATCCCACACAACGTAACGACCGAGCCCTCACGCCACCGTGTGGGCCGCCGACTTCCGGCGCCACGCGAACAGCTTGGCGCCCAGGCCGATGCTGGCCTCCCCATCCTCGGTGATGTAGCACTCCCCGTCGCGCAGCTGCTCCCACAGCGTGCTGGGCATCACCTCCCGCCATTCGACCAGCGGCAGCGTCCGGCTCACGCTCACGAGCACGCCCCCGGGCCGCAGGACCCTGGCCAGCTCGGCGGCCGCCCGCGCGAGCGAGCCCCCCTCCGCCGCCAGGTCCACGGCGTCCAGTGCTCCCTTTGTCGACTACGCGCGAAAGCGACCCTGGGTAAGCGTGACCTTCGGTGCGTGGCTTTTGGGGGGCCGCGGGGGGGGGCTAACACAAGCGCGCAAGACGCTACTACCGCATCGCGTTCGGCGATCGCGGGGCCCCATTGGTTGGGCGCGACAAATGGGGGGCGATAAAGGGGGGGGGGCCAGCGAGGGCTGCCGAAAAGGGGCCCTGTAGGGCTCCTGAAAGGGCCCCTTTAGGGCCCAGAAGGGGGCCTCTACGGCCCGAAAAGGGCACCTTCCCCTCCCCCCCATTTAAATCTATCGCCCCCCCACTAATTCGCGCCCAGTGGGCCCGCACCAAAGGTCACTCTGGCGAAGGGTCACTCGAAGACGTGTCGTCGACCTTGTCGAGCACGGCGTCCACCGCCGCGGAGCCCAGCGGCAGCTCCCGGGCGTCGGCGCACAGCAACTCCACGGGGCGGCCGCCCGCCAGCTCCCTGGCCCGCTCCACGGCCTCGGCGGAGTAGTCGAACGCCGTGAGGGACCGCCAGCCGCCGTCGTACATGTCGCAGAGGAGGGGCAGGACGAAGCCAGGACGAAGATAACATCGGGGGAAGAGAGAAATCCAGAATCTCTGAGATGTCTCGGGCGCCGCGGCTTTCGCAGAGCGTTCCGGAACGCTCTGAGAGCGTTCCGCATCGCCCTGACACGGACTTATCCTCGTCTTAGCCCCGTCCGAGATGGGGTCGTTCCCGATCCCGGGCAAGAGGACGTGGGAGGCACTGTCTGGAACCAGCTCCCTCCAGAAGGGCTCCAGCCGGTCCCAGTCGCAGTACCAAGAATACTCCGAGCTGGGCAGCTCGCCCTTTCCGCGGTACATTTCGTCCCAGTACTGCTTGGTTCCGTACTTGACAGCTCTGCGCACAGGCAGGCCGGCCGACCTGCCCAGAGAGACTCCTTCACCCTCCGCGCACCGAAGATGGCTCCGTTTTCGTAGCTCCGAGAGCCGCTCGGACATTGGAAAACTAACGAAAGACGAACTTCTCACGGCAAAGAGCATGCCAGCAACGAGCCCGAATACCTGCGTAGCAAGAAGAATCCGCGGCAGCCCAAGTACACCCTTCCTTCTGACAGTGTGTAGACGGCGAGGCACATGCGCCGACTTGAGTTTGTCCATCTGGGCGCAGTCGAGCGGTGTGGAGCCCATTGCTAGAACCAAGAACACAACCCTACCACGGAGCCAAATCAACGCTTGAGCCAACTAGAATTCCACCCATATCTTAAGAATGATGTATACACATGCGGAAACATTTGAATACATAGTCTGCACGGTCGTTCATTCTAAAGGCGGAATCACAACATCCCAGCCAAACCGGTATTACCCCACTCCCATCCCCTACCTCTCATGCACAAAAAGGACGATGTGATGCACATGCGTTCATCTAAAACTTGTTTATTATGTACACATCTCTATCTATTGAGATCGTATAAAAAAAACACGGGCACGCAAAGGCGTCACAGGGGGCGCATGTGCTCGCCGCCGCGCGCGCATGTCAAAATCCTTCATGACACATCGGCTCTCTTACACGCTCAAGACATGTCTGTTCAATACTTCCAGATGGGACGCACAGAGGCAGGCTAGTACTACACGTCCTGCATGGAGGCGCGCATCCAACCCGAACATATCGTATACCCATCTTGTAGTATATCGTTTCCCGAGCCGTGAGGCCCGAAAGCTCCCGCCACGACGCATTTTCTATAATATTTCTTCTCGGTGCGCGCGTCGCCCCTGGGGGGGGGCGACGCACACATAGTACGGGGTGACGCCAATCACAGATCAGTGGTTCTTCCACAGGACCTGCCAGAAAAATGCACACGCGCAATCGCGGAACTCATAGCACACCCATCGGTGTTCAGCCATTCTGTCAAGTAAGGCCACGCGGGCCACCCGCGAGCGCCGATCGAAAACGTTCTGACGTCACCAAGCGCGCACCAACTCTGTCCAGCAGTACCATGCGGGCCACGCGCGCGCGTCATCATCATTGCCATCATTCTTATGATCATCATCATCATCATCATCATCATCATCATCATCATCAGCATCAGCATCAGCATCATCATCATCAACATCAACATCATGATCATCATCATCATCATCAGCATCATCATCATCATCATCATCATCATCATCATCAGCATCATCATCAGCAGCAGCATCATCCTCCTCATCATCATCAGCACCATCCTCCTCCTCATCATCATCAGCATCATCAGCATCCCCATGATCATCGTCATCATCATCATCATCATCATCAGCATCATCACTATCATCATCACCATCATCATCATCATCATCAGCATCATCATCAGCATCATCCTCAGTATCAGGTTCATCATGAGAACCATCATGATCAGCATAATCATCAGCTTTAGCAGCATCATCTTCACGATCATCATCATCAGCAGCATCAGCAACATCTTCACGATCATCATCAGCATCATCAGCATAATCATCATCAATATCATCATCAATATTATCAGCATTACCCTAATCATCACAATCATCAGCATCATCATCATTATCAGCATCTCCATCCTCATCCTCATCGGTATCAGCGTCACCATCGTTGGGATCGCCGCCGCCGTCATCGTGATTATCGTCGCTCTCGTTGCCCTCGTCGAGTTTCGGCGCGCGGGAGCTTTCCCATCACCATCACCAGAGCCATCGCCGCCATCGCCAGCGTCACCGCTGCCAACCTCAATAGTATCACCGTCAGCTTCATCACCATCACCACCGTCGTCGTCGACATCGCATCGCCCCTATATCCAGAGTCATCGCCACCGGCATCAGCGTCATCACCACTACCATCTCCATAGTCGTTATCGTCGCGGCCGTCACCATCGCCGCCACCATTTCGCGGGCTGCATGACGGACTTGTCTGCGCGGTTGATTGCCTGGCGCCCATACGCCAGTTGAGATCGTGGCCAGATGAGCTTTGCCAACAAGTTGCGGGTGGGATGGTCGGATGGTTGCACCATCTGTGGAGCTAACAAATGCAATTCACACAGGTGAATTGCACCACATATCTTGCGCCACATGGTTTGCATCACATAGCTTGTGCCAGAGTAGCTGATTGTCCATAGCTTGTACTACATTATCGTGCTGTCCAGCTTACACCACATCGCTGACACCATAGAGTTCACACCGCATGGACTGCACCGCATTGCTCACACCGCCTATCTCACATCCCACAGCTAGCACCACATAGCTTGCATCGCATAGCTTGCACCAAATAACTTGCACCACATAGCTTTGACCACATGGTCCTCCTCTCAAATCCCCCGACGTTACCAACATCGGCGCCGTCATTGGCCTTACCGTCGTCGTCACAGTCATCACCGCCACCACCATCGCTACTATCATCATCGTTGCCGCCGTTGCCAGCGTCATCACGATACCGCACCCGCCCGAGCCACCGACCCGCATTGAGGTGCCCGCGCGCCAGCGCGGCCTTTGACATGCGCTGGGACGTTGTCATCGGTAAGCGCCATCGCGGCCGCATCGGTTGTGCCCAACCAGCTGGCCGCTCTGCGCGCGAGCTTGCGCGCGCCAGCTCGGCCGCAGAGATGCCCCAGCCATGGCCACGCAGTCATCGCAATGGCCACCGCATAGGTTTTGTAGACCGCGTTGCGGGTAGGAGTGTGGGATGATTGCGCGAGCAGTGGAGTTTACAACTCATCAGGTGGCAACAACATCCACAGCATTGCTTACACAACAACTCTTACACCATAAATACTACGCTACTGAACTTGCACAAGATAGCCCGCACCACATAGCGTACACCACACAGCTTGCACCACTTATCCCGCAACGCATAGCTCACACAACATGAAGCTTGTCATGCACATTCCACAACGTAACTGGCACCTTCCCCAACATGTAAAGACTCACTGCTTGGGGCCCACGCTGCCGAACAACCCTGTCATTTTCGGACCGCCCAGCCGAACTTTCTGTGGCTTGCGGCCGCCCGAGTGGAGGCAACGCGCGTGGCGAACGACCCTGCTGACACGAGAAGCGTGTGTGCCGAAGTGGCGAGGCGGGGGAGAAGGAAAGGCAGGTGGGAAGATGTGAAAAGGGTCGGGGCAGGAGGGGAGCGAAGAAGGGGAAAAAAGAGAGAGAGAGAGAGAGAGAGATAGGCCTGCTTGGCTGGAGGTGTCGTCGTCGCAAATTTCGTGTCGAGGGCGGAGGATTTGCCGAGCGGTAACATCCACGAGGAGGAGTAAGAGAACAATGAGGATGCTCTTTAAAAAAAGGAGGCGGGGCTCGCCATCGCTCGGACGTCCATTCCCCGTGCATGTTTCGATTTCGCGCGTGTATCTGATCGGCGATCCAAGATGCTGCTCGATGGTCCTCGCGGGGGGGGGGGGGGAGAAATGCACACGTCCGAGCGATGCCAAGGGGGGATAATACACCTCAATAGATAGCCAAATTTCCCAAGGAGGTGCCACGCTCCGCTCCACCCGTGTTAAGTCTGTGGATAGCATGTACGGCGAATGTGCGCGGCACTAAGACGAGAGCTCGATTTTAAATTATCCAGGCGAAGGACCCAACCATAAGCAATTGATTGTAACGCGTTGCGGGTGCCGCTTTCGGTGGAGCTCCCTATGGGGCCACGAAACGCTGCCCTGAGTGTGGGAAACGCATGCGAACTGCGCCACGGGGGCCTTCGGTGGAGCTCCCTATGGGGCCACGAAACGCTGCCCTGGGCGGGGGAACTGCATGTAACTACGCCACTGGGGCCTCCGGTGGAGCTCCCAATGGGCGACGAAACGCTGCCCTGGGTGGGGGAACCGCATGCGAACTGCGCCACTGGGGCCTTCGGTGGAACTCCCTGTGGGGCCACGAAACGCTGCCCTGGGTGGGGGAACCGCATGCGAACTGCGCCACTGGGGCCTTCGGTGGAGCTCCCTATGGGGCAACGAAGCGCTGCCCTGGGTGGGGGAAACGCATGCGAACTGCGCCACGGGGGCCTTCGGTGGAGCTCCCTATGGGGCCACGAAACGCTGCCCTGGGTGGGGGGACCGCATGCGAGAGCAGCCACTGGGGCCTTCGGTGGAGCTCCTTATGGGGCAACGAAACGCTGCCCTGGGTGGGGGAACCGCATGCGAGAGCAGTCACTGGGGCCTTCGGTGGAGCTCCCTATGGGGCCACGAAACGTTGCCCTGGGTGGGGGAACCGCATGCGAGAGCAGCCGCTGGGGCCTTCGGTGGAGCTCCCTATGGGGCCACGAAGCGCTGCCCTGGGTGGGGGAACCGCATGCGAGAGCAACCACTGGGGCCTTCGGTGGAGCTCCCTATGGGGCTACGAAACGTGTGAGGGGTGTGCCAAGAGCAGAGGCAAGGAAGGGAAGGAGGGAGGAGGGAAGGGGCAGCGGGAGGAGGAGACGCGGGGCACCGTCTCTTCAAAACGAGGACCCAACACCACAGGATGGTTGGGAAAAAGGACTGCCATCTTTTAAGAACCAACTGCTCTCAGTTCCCGTAGATATTGCACATGCTGAAGGGGGACATGCGCGGCGCTCGAGGCAGAGGCAGCCTTTAGCAGCCGCCTTCAATCCATGGAGCCGTTGCAAGCTTTGAGAAAGAATGCGCGCGCGCAACCCTGGAGCCAGAGCCTCGCATTGAAGAGAAACAGCTCTCCATCCGAGCATGTGACTGGCGGGATGCCCCGCCCGCCCTGACGACACGCCTGCTGGCGTGACGAGGGGAACTGCTTCGAAAGAAGAGGGGTAGGGGACGACGGCGACGACGGCGACGACGGCGACGACCACCACCACCAACACCACCACGATGACGATGAGGACGACGAACACGACGGATGAGCAGCAGGAGAAGCTCGATCCTTCTCGAAGATGGACGCGCGCATCGCGGCTCGGTCCTCCGGGGAGTACGTCACCGAGCTCCCGCTCTCCTCGGGGGAGGGGCCGCGACCGCGAGAGACGGGGGGGCCCAGCTGCTTGCCCCAGTCAGTTGTGGGGCCCACGCGGAGCGCGTCCCGTCTGAGGCCCTTTTCGCCCACCGCCTCCTGGCAAACGCGACGCGTCCCGCCTGAGGGAGCGGCAGCTGTCTGAGGCCGTGTGCGCGCCAGCTCCGTTGATCGCGCAGCCTCCACCAAATGATGGGGCACGTGGAGTTCCCGAGGGGGAGAGCGATTCTGGCGGAGATGATCTCGACCGTGCTGCACGCGTGCTGCTGCAGTGCGGAGGCTGAGCGCTGCAAGCGCTCTCGGCTCTTGCTGCCCCAGCTCACCGTCCCGTCCCTCTGTTCGTGCCACGGTTTCATCCTGACAGCATACCGGCGAGGGGCAAGGGGGAAGGGGAGGGGGGCGCTGCCTCGCTCACCCCGTCTGCGTGGGAGGAGGGCGAGGCGGAACGTGGAGCTGCAGAGGGTCCAACGAACCCCCTTGTGCATCCGCCGCGTGCGCGCGGGACTGCATGACCGACGCCAGCGCCGCTCGCAGAGGTGAGGGCGGGGAACGCGAGGGCTTCGCTTCACCCCCGCCCCCCCGGAGCCCCGAATCTGGCCAAAGTCGGCGCGTTCCCCAAGGCGCCGACAACAGCGTCCCCGCTTTGGGTGGAGTTCGTCCGATGCTTCGGCCAGCGCCCACACACCTCTCTTGCCTAATCAATCGTCCCTCGTCCCTCGTCCCTCGTCCCTCCTCCTCGTGGTGGTCGATGACCTCCTCCTCCTCCTCCTCCTCCTCCTCCTCCTCCTCCTCCTCCTCCTCTGGTGGTCGATGGCCTCACTGGTCCATCGTCCTAATCCTTCGCCTCCTAGTCATCCGCTCATCCTCCTCAATCTAGACATCCATCTCCACCTCCACCTCCTCCTACTCCTCCTCTGTCTCCTCCTCCTCCTCCTCCTCCTCCTCCTCCTCCTCCTCCTCTCCTCCTCCTCCTCCTCCTCCTCCTCCTACGGATCATCATCATCATCATCATCATCATCATCATCATCATCAGCATCATCACCACCATCATCATCACCAACACCACCACCACCATCACCACCGTCATTATCAGCATCGTCATCAGCATCATCATCAGCATCATCATCAGCATCATCGTCATCATCATCAGCCGCAGCAGCATTAGCAGCATCAGCAGCATCAGCAGCATCAGCATCATCATCAAATCATCGTCATCAGCAGCATAATCACCATCATCAGCATGAGCATCATCAGCAGCATAATGGTAGACATCATCATCAGCATCAGCATCATCAGCATCAGCATCAGCATCAGCATCAGCAGCATCATCATCAACATCATCAGCATGATCAGCAGCAGCATCATTATCAGCCGCAGCGTCGTCATCAGCACCATCATCATCACCGTCATCATAAGCATAGTCACCATCATCAGCATAAGCAGCATCAGCATCAACACCAGCACCAGCATCGTAAGCATCATCCTCATCATTGCCATCGTACATATCAACATCATCAGCAGCGCCATCATCAACATCATGAGTATCATCATCGTCATCATCATCACTACCATCAGCATCATCATCATCATCATCATCGTCATCATCAGTAGCATCCTCACCATCATCACCATAATCATCGTCATCATCGCTTTGGTCATCATCACCATCATCAACTCCATCATCATCACCTCCATCATCAGCATAATCATCATCGTCATCATCAGCATCATCATCATCAGTAGCATGATCACCATCATCACCATCATCATCGTCGTCAGCATCGCTTTGGTAATCATCATCATCAGCTCCATCAGCATGACCTCCAGCATCAGTATCATCACCATCGTCACCATCATGATCATCATCAGCATCTTCATCGTCAGCATCATCATCATCGCCATCATCATCATCATCATCATCATCATCATCATCATCATCATCATCATCATCATCATCATCATCATCATCATCATCTGTATGAGCATCATCATCATCATCGGCAGCATCCTCATCAGCATCATCAGCATCAGCATCGTCATCGTCATCATCGCTCACATGCCTCTCCTCCTCCTCCTCCTCCTCCTCATGATGCTCCTCTTCCTCTCTTCCTGCTCCTCGTGTTCTGCTTTGTTCCGCCCTTCTTCAGCCTTCCTCGTCCTCCGTCGTTCTCGTCCCTCTTCCACCATCCTCTTCTGCTCCTCCTCTCCCTTCTCATCCTCCTCATCCTGCCCATCTTCATCATTCTCCTCATCATCCTCATTCCTCATCATGCTCCTCCTCTTTCCTTGTCCTCCTCTTTCTTCTCCTCCTCCTCCGTTTCTTCCTCGCCCTCCTCCTCCTCCTCCACTCATCTTCATCTAGCTAATCTTCATCTAGCTAATCCTCCTTGTTATCCTTCATCTTGCCATCCCTCTACTCTGCTTCCTCCTCCTCATCCTCCTTCAGAAATCGAATCTCGCAGACGAGTGCTAGCCCTTGTGCCTGGGGGACCTCTCGCCTGAGGAGGTTGCTTTTGTGACGGGAGGGTTGCTTGCGGCATCGGCGGCGCGGCTGCCTGCTCGGTCTACTCTGGTCCTCGTCCTCCTCCTCCTCCTCCTCCTCTTCCTCCTCCTCCTCCTCTTCCTCCTCCTCCTCCTCTTCCTCCTCTTCCTCCTCTTCCTCCTCCTCCTCCTTTCCTTTTCTTGTGAATAACTTCTCCCTGTCGCACCCCGAGGCCACTTTTTGGAGCGGGCCGGGCGTTTCGTCTGAGACTTCCTCACCACGTATGCCCCTGAAGCTGAAACATTGACAACCGCTTCACAGATGGAGGGCGGGTGGTTTTCAGAATGTGGCTCTCGCCTCAGCGCCGCGAACCTGAGCTTTAAAAATGCGCAAGAGTTTCACATATTGAAGGCGGGTGGTTTTCAGAATGTGGCTCTCGCCTCAGCGCCTCGCATATTCGTTTTTGTTAAAATTGCTAGAGGTTCCCGGATGGAGGCCGGCTGGTTTTCAGCATGTGGATCTCGCCTTAGCGCCGCAAGCATTCTTGGTACAAAAGTGTTGGAACTTCACGGATTGATGGTGGGGCATTTTCAACATGTGGCTCTCGCCTTAGCGCTGCGCACATTCGTTTTAAACTGTGGAAGAGTTTCACGGATTGAAGGCGGGTCGTTTTCAAAATGTGGCTCTCGCCTTAGGGCCGCGCCCACTCGTTCTAACACAGTGCAACGGTTTCACGGATTGAGGGCGGTTCCGTTTCAAAATGTGGCTCTCGCCTTGGCGCTGTGCACATTGGTTTTCCACAGTTCCAAGAATTTAACGGATTCCAGCCATCAACGTGCCAGAAATATTGTTCAAGAAGGATTCAGGATTATGAGGGGTGCAACAGTTACGTTGTCTCGCGATTGAAAGCCCAAGAGTGGCTTTTTGGAACGATTCAGGACCGTCCGGACGCAACAGTCAAGTTGCTCCGTGGCGTTGGAATCCCGAATACAATGTGTTGGTATACTTCAGGGTCTTCAAACGGTTGTCTTCCAACGAGGCAGTTCCCTTAGTGAAAAGAACCGTTGTAGGGGCCTATGAAGAGGGAGCTTGGCGGGAAAGTTTATTCAAACATCGTTGGTGACTCTTGGGTTTACACTGGTCCTCTTCCTCCTCCTCCTCCTCCTCCTCCTCCTCCTCCTCCTCCTCCTCCTCCGCATCATCACCATCCTCTCCTCATCCTCCTGCCATCCCTGGAGATGTCCAAAGCCCCCTGAACATCCCCTCCCTCCCTGTTGTCCCCTCGTTCTCCTCCCTGCCAGGCCCGATTTCCCAGAAAGCGCCTGCTTGCCGTCCACCGAGCTGTCCACTTTGCCGTAGCTGTCCGCCTTGCCGAGGCTGTCCGCCTTGCCGAGGCTGTCCACCGCCATCCCGTTGCTCTTGACGTTCGTATTGAGGCTGCCGTCTGTCTTGCCGTGGCTGTTCGCGTGTCCGTGGCTGTACACGAGCCCGCGGCTGCTTGCTTTGCTGTGGCTGTTCGCGTGGCCCTTGTCAACCTTGGCCTGGCGGCGATACTCGGGAGCGCGTCAAGGCACACAAGGGCTTGCCAAACGGGAAATGAAAAAGGCTTATTGAACATTAAGGGCAACGCGGGCAACGTAAATCTTGGTATTGAAAATCACTCCAGACATCAGGTTGTTCAACTGACGCGTACAAGCAGCAAGCCGCCCATGCAAACAACAAATCCTCGTGAGAACGACACAGTAGTATATGTAGTAAGGAAGTGCTGCCGAACAAATCTAAGGACGCAAGGGTGCCCTTGGTAAGGTGACCCGTCCTTACTATGGATTTTCACTGTACAGCTGCGGAGCGAACCCAACATCACAGCACCCCCCACTGCTACGACACAGGACATGCGAATGTTCGTCACGCATGCAGACATGGAGGCAATGTCATCCCACGGCCTGGTGCACGTCATGACGTCAGCTTGGGCACCGAACACTCACTGTGTAACAAGAGCGACGTTGAATATGAGATGCGGAGCGGATATCGTGAGCTGTTGGATCTTCAGGTCGGCAAAATCTGGGGGGTGATGGCCCCCGCTGAAGACGGCACTGGCTGTGTGTGGCGTACTCCCGTTGTTAAACACTTTCTCTGGCCAATAATCGCAAACTTTGGGCCGGAGACACCTCATCAATTTCCTTACCTAGCGTCGACAACCCGTTGCGATCGGAGAATAGACAAAGCCAAGTGGGGACGGGGAGGATATCGGAGCGAGGGGCTTCCGCTCACGCGAATGCAATTCGAGTCGTGCGCGCGTTGGCTCTTTCGGGGCAGGCAAACGTCGTCGCGTGCATTTTTTTAACATTGCTTTTGTTATTATGTCATCATGGTCCGATGATTGTTTTTATTAGTACGATTTCGATTAATGATGGATAAAACAAAAAACGAATACTAAAATTCTTATTGATCGGAGGTTGGGGGGTGAGGTCGAAGTGGAATGGAGAGCCCCCCACCAGGAAATCGGTTTCGGTTTCGTGTTCGTGTCGTGCGCGCGGGCGAGGCGAAGCTGCGTGCGCGGGCGAAAGAAATTCATTCTGCTGTCGCTAGTGGCTCGCCAACATAAATGTTTCCCCCGCCGGCGCGTGTCAAGCGGTGGCCCGCATTGTCCCGTCGGTTGCCCGCCGTTGTCCTGTCTGTCGCTAGTGGTTCGCCAACATAAATGTTTCCCCCGCCGGCGCGTGTCAAGCGGTGGCCCGCATTGTCCCGTCGGTTGCCCGCCGTTGTCCTGTCTGTCGCTAGTGGTTCGCCAACATAAATGTTTCCCCCGCCGGCGCGTGTCAAGCGGTGGCCCGCATTGTCCCGTCGGTTGCCCGCCGTTGTCCTGTCTGTCGCTAGTGGTTCGCCAACATAAATGTTTCCCCCGCCGGCGCGTGTCAAGCGGTGGCCCGCATTGTCCCGTCGGTTGCCCGCCGTTGTCCTGTCTGTCGCTAGTGGTTCACCAATATAAATGTTTCCCCCGCCGGCGCGTGTCAAGCGGTGGCCCTCATTGTCCCGTCGGTTGCCCGCCGTTGTCCTGTCTGTCGCTAGTGGTTCGCCAACAAAAAAAGTGTCCCCCGCCGGCGCGTGTCAAGCGGTGGCCCGCATTGTCCCGTCGGTTGCCACCCGTTGTCCTGTCTGCCGCTAGTGGTTCGCCAACAAAAATGATTCCCCCGCCGGCGCGTGTCAAGTGGTATCCCGCATTGTCCCGTCGGTCGCCCGCCGTTGTCCTGTCTGTCGCTAGTGGTTCGCCAATATAAATGTTTCCCCCGCCGGCGAGTGTCAAGCGTTAGCCCGCATTGTCCCGTCGGTCGCCCGCCGTTGTCCTGTCGTGAGATCGATAGTGAGATCGATAGCGAGATCGATCGTGAAATTGATAGTGACACCGAAAGTCAGATCGATAGTGAGACCGAATGTGAGACCGAATGTTGGATCGATCGTGAGATCGATAGTGAGATCGATAGTGAGATCGATCGTGAAATTGATGGTGGCACCGAAAGTGAGATCGATTGTGAGATCGAATGTGAGATCGATAGTGGGATCGAAAGTGAGATCGGTTGTGCGATCGATTGTGAGATCGCTAGTTAGGTCGATTGTGAGATCGATAGTGAGACCGATTATGAAATCGATTGAAAGATCGAGCCCGCATTGTCCCGTCGGTGGCCCGTCGGTGTCCGGTCGTGAGATCGATAGTGAAATCGACTGTGAGACCGATCGTGAGATCGATAGTGAGATCGATAGTGACATCGATAGTGAGATCGATAGTGAGACCGAAAGTGAGATCGCAGGGTGAGTGCCGCGTCGCGCAGCGGCAAGCCGAATGACACAAAACGCCCAAGCGAAAAAACAAAAAAAACAATCCGCCACGTCATCCACACCATCATCGGCCATCAGCACCACATTCACCACAGTTGTCGTCATGAGCCCCCCCCCTCCCACCCACCCCCGCCGTTGTCCTGTCGTGGGATCGATAGTGAGATCGATAGTGAGATCGATCGTGCACTTGATAGTGACACCGAAAGTCAGATCGATAGCGAGACCGAATGTGCGACCGAAAGTTGGATCGATAGTGAGATCAATAGTGAGATCGATAGTGAGATCGATTGTGAAATTGATGGTGGCACCGAAAGTGAGATCGATTGTGAGATCGAATGTGAGATCGATAGTGGGATCGAAAGTGAGATCGGTTGTGAGATCGATTGTGAGATCGCTAGTTAGATCGATTGTGAAATCGATAGTGAGACCGATTATGAAATCGATTGAAAGATCGAGCCCGCATTGTCCCGTCGGTGGCCCGTCGGTGTCCGGTCGTGAGATCGATCGTGAGATCGACTGTGAAACCGATCGTGAGATCGATAGTGAGATCGATAGTGACATCGATAGTGAGACCGATAGTGAGACCGAATGTGAGATCGTGGGGTGAGTGCCGCGTCGCGCAGCGGCAAACCGAATGACACAAAACGCCCAAGCGAAAGAACAAACAACAATCCGCCACGTCATCCACACCACCATCGGCCACCAGCACCAGATTCACCACAGTTGTCGTCATGAGCCACCCCCCTCCCACCCCCCCCCACAACCTCCTTATCACCCGCAGGGTGGTCGTATAGGTATTTAGTTCGTATCATTATTATGCTTCTGCTTCTGCTTCTGCTTCTGCTTCTGCTTCTGCTTCTTCTTCTTCTTCTTCTTCTTTCTGGCCCGGTGGGGGGGGGCGGCGGGGACTCGCCGGGGGAACCCGCGCGGACGTGTGGGGGCCTGGGGGGGGGAGGGCCCGGGGGCCCACCGCGGGGGGCCCGCGGCGTCGCCGATGCCGGTCGCCGCGGGGCCCACGGGCGGGGCTGGTCGTGTGTTCGAGCCGGGCGCTTTCGCCAACTCCGGGCCCTGGGACCCTCACAGATGGACCCGATCCGAACAATACTGCAGAAAGATGGGGTCCGGGGCTCCCGTCGTGATTTCGATGTTGCATTTTTCGCAACGTCGGATCTCAGGGGATGACGTGTTGAAAAAAGAAAATCGACGCCTGCGGCGGGCTTCTTCATCGAGTGTTCCGTTCCACTTTTCCCAGTAGCCAGTCCGTGAGGGCCGCGGCGTCGTGGGGGCGTCGCCGCGGGGCCCACGGGTGGCGCCTTTTTTGGTTGCGCCGAGATGCAGCAACGCGAAAAACATCGAAAGATTGGCACCTGCGGCGGGCTTCTTGACTGAATGCTTCGTTGAACTTGTTTCACTCGTCCGGGGGGGCCCACGCCGGTGTCGGGGCACATTGATGGCGCCAGTCTTGGCTGCGCAGAGATTCATGCGCACAATCCCACCAGCCCTTTGGGCGTGAGTGGTTTAGCGAGCTCTCTCTGTCCTCAACCCCCCTTCTTCCCCTTCGGGGAGGGGTTTACCCCTCCCCCTACCCCCTCCCCCTGGGCCTGGAGAGGGGGGGCCGCGGGTCGTCAGGGGGGTCATTTTCGACTCCTGGGAGGGCTAAAAAACGACACCCCTAACGAGGATTCTGGCCCCGACGGGGGGGGGGAGAAAAAATGCTCTCCTCTTCTTTGAAGCCAAAATCATTGATCTTACTACGGCTTCGGCCCCATTTTGGCCTTCTGAGGGGGCCGCGCTCATGAAAGCTCATAGCAAAACCATTGAGTTTACAAAGGTTTTGGGCTCATTTTGTCCTTCTCAGGGGGCAGCGCTCATTTGCGCTTCTGAGGAGGTCGCAAGAGGCCCCAAGATGGCCCCAAGAGGCCCCCAGGAGGCTCCCAAGAGGCCTCCAAGAGGCCCCAAGAGGCCCCCAAGAGGCCCCAAGAGGCCCCCAAGAGGCCCCCAAGAGGCCCCCAAGAGGCCCCAAGAGGCCCCAAGAGGCCCCCAAGAGGCCCCCAAGAGGCCCCCAAGAGGCCCCCAAGAGGCCCCAAGAGGCTCCAAGAGGCCCCCAAGAGGCCCCACGAGGAGCCCGAACGACTCACACCAGGACGAGGGGCCCGAACGACTCACACCACGAAGAGCCCGAACGACTCACACCACAAGGAGGGGCCCGAACGACTCACACCAGGACGAGGCGCCCGAACGACTCACACCACGAGGAGCCCGAACGGCTCACACCACGACGCGGGCCCCGAACGACTCACACCACGAGGAGCCCGAACGAGTCACACCAGGAGGAGGGGCCCGAACGACTCACACCAGGATGAGGGGCCCGAACAACTCACACCACGAGAAGCCCGAACGACTCACACCAGGACGAAGAGCCCTTTGGGCGTGAGTGGTTTAGCGAGCTCTCTCTGTCCTCAACCCCCCTTCTTCCCCTTCGGGGAGGAGTTTACCCCTCCCCCTACCCCCTCCCCCTGGGCCTGGAGAGGGGGGGCCGCGGGTCGTCAGGGGGGTCATTTTCGACTCCTGGGAGGGCTAAATTATCCCGGCAAAGCAACCTAACAGCGATGTGTAGGAGCACATCTGGAAGCATTCCCCTTAAGATTCAGATAAGAATCCTGTTGTAGAATTCTGCTGTTCTCGCAGTCGTGGTCGCATTCGCGATGGCAGTCGCAGTGGCAACAGCAGTCGCAGTCACAGCCTCAGCCTCAGCCTGCCTCAGCCTCAGCCTGCCTCAGCCTCGCCCTCAGCCTGCTTCAGCCTCAACATCAGTCTGCCTTCAGCCTCGGCCTCAGCCTGCCTCAGCCTCACCCTGCATCAGCCTCAGCCTCAGCCTCAGCCTGCCTCAGCATCAGCCTGCCTCAGCCTCAGCCTCAGCCTGCCTCTGCCTCAGCCTCAGCCTGCTTCAGCCTCAGCCTCAGTCTGCCGTCGGCCTCGGCCTCAGCCTCAGCCTCCTCACCCTCAGCCTGCATCAGCCTCAGCCTCAGCCACAGCCTGCCTCAGCATCAGCCTGCCTCAGCCTCAGCCTCAGCCTCAGCCTGCCTCAGCCTCAGCCTCAGCCTGCTTCAGCCTCAGCCTGAGTTTGCCTGCAGCCTCGGCCTCAGCCTCAGCCTGCCAGCCTCAGCCTGCCTCAGCCTCAGCCTCAGCCTCAGCCTGCCTCAGCCTCAACCTGCCTCAGCCTCAGCCTCAGCCTGCAGCCTCAGCCTCAGCCTGCCTCAGCCTCAGCCTGCCTCAGCCTCAGCCTCAGCCTGCTTCAGCCTCAGCCTCAGTCTGCCTTCAGCCTCGGCCTCAGCCTCAGCCTGGCCTCAGCCTCAGCCTGCATCAGCCTCAGCCTCAGCCTCAGCCTGCCTCAGCATCAGCCTGCCTCAGCCTCAGCCTCAGCCTGCCTCAGCCTCAGCCTCAGCCTGCTTCAGCCTCAGCATCAGTCTGCCTTCAGCCTCGGCCTCAGCCTCCGCCTGCCTCAGCCTCAGGCCTGCATCAGCCTCAGCCTCAGCCTCAGCCTGCCTCAGCATCAGCCTGCCTCAGCCTCAGCCTCAGCCTGCCTCAGCCTCAGCCTCAGCCTGCTTCAGCCTCAGCCTCAGTCTGCCTTCAGCCCCGGCCTCAGCCTCAGGCTGCCTCAGCCTCAGCCTGCATCAGCCTCAGCCTCAGCCTCAGCCTGCCTCAGCATCAGCCTGCATCAGCCTCAGCCTCAGCCTGCCTCAGCCTCAGCCTCAGCCTGCTTCAGCCTCAGCCTCAGTCTGCCTTCAGCCTTGGCCTCAGCCTGCCTCAGCCTCAGCCTGCATCAGCCTCAGCCTCAGCCTCAGCCTGCCTCAGCATCAGCCTGCATCAGCCTCAGCCTCAGCCTGCCTCAGCCTCAGCCTCAGCCTGCTTCAGCCTCAGACTCAGTCTGCCTTCAGCCTTGGCCTCAGCCTCAGCCTGCCTCAGCCTCAGCCTGCATCAGCCTCAGCCTCAGCCTCAGCCTGCCTCAGCATCAGCCTGCCTCAGCCTCAGCCTCAGCCTGCCTCAGCCTCAGCCTCAGCCTGCTTCAGCCTCAGCCTCAGTCTGCCTTCAGCCTCGTCCTCAGCTTCAGTCTGCCTTCAGCCTCAGCCTGCCTCAGCCTCAGCATCAGCCTGCCTCAGCATTCAAAGTGTGGCCCGGGAATGGAGTTCTGGGAACTCGAAGAACACGAAATGGCCTACAGTTGGCTCCGGGCATTCAAAATCATGCCCTGGAATGGAGTTCTGGGAACTCGAACACCACGAAGTGGCCTACAGTTGGCTCCGGGCATCCAAAATGTGGCCCGGGAATGGAGTTCTGGGAAGTAGAAGAGCACGAAGTGGCCTACAGTTGGCTCCGGGCATTCAAAATGTGGCCCGGGAATGGAGTTCTGGGAAGTCGAAGAGCACGAAGTGGCCTACAGTTGGCTCCGGGCATTCAGAATGTGGCCCGGGAATGGAGTTCTGGGAAATCGAAAAGCACGAAGTGTGTGACTGTATGCGAAAAACGATCCCCCCCGGCAAACCCCAACGGCTCCCCAACGGCTGCCCAGACCCCCCTGTGGAGTAATGTGCTGCTCTCTTTTTAGACCATTAGAAACCTGTCAGTCTTCGCTGTTAGGTAAAAACGACACCTCTCATGAGGATTCTGGCCCCGACGGGGGGGGGAGAAAAAATGCTCTCCTCTTCTTTGAAGCCAAAATCATTGATCTTACTACGGCTTCGGCCCCATTTTGGCCTTCTGAGGGGGCCGCGCTCATGAAAGCTCATAGCAAAATTATCCCGGCAAAGCAACCTAACAGCGATGTGTAGAAGCATATCTGAAAGCATTCCCCTTAAGATTCAGATGAAAATCCAGTTGTCGAATTCTGCTGTTCTCGCAGTCGTAGTCGCATTCGCGATGACAGTCGCAGCGGCAACGGCAGTCGCAGTCACCAGCCTCACCTCACCTGCCTCCTCCTCCTCCTCCTCCACCTCCTCCCACTCTTTCTCACTGCTCCTCCCCGCCTCCTCCTCCTCCTCCCTCCTCCTATTCCTCCGGCTCGTCCTCGTTCTCGTCCGCCTCGTCTTGCTCGTCCTCCTCCCCTGGTGCCTCATCCATCCTCCCCCTCCTCCTCTCCTCCTCCTCCTCCTCCTCCTCCTCCTCCTCCTCCTGGTGGTCCCCGTTCTCCTCCTCCTGGTGCTCTCCCCCCCCCTCCTCCTCCTCGTCCTCCTCCTCCTCCTCGTCCTCCTCCTCCTCTTCCTCCTCCTCCTCCTCCTCCTCCTCCTCCTGGTAGTCCTCCCCCTCCCCTCCTCCTCCTCCTCCTCCTCTTCCTGGTCGTCCTCGTTCTCGTCCTCCTCGTCTTGCTCGTCCTCCTCCTCCTGGTGTTCTCTCCTCCTCCTCCTCCTCCTCCTCCTCCTCCTCCTCCTCCTGGTGGTCCTCGTTCTCCTCCTCCTGGTACTCTCCCCCCCCCTCCTCCTCCTCCTCCTCGTCCTCGTCCTCCTCCTCCTCCTCCTCCTCTTCCTCCTCCTCCTCCTCCTCCTCCTCCTCCTCCTGGTACTCCTCCCCCTCCCCTCCTCCTCCTCCTCCTCTTCCTGGTCGTCCTCCTCCTCCTGGTCGTCCTCCTCCTCCTGCTCGTCCTCCTCCTCCTCCTGCTCGTCCTTCTTCTCCTGCTCCTCCTGCTCCTCGTCCTGCGCCTGCTCGTCCTCGTCCTCCTGGTCTTGCTCGTCCTCCTCCTCGTCGTGCTCTTGCCCCTGCTGAAAATGTGGCCCAGGAATGGGAGTTCTGGGAAGTCGAAGAGCACGAAGTTGCCTACAGTTGGCTACGGGCATTCAAAATGTGGCCCGGGAATGGAGTTCTGGAACTCGAAGAGCACGAAGTGGCCTACAGTTGGCTCCGGGCATTCAAAATGTGGCCCAGGAATGGAGTTCTGGGAACTCGAACACCACGAAGTGGCCTACAGTTGGCTCCGGGCATCCAAAATGTGGCCCGGGAATGGAATTCTGGGAACTCGAAGAGCACGAAGTGTGTGACTGTTGCATCCGGCCCTCCAGAATGTGGCCCGGGAATGGAGTTCTGGGAACTCGAAGAGCACGAAGTGTGTGACTGTTGCATCCGGTTATTCTAAATGTGGCCCGGGAATGGCGTTCTGGGATCTCGAAGAGCACGAAGTGTGTGACTGTTGCATCCGGGTATTCAGAATGAGCCTGGGAATGGAGTTCTGGGAAGTCGAAGAGCACGAAGTGTGTGACTGTTGGTGAAAAACGAGCCCGGCACCTGCCGCCCGGCAACTCCCAACACCTGCCCGGACCCCCTGTGGAGTGATCTGCTGCTCTCTTTTGATCCCACTAGAAACCTATCAGTCTTCGCTGTTAGGTAATCATTGAGTTTACCAAGGTTTTGGGCTCATTTTGTCCTTCTCAGGGGGCAGCGCTCATTTGCGCTTCTGAGGAGGCCGCAAGAGGCCCCAAGATTGCCCCAAGAGGCCCCCAGGAGGCTCCCAAGAGGCCTCCAAGAGGCCCCCAAGAGGCCCCCAAGAGGCCCCAAGAGGCCCCCAAGAGGCCCCCAAGAGGCCCCCTAGAGGCCCCAAGAGGCCCCAAGAGGAGCCCCCAAGAGGCCCCCAAGAGGCCCCCAAGAGGCCCCCAAGAGGCCCCAAGAGGCTCCAAGAGGCCCCCAAGAGGCCCCACGAGGAGCCCGAACGACTCACACCAGGACGAGGGGCCCGAACGACTCACACCACGAAGAGCCCGAACGACTCACACCACAAGGAGGGGCCCGAACGACTCACACCAGGACGAGGCGCCCGAACGACTCACACCACGAGGAGCCCGAACGACTCACACCACGACGCGGGCCCCGAACGACTCACACCACGAGGAGCCCGAACGAGTCACACCAGGAGGAGGGGCCCGAACGACTCACACCAGGATGAGGGGCCCGAACAACTCACACCACGAGAAGCCCGAACGACTCACACCAGGACGAAGAGCCCGAACGACTCACACCACGAAGAGCCCGAACGACTCACACCAGGAAGAAGGGCCCGAACGACTCACACCAGGACGAGAAACCCCAAACGACTCAAATCACGAGGAGCGCTTTCTCTCCCTCCTCCTCCGCCTCGTCCTTCTCCCGCTCCCCCACAAGGAGGATGTACAAGGAGGCGGGAGGAAGGAGGAACAGGGGAGATATGCGGGGCCAAGCGGACACACGCCTGAAAAACACGACTGTCGGCATGCTTCGCAAGAGTTGCTGCTGTGAGATAGGCTGGTGGGGATACGCGAAGCGTAAAGAATTCAAGAATTGGCGCCTGCGGCGGGCTTCTTCCTTGAATGCTTTGTTTAATTGTTCCAGTCGGGCCCTGGACTGAGGCTCGGGAATTCGTGCGACGATATTCGTAACCGCCCTGGCTTGGGCGGCAATTCGGCACTTGGGATTCGTTCTCCCTTGTCCGTTGCGGAAGACGGCGTCTATCCGTGATCTCCTTAATTTTCTTGTGGCTTCGCAGGCGTCAGGGCGCCGCGCGCTATGTTCCAATTCACAGCGCGTCACGCCGAGACCACAGCAACCCCTCACTCCTATCCGCACGTGCCGGGGGTATGGTATTCGTACACACATATATATATATATATACACATACATACATACATACATACATACATACATACATACATACATACATACATACATACATACATACACACACATACATACATACATACATACATACATACATACATACATACATACATACATACATACATACATACATACATACATACACACATACATATACATACATACATGATATGATCCAGGGTTGCACCCCCCCGGCCCAATGCCTTTGGGATCGAGCCGCATCCCCCCGCTGGATGGGTACGCCAGTGAGCCTCGCAAAGCTTCGCGAATGGGATCGCTCCCCCTCCCCCTCCCCATGTGGTCGTGACCCTGTGAGCGTGGCGTGGTGGAGGGTGCTGGTGCTCCAACCCCCCTGTGGGTGTGGCGTCTTCCGTCGGCGTCGGCGTCAACGTCGGCGTCGGCGCCGGCGTCGGCGTCCGCGTCGGCGTCGGCCGCGTCGACGTCGTCGTCGTCGTCGTTGTCGCCCCCCCCCCCTCATCCCTCCTGGGGGAGGGGCTGTGGAATTCTGCCACCCATCCCATCTGGGGGGGGGGGGGGGCTGTGAACCCTCGACCCAGGATCAGATATTTCCTGAGAGATAAGTAGTCAGAACAAAAAGAAAGAGAGAACGACACGGATGGAAGAGCGCTCGCTTCCTCCTGCATATCATCGTCACTCTCCTCCTTCATATCGTCCTCCTCTGCGCACGTACTCGTCACCACCCTCCTCCTCAATCTCTTCATTCTCCTTCTCCTCCTCCTCCTTCCACTCGACCCACTACTTGCACTCCTCTTCCACTTTCTCCTCCTCCTGCTCCTACTCATCATCCTCCCCCTCCCCACCGGGAAGTCGGGAAGGTCCGGGGCACAAGGGGGACATAGGCAGGGAGACAGGCAGGCAGCATCATCCCGTCGCCTCCTCCTCATTCCTCCTCTGCATCCCCTCCCCCATCCTCAACTCACTCCCCCCTCCTCCACTTCCTTCTCTTCATCAGGTCATCACAACAATCCCATTACTTGACATCTTCATAAGCATCATCATCAGCAGCAGCATCAGCATTAGCATCACCGTCATCATCATCATCAGCAGCAGCATCATCAGCAGCAGCATCATCAACAACAACAACAACAACAACAACAACAACAACAACAACAACAATTACTAGCACGTGGGGACACTCCGTTCTCACCAGTGCCAGGGTTTTCATAGGAGGCGGGCAATACCCCCACTTTGTGGGGGGGCCGGTTCAAGCTCTACCAAATTTCCAAACGACTCTTCGCCACCACCCACACCCAGCTTCCCGCCCTATGACGTTCGGACACTTCACTTCGTGGCATGCGGACGACCGTGGCTACTATTCAGGGCCCCGCGGCCGACGACGACGGCGTGCGCGCGCGAAGAAAAAACGAATGTGTCCCGCATGGTATTATTTGACAGGGATGATGGCCCTGGCAGGTGCGCAACCGTTGTCGCAGAAGTTCGAAAAAGTTGCTCGCAAAAGCCCGTTTGACAGAAATGTTTAAAAAGTGTTGGGTTTCCTACGAATCCGCAAGAGCGCGCGGGATGAGATTTTGACATTTTTTTGTTGAAAAACCATTGGTTTTTTGATGTTTTTATGTTAAAATCGTTGCGAACACTAAGGTTTTGGAAGGATTTCGTCTTGCGCGCGCGAATGTCCACTTTACCTTATTTTTTGCAAGGGATTCTTGAAATTTGATTATATTAGAACAAGAAATGTCATTTTATAGTGTTTTTTGCAAGGGAAAGCGGGGGGGAACAAAACAACCGGATCTTGATCACATCGAATTACCTGAGGCTTCCTCACGAAAATGATGAAAATGTAGCTGCGGCCTAGGCGGCGCAGGGGGGCCGTGCACCAGGGGTCCCAACAATAATTATTCTTTAGAATTAATAATGTTCAACAGCAGCAACAACAACAACACCACCAACAACAACAACAACAACATCATCATCATCAGCATCATCAGCGTCATCATCATCATCCTCATCATCAGCATCATCAGCAGCATCAGCTCATCATCACCATCGGCATCATCATCAACAACACCCTCATCATCATCATCATCATCATCATCATCATCATCATCATCATCATCAACATCAGGATCATCATTCTCATCATCATAACCACCATCATCAGCAGCAACCTCACCATCGTCAACGATAGCAGCATCCGCATCAGCATCAGCATCCATCAGCATCGTCAGCACCATCATCGTCATCCACAGCAGCATCAGCATGATAATCATCATCAGCATCAGCATCAGCCCCACCATCATCACCAACAACAGCATCCCTGTCGTCGTCATCATCAGCATCATCATCATAGTCGGCATCATCATCATCATCATCCTCATCATCATCATGATCACCGCCATTCTTATCATCATCATCATCATCATCATCATCATCATCATCATCATCATCATCATCCACAGCATCATCAGCGTCGTCATGATCATCATTGTCCCAACACCATCATCATAATCAGCATCATCAGCAGATTCAGTATCGCCTTCATCATCATCAGCAGCATCACCATCGTGATCAGCATAATCGTCATCATCATCATCAACAGCAGCATTGTCATCAGCATCACAATCATCATCGTCATCATTATTATCATCGTCATCAGAATCACCATCATCGTCATCATGATCAGCAACACCACCATCAACAACAGCAGCCTCAGCATCAGCATCAGCATCACCAACAACAGCATCACCATCACGCTCAGCACACTCGTCAACCTCGTCATCCCCACCCCTTGTCACCATCACCTTCAATTGTACCTTCAAAGAACTCCATCCTCGTTATCAGTTTCAACAGCATAGCACCACCCCGTCTTCTCCCCTCACATATCCACCTCCCCTTGCTCATGTGTCCCATCCTCCTCAACACCATGATCATCCTTCTCCTTACCACCACCCTAGATGAAAGCGACGCTGTTCCCAAGAGCTGCTGGCTATGGAACCCGGCATAGCACCAGTGAGCGAATATGCGGACGCCGTGCCACTCAACTGAACCAGACGATCCGTGGCAACTTAGACGCTTCTCTGCAGCAGCACTCCCACCTTACGTTCTGCTTCATCCAAGCTCCATTCATCATCATCCCCTCTCCCGTAGCATTTCGTTTCGTCCCCTCATGGTTCCTGCTCCTGCCCATGCTCATACCACCCCTCTACTTGACCACATCGTCTTCCTCTGGCAAGGCAACGCACGGATGTAATATGATGTCCAGGTCACACACGGGTGGACCTCACGCATGCCACAACAAAAGCAGCGGCAACACCAGCAGAGGTAGCAGCACCGACAGCAGAAGGAGCACCCGCACTGGCGCCGACTACAAAACCCAATACAAAACCACCACTGACAATACTAAAGTACGGGCTTCGGAGCTGGCGACCTGCAGCTTCCTCGCTCCGTTCAGGGATGCCACGGGCACTGCCAGCGCGGCCAGCACGACCACGACCAGGGCAGACACCATGGCAGCCGCTGGCTAGGAAGGATCGGATGATGCTGAGCACGGCGGAGTACTGTCGACGGAGGGTATGTATGCCGCGGCCGCGGTGTACAGTGTCAGACTCGAGTGCCAAACACACCCTGCGTTGGCGATGGAAAATGTACGAGCGACGAGGGCGACGATAACAGCGACAGCGGCGGATCTCCCTCTTCGCTCTCATGAGCCTGCCCCTCCTCTTCCCCACCCTGCTCCTCCCTTTTTGACATTGCTCAGACTTCCCCTCCTCCTCCTCCTCCTCCTCCTCCTCCTGCTCCTCCTCCTCCTCCTCCTCCTCCTCCTCCTCCTCCTCCTCGTCCTCCTCCTATTCCTCCTCCCCCTCCTCGTCCTCCTCCTATTCCTCCTCATCCTCCTCCTCCTGCTCATCCTCCCTCTCCTCGCCCTCCTCCTCCTCCCTCCCGCGTCCAACTCGCTGCCCCCGCTCCACTGACGACGCACTGGCGAGGGAGAGGGGCACAGGAAGCGACTGGGGCAGGCAGAGCGAGAGAGAGGCAAGGAAGATAGCGAGAGGGTGCCGACCGAACGATCCGACAACGATGGAAATGAGAAAGGGCGGGCTTTCTCAGAAGGCTCGGAAGTCCCCCGGCCTTCTATGAGCCTTCCCCGAACACACACACACACACACACACAATCAACTTCTCAGAAGGCGCGAGGGCTTCTGAGAAGTCCAGCCGTCTTCTGAGAAGGCCTTCTCCTGCTCATGTCCGCCCCTCGCTGCCGATTCCTGGCGTCCCTGAGCCAAAACGCCTGAAGACACAATTTGGCACTACAGTACAAGAGAGAGGCGTTGGACCTCACGCTTTCGAGATCTCTGTACGAAGAGAGCTCGCGCGAGCAGGCAGTAGGCAGGAAGCGACGGCTGTCGTCTCGGAGTAGATCTGGCTCGGTGCTTGGCCATGATGAAATCCGACGCCAGAAGGGTCGCCACGATTCCGGCTTGATGCCGAGAAGCGGCTTGAAGCCTCTCCCCTCACCGTCGCCGCCGATCGGATAGCCCGAGGGATCGCCATGACCCCGACCGTCATGATCAGCTCGCCAGCTGTGAGCGTTCGTAACGGCATGCCCGTGCTCCTCGTAGCCCCTCTGATGTGACGCGACCCCGTCTCGTCTTGGAAAGCGACCTGGTCATTTGGAACGGCCTCCACCGAGACCTGGCCACGCCGCTGGCCTCCCGCATGTGCTCCTCGCGCCGTGCTAGACTTCTTGTGTCACACGGCTCCCAGGGTGTCCACCGTGCCCCTGTTGTCAGACGCCATGCGTGTCACCCGATTCCCGCCGATGATATTCTGGTGTGTAGTCGTCCAGCAATGCCTATACGACCCATTTCGCGGGACCCCACCATTCAGACTCGCTGATCGGACCCTTGTCATGCTCCATTGTGAATGCTATTTCGCTCTTGACTTCGCACTCAAATCGGAGCCCACGTCTTCCTGGCCAGCCATCAGCGGCCCACAAACATACACACACACACCCACACACACACGCGCGCGCGAGTATTCGTAGTCTCGCCCTTAAGGTCGTTGTCCCACTGCCTTTACAGCACTGACTCTGTCTCAGACGCCTGCATTGTCTCTGGCTGCTGTCGACGGCCTCGTTGTGCCCGATAGCCTCGCGTCAGGCTCAAGTGTTTCTCGCCATTCGGCCGTGCATCGTGTTCGCTGGCGTTCACATCACAAACAATACCCGCAAGGTCGCCGCCCAATTGCCTCTTATCGTTGGACGTGCTGCTATCAAGGATACCACCTGCGGCGTCCTCTCACAGCTTCCAAGCGTTGGATGCCGAGCCAAGCTCTGGCCTCTTGGGGGCTCACGTTATTCTTGTCGACTCTCCAGCGGCATCCGTCATAGACAGGTTCTCCTGCAACTTCTGCTGGCTTTTGCTGAAGATCGTATTGAGCCAGATCGTCTCCATCTCCGATGCCACCTGCACGTCCCTCGGCGTATCTGCAGGCTGGCGCCCCCAGCACTCCTCGGCCTCCTGCGGGTCCTCGTGACGTCTCCAGTTGTTCTCGCCGTCCAGCCAACGCAGGCTACTGATATTGCCCTCGCCACGCTTGCAGCTGCCTACCTTGGCCCCGTTGCTATCCTGACCATCGTCCCGTCCACACTACTGATCCTGCTGTCGAGAGGCATGATAGTATATGACTACCCCCTATCTGTGGCCGCCCCATGGTCCACGTCAAAACCGTTCAGGGCCATGTCTATTGCCAGATCGTCACGGAGCGTAATGAGCACGTGACCCTTGTCCACTCTCCGCTCACTCAGCCGTATCCCCGCCCACCGTGTCCACCGTCCGCGCTCTTCACTGTTGATGGCGCTGCATGTGTATGTACATGTAGGCGTACGCGTCCGTGCACATGTACGTGCATTATGTAAAGGGTCATGTATGTGTGAATGTACATGTGTGTCTATGCGTACGTGCATATGTACCTGTATACGGTATACATGTGCGTGCGTATGTGCGCACGCGTATATGTATGCTAATGTGCAGTTGGTGCGGACATGTAGAAGGTATACGTGGATGCAGATGTGGTAGATGCATGCGAATATGTTTTTGTGAATGTGCATGTCTATGTGTAGGAACATATGTATGACTATGTATGCCTCCACCGTCGGCGTCGAATCTCTCCTGAACTCACTGCGAACGCCTATGCTGCCCATGGCCCGCTCTCCCGGGGCGCTATCGCTGCCAATGCCGGGAATACGATCAAGCTCTCCGCGGTTCCAGGCGTCCTTGCGTCAGTATGTCTGAAGCCCAAATAGCAATTGAAGAGAAGCTGCACGTTTAACTGGAGGAGAGGGGGGCGGGAGGGCGAGGGCGCGGAGGGAGAAGGGGCATGCAAGAGGAGCGGGGAGGTCGAGGAGGGGGAGGCGGCGGAGCAGGTGATGGCGGGGAAAGAGGACCAGGAGGAGGATGAGAGGGAGGCGGAAGGAAGCCGAAGGAGAGCCATCGGTGGGGAAAATGCGAGGGGGGACGCGGCGGTAGCCCAAAGAGGAATACGAGTAGAAGGAGAAGGCAGGAGGGCAAGGGAAAGGAGAAGAAAGGAGGAGAAGGGGGAGCCAGAGGGAGGGGGAGGAGGAGGCAGTGGGACGGAGGAAGAATAAGTAAGAGGGAGGCGGGAAGAGGAAGAGGAGGAGGATGAGGACGAGGAGAAGGAGGAGGAGACAAGGAGGAGGAGGAGGAGGAGGCGGCTCCTCGGCCTTACCATCTTCCCTCCTCCTCATCATCCTCCTCCGCCTCCCCCTCCTCCTCCTCCGCCTCATCCTCCTCCTCTCTCCTCTCTCCTCCTCCTCCACCTCTTCCTCCTCCTCCTCCTCCTCCTCCTCCTCCTCCTCCTCCTCCTCGTCATCATCATCATCATCATCATCATCATCATCATCATCATCATCATCATCAGCAGCAGCAGCAGCAGCAGCAGCAGCATCATAGTCATCATCTGCATCAGCATCGTCATCACCATCATACTCATCAGCAGCATCATCAGCAGCATCAGCATCGTCATCATCATCTGCATCATCATCAACAGCATCATCAGCATCATCACCCTCATCCGCGTCATATTGGTTATCACCACCACCATCCTTAGCTTAACTTTCATCATCATCATCATCATCAGCAGCATCATCCGCATCACCATCATCAGCATCAGCATCTTCCTCATCTTCATCAACAACAGCATCATCCTCCGCATCATCATCATCATCATCATCATCATCAGCATCGTCGTCATCGTCATCGTCATCATCATCATCATCATCATCATCATCATCATCATCATCATCATCATCATCATAATCACCAGGAGCACCATCAGCATCGTCAACATCCTCATCATCATCAGCAGCATTGCCATCATCCTCGCCACCGTCATTATCATAGTGATCGTCAGCATCACCGTGACCATCCTTACCAGCATCATCCGCGCCTTCATGACTATCACCATGATCATCATTCGCCGCACCATCCCAAAAAGCATCATCCTCAGCATCAGCAGCACCACCATCATCGCTAGCCGCACTGACATTATCAATAACATGCCCATCTCAGACGCAATAGCAGCAGTACGCATCACCACAACCAACATCGTGATCGCAATCGTCGCCGTCGTCATCACCCCAATCATCAACATAACCATCAGTATCATCATCCTCCACATCCTCCGTATCACCACCCCCCCATCATCATCATCATCATCATCATCATCATCATCATCATCATCATCATCATCATCATCATCATCATCATCATCATCATCATCAGCATCAGCATCAGCATCAGCATCAGCATCAGCATCATCATCAGCATCATCAGCATCAGCATCAGCATCATCATCGTCATCATCAGCATGCGCACCATCATCATCATCAGCATCATCATTATCATCGTCAGCATCATCAACAGCAGCAGCATACGTGTCATCATCATCAGCATCATCACCATCATCAACAACATCAGCACCATCAACATTATCACCAGCATCACCATCATCATCACCATCACCCTCAGCATCATCATCATCAGCATCAGCGTCATTAGCGTCAAGATCATCCTCATCGTCGTCATCATCCGTATCGTCATCATTATCGTCACCATCGTCTGTACACTCACCATGCTTTATCATCATCAGCATCATCAGCAGCATCAGCATCAGCATCAGCATCATCATCACCAACATCATCAGCATCATCATCAACACCGTCGTCCCCATCATCAGTATCAGCAGCCTCGTCGTCAGCATCAGCATCCTCTGCAGCAGCGTCTCAACTGCCATCACAACATGTTCAGCACCATCACCCAAATCATCATCAGCGCCATCATCACTATCATCGTCATCGTCATCGTCATCGTGATTGTGATCATTTTCAGCAGCATCCGCATCATCACCATCATCATCATCATCATCATCACATGCCTGGTCCCTCCTCGTCCCCCTCCTCCCTATTCACTGCGTGTCCTTTCTTCCTCATCTTCAGTCGCCTCCTTATTCCTCCACTGTTCCCTCAGCGTCGTCGTCGTCGCGGCCGCCGCTGCCGTCGTCGTCACCAGTGGGCAGGAGCGAAAGGGCTGCGAGAGGCTCCTCAGCGGCCTCCTGGCCCACAGCCCCGCATCCTGCAGCATGGCGGCCTCTTGCGAGGAGAAGGCGGTCCGAAGGGGGCGCCCCCGATGCTCCCTCCCCGTCCTCAGTCCCGGTCCTCCCTCCTCCCCCCCCCGCCCTCTGCATCCTCCCTCTCCTGCCACCCCAGCCTCCTGATCATACTCATGGTCGTTCTTCTCCTCCTCATTATCCTGACCCTCCTCCTGCTCCTCCTCCTCCCACTCCTCCTCCTCCTCCTCCTCCTCCTCCTCCTCCTCCTCCTCCCCCCTCCTCCTCCTCCTCCTCCTCCTCCCTCCTCCTCCTCCTCCTCCTCCTCCTCCTCCTCCTCCTCCTCCTCCCTCCTCCTCCTCCTCCTCCTCCTCCTCCTCCTCCTCCTCCTCTCCTCCTCCTCCTCCTCCTCCTCCTCCTCCTCCTCCTCCTCCTCCTCCTCCCTCCCCTCCTCCCCTCCTCCCCTCCTCCCCCTCGGTGTCCTCCTCTTGCAGCTAATCCTGCTCCTCCTTCTCCTCCTCCTCCTCCTCCTCCTCCTCCTCCTCCTCCTCCTCCTCCTCCTCCTCTTCCTCCCCCTCCTCCTCCTCATCCTCCTCCTCGCCATCATCGTCAGCATCATCACGCTGTCTGGGTCGATCGACAAGTCCCTGTCGATGCCGTCGTGCCTCCACGTCCAGGGGAGGAGCTGCTGGGGCTTCCAGCCCGTCCATTCAAGGTGCTTGGACAGCAGCCTGGCGTAGCCCTTCGTGCCTGCGGCCCACGGGATGTCGAGGAGGGCGGCGGTGCCCTTCTGGACGGCCTTCCTGGTTGCTCTGAGGATTGACGCCACCGCGTGCTGCTGGGCGCGGTAGCGGGGGTCGGTCCTGTGCCCTATCACCAGCAAGCGGAGCGGCACCGCCGACTGGTGGGGTACATCCAGCGCGTCCCAGACCCGGGCGAGGAGCTGGTCGCAGTCCTGCTTCCAGAGCGGCTGCTCCAGCCATCCGCACTCTGCGGAGCCTGAGGGCCCGCCTGGACGACCCGCACCTTGGATGCGAAGTCGATAGGGAGCTGCGCTGCTGCACGTACCTGGGCCGTGGCCTTGTTCCACCGCTGCTTCTCCTTGTCGTTCGGAGGGCGGCTGGCGCCGCCAGTCACCTTGGTCCCCAGGATGGTGGCCGAGTCCTTGACGCTTTCCTCGGGCACGCCAGCCTCGGTCAGCCGCCGCCAGTGGGAGGGCTGCCGGTGCATCCGCTGCTCCTCGGCGGCGTTTTCCGGAGGCCCAAGATGGCGCTCCAGCGCCGCCAGATGACGACGGCGCGCACGGCCAGCGAGCTGGAGGTCCAGGCCCGGTCGTCGATGAAGAGCTTGCAGTTCACCCCAGTGGCCTCGGCCTTTACCTGCCGGAGTGGTCCCATGAGCACGCAGCACATGGCCACCGGGGAACAGAGATCTCCCTGGGGGAGGGAGCTGTCGACGTGCTGTGGCTGTGGGTGGCAGCATCCGCCGTACGTCATCCATCGCTGTTGGTTGCCCCACTGGCGCCCCAGCATGCAGCGCAGGTTGCCCGGGAGGCCGACCCGATCCATGGCGAACGTGGACACCTGGGGGTGGCACATGTCGAAGGCAAGGCTGAAGTCCCAGGACGCCAGGTGAAGGGTGTGCCGCATGAAGGGTGTGAAGGGTGTGCCGAATATTTCGGATGCCCTCGCGCGAACACGCCCACTGAGGCCGCAGGTGGACTTCCTCTGGGCAGGACCCGTGCGAGGCATGTGCTGAAGCAGGCGGGGGGGCGCCATGTGAAGTTGCCCATTGGTGCCATAGGTGGAGCTCCTTCTGGGCCATCGTTCGCGTGACGGATGTGCCGACATGGGCGGAGGGGCGTTGTACGAATCTTGTCTCTGGGCCTTCAGGTGGTGTTCCTTGAAGTTCCTTGGGTGCACGATCCGCGTAATGGGGTGTGCCGCGTTTGGCGGGGCAGGCGCAATGCGAACCTTGCCTCTGGGGCCATGGGTGGAGATCCCTGTGGGCCACGATCCGCGCGAAAGGTGTGCCGAAGTAGGCGGGGGGGGCGCATGCGACCCTTGCATCTTGGACCGTCCCTGGAACTCCCTGCGGTCCACGATCCGTGTGAGATGTGTGCGGAGGGAGGCCAGGCGACGCTGTGAAGCTTCCCTCTGGTGCCGCAGATGCAGTTACTTGCTGGGCACGATCCGCGTGAGGGGTGTGCCACTATGCGAGCCTTGTCTCAGGGGACGTAGGTGGAGGTGGTGATCCCTGTGGGGCGCGATCCCTTTGAGGGATGTGCTGGCATGGGCGGGGAGGCGCTAGGCCGAGTCTGAATCTGTAGCCGTCGGTGACGCTCCCTGAGGGGCACGATCCGTGTTGCATTCTATGTCCTCCGACGCCGAACACTTTAGACTAACACCAGAACTTGCTAGAACCTAAGCGCGCGAAGCTCGCGCGTGGATCTATTAGTATTTCAATACAATTATAGATACTTCATGTGGCTCTTGTCGTGCCCCGCTTTCATGTGTTTGTTCACAGTTTACCAGTCACTCGGATGAGGATGAGGCGGTTTTCGGGTTTCTGGTTTCGCCTGTGCCTCGTGCGTTTACCTCAACCGTTTTCAACACTTATATGCGAGGGTGGACATTTCCTTGATCTGGATCCTCCTGACTTTCTTATTCTTGTATTTCTGGGTACGAATGTCCAGGGCGGGCTCTTTTCAAACCAGGATTCTCGCCATGGTGGCAAGTGGGAGGAGGATGGCGGAGGGATGGTGATGATAATGATGCTGTTACTGCTGGTGATGCTTTTGGTGCTGCTGCTGCTGATGATGCTTGTATCAACGATGGTGATCTTGGCGGAAGTCAGGCCGGCGCGACGCGGCCAGCCCAGGCATGCCACACCAGGTCTCCAACGACCGCGTCAAGGCCATGGTGGGCCTCGCCAAGGAAAGGCTGCGGAGATCGCTACGACTCTTCGCAGGGGCCGTCGTCTCCCCGGCGGCGGCCGCCGCAGCAGCCGCGGCGCGGGGTGGTGAGGAGGCGCCCCTCCTTCCCCCGTGCCCCTTCTGCGGCCAGGACCACGGGACTCTTCATCACGTGATGTGGAGGTGTCAGTGCGGGCCCCGCGACGCGCTGCAGGCCCGGCTCTTCTGGCCCACGGGGATAAAGCAGAAGGCCGGCCTGGACCAGGCCATCTGGAAGTACGGCATGATGATGGACCACGTCATCCTGCGCTCTAGGTACGACGGCGGCACCCCCAAGGAGGCGATCGCCAGCTACCACACCACATGGCACGGGGCCACGGGATCCTCACACATCGATCCGGCTCGGAACCACGGAATGATGATGGTCCAGGTCATCATGCGCACAAGGCACGACGGCGTCACCTCTGGTGAGGACCACGTCATCCTGCGCACTAGGCACAACGGCGTCACCCCTGAAGAGGTGAGCAACAGCTACCACACCACACGGCACAACGGCGTCATCCCAGAGGATGTGATCGACAGCTACGACACCACATGGCACGGGGCCCTGGGATCCTCACAGATCGATCCGGC
>CAUYUJ010019704.1:313781-316281 GCA_963575745.1 Prorocentrum cordatum
CAAGACGGCCACGATGGGCCCAAGATGGGCCCAAGACGGCCACTCGACGGCCAACGGGCTCCTCAGATGGCCCAAGAGGGCCCGAAGTCGACTCCCAAGATGCCCCTGGCAGGCAAAAATTATAGGTGCTCCTGCGGTTTCGGTGCCATTCTCGCATACTCGGTGCCTCGGTCTCCAGCGCCCTCCCCCTTCCGGAAGACTCCCCTCCCCAATGTAGCCAGATCCCTATTCTTTCGGTCGGAGGCGGACGGCTCGAGTGACCGCCATCGCACACCGCACGCAGCACAAGACACCACTGGGAGGCCCGTATCAGCTGTTCGAGTGATTCACAAACTGTGCTCATACTCTAGCTACTAAGCCACTCTGAACACCTCCTGTAGTGATGCGGATAAATGTCGGCACGCCGTTTCCGGTGAGAGCTGACTTCCGGACCTGTTGCGGGACACACAGCACCACGCCCAGACCGCGAGGTGCGGACGCGACGCAGGTTGAGGCCAAAAATATGAAATCGCAAGCATTGCTACAGCCACACTATCAAACAGCTGAGCCCCTTCTTTATACACATTTGTGCCCCTAGCCGACCAACTGGCAGCCCGGGCGGCCTCCTTAGCCTTGAGGTCAGCATGGGCATGTCCTCTGATCATGAGGGTCCTCTGAGGAGAGGAAGCCTGCGCCAGACCTATGTGGGCTTAACTTTGCTCATTACAACTGACAACTTACCTTCCAACCTCCAGAAGGCAACATGTGCGTTCACATGACTTCTGGTTCTAATCGGGCTTCTTGCACCATCAATTAAAGCCTGGCAGCCTACAGTTAGGAGAGAGGGGGCGGCTCGAATTCTACTGTGGCCGTTCGCGGCCATCATCCCGAAATGCTCGGCGGCACCGGCCGTTGGGCGCAAACCTGATGAAGCAGGTCCCTGTATCCAGCGGAGCAGATCCCCTTCGTCACAAACCAAGGTGACGCTCTAGCCTACACGGGTGACCTCAGGTCCATTCCCGTGACATCAACTGTCGTCTTGAAAAAGGTGGCCTCCCTCGGGGAAGTCAGGAGGCTCGACCGCTCCCCCAAGGGTAAAATACGTCATACTTCGGGAGGAGGCATCCAGAGGTTCGTGAAGAGGGGGTCCGGTTCGCCAAGGGTCCGAGCCATCTCTGATATCTCTGGGTCTCTGGTCTATGCTTCACGTTCAGCCTCAGAGTGATCACACAGCCACGCCCTGTGGTAGATGGAGTCTGGTCTGGAACAGTACTTTCACTTCCCGTCGACGCTGTACCCCCACTTCTCGAGGTCCAGGGCCGTGGTGCACCCATCAGAGAACACAGCAAACACTAGACGTTTCTGGCTCGCTGACAGTTTCTCATCTTCCTCCTCCTGGTCCTCTTCCTCCTCCTGCTCCTGCTCTTCCTCGTTCATCTCCTCATCGTCCTGCCTCATCATTCAAGTAACTGTCCTGAGCATCGTTGTTGGACGGGCTGTTGGGGATACGCGAAGCGCCAACAATATGTATACATTCACACTGTGGCTGATGATGCCTGTGGTCGACTGGAACTCCGCAAAACTGCAAGCTCTGGTACGTAGTTAAAAAAGCGTGCGAGTGCTGCGACAGGCCAGCGAGTGACCATAACAAGGGAGCGGCGAATTGCAACACGGCTGTGTGAATGCAGCGCACGGTTTCGATCTGAAGGCGATCTCAATGTGACGTGAGAGGTTTGCGAGATTTCAATGGCGTGTTTTCTAGAGCCGACCCTGGTATGGATCGAAACGCTTGGTCACTGTGCGCTTTTTGGAGCCTTTGTTGTTCGGCGTCTCCGAGGCTTCTTGGAGCCTTCTTAAACATTACCGGTACCCTTGCGCCTTCTGTGGCTCTTTGGGGGTCTTCAGGCGTCTTGAAAGGCTTCGGCCAGGGCGGCAGACGCGACAATAATGCTGACGAGGATGCCAACGACGAGGACGAAGACGCGGAAGACGACGACGGCGACGGCGTGGACGACGGCAAGGACGACGACGACGATGACGACAGCGACGGCGAGGACGACGGCAAGGACGACGACGACGACGCCGACGATGAGGGCGAGGAGCCCTGGAGGCCTCCCAAATGGGGTCCCAGTAGATGGGCTTAGAGGGACGCGCCGCATCGCCATTGCATCGCCGATGCATCAGCGATGCACCGCGGCGCCGCTGGTGTGGAGAAACTGTGCACCCACATCAAACCACTTCGCCGATGCGTCGGCGTTGCAGCGCCGATCCTCCGACCCAGCTTCCGAAAACACTGGATCCCCCAGAATGATCTGTTCGGGGCGCAGCTTGAACTTCCACCATCTTCCGCCAGCCTTCCGCCCGCGTCCGCTGGCGGAACCGCTCTGGGTTTGCATACAGTCGAAGTACTACCAGAAGGAACGCTGAATGAGGAACGAAGTACGCTTTTAGCCCCAGAAGCACCTGGGTGCACGAGGAGGGCTAGAGGAGCAGCCAACGAAGGACCCAAGGAAAATCGAGC
>CAUYUJ010019704.1:326281-363781 GCA_963575745.1 Prorocentrum cordatum
AGGACCGATACCACTACTGCGCATGCCAGCGGAGCCGCCCTCGCTTTACCTTCGCCGCCTTCCGCCGACCTGCCGCCGGCCCTCGCAAAGGGCGAGGGGCCAACCCCTCGATGCTTCGTTCGAAGACGGGGGCCCCCTCTCTGGAACGCCTTGCGCAACTACAGTGAAACTCCCCCCCTCCCCTTCCCCCGCCGCCCCGGCCCCAATGCTGATGGGGGGACCCAAAGACACCCATACCACTACTCCCCAGACCTCTCTCGGTGTGCACTCTGACCAGAATTTCGAAGCGAATCCAGCGGTGTCGACGAGGGCCTCCAAGGAGGCCCACAAAGGCAAAACCGAGGGGAGGGTAGCTATGGGTACCTCTTTCCGGTGCGCGAGTGATGTCGTGGTAAGATTGGCTCGGGATACCTGTCAGGATTCCCAAAGAGTTATCGAACGGCCTTCGCTTTTGCAGCCTGTGTGAAACGTCAGGAAAGACTGGAAATCCTAAAATCCATATTGGAAACCTGGGAACGCATCATTATCATGACCTCTTGAACCTCTGCCTTCCTCCTCTGAGACGACTGCCCCTCGTCTTGCCGTCGCTCGGACGTCCATGTCCCGTGCATTCTTCGGTGTCCTGCGTGTCATGTTTCTTCCCGATGGTCCACGCCGAGAACGAATGCACACGTCCGGGCAATGCCAAGCCGTCGGCCGCCCGCCGTCGGTAGCCCGCCAGAGCCGCTGGCCGCCCGCCCGAGCCGTCGGCGGCGCACCGCGCTCCACCGACGAGCGGGGCGGAGCCGCACCAGCTGGCGGCGGTGGCGGAGACAACCTCGGCAACGATGCCAGCGACGAGGTCCTGGAGTACGCCACGTATATACATATATATATATATACATATATACACACACAAGACTGCAGTGGCGCTTCGCGCCATACACCTTGGTCCTTGAAGTTTGGCACGCAGGCGGAATAGCAGGAAGGTCAAGCCGACAATTTAGCGATAACTCCTTGTTGCCTTTTCTGGCATCGCCGCTATGTGTGATAATGTGATTCGTTATCCTGCCTCCATGCTTCTTGTTCCTCATTTTCGCCATACCCTGCGCATTCTCCCCATCCTCCTCAGCTCTTTTTTGCGTTGGCTCCTCCTTAGTGAGCCTCTGGGGGGCTCACAAAAGTTGTTTCAGGCTTTCTTGAGGCCTTCTGGAGGCCTCCTGAGCGTATTCTGGGGGCCTCTGGGGGCTTCCTCGGGCCACCCTGCCTCCAACCGCGGTCTCCCTGAACGACCAAGTCACGATTTGGAATGCTTCGGAGGGTGTCTTGGGGCCATCTTGGGCCGCCATGGGGCTCTCTGAAGGGCCATCTTGGACCCGTGTTGTGCCGTTTTGGGGCTCTCTTGGACTGCCTGGAAGCCCTTTCGGATGGTTGTGGGGCGATTTTGGTGCCTCCCAGACGGTTTTGGACGCCCAGAAGACCGCCGTCTTGGAGCGTCGGGAAGCCGAAGGGAGAACCCCAAAATTCACCACAAACCATATGAAAATCAATGATTTTTGCCTCTTGAGGTCTTCTTGGGAGTGCTCTTGGAGGCCTCTTTGGGGCCGTCCTGGAGGCCTCTTGGGCCATCTTGAGGTCACGTCGGTCACTCTTGGAGCGCTCTTCTGCTGTCTTAAGGGGTCTCTGGGACATCTCCGATGACCCCCCTGATCGCCCTAGGTGTGCTGGGAAGGCTTGGCAAAACGCCCTGCGAGGCCCAGGGGGCCGCTTCGAGGCCCGTCCGGAGGGCCCCAAAGCCCCAGATCCCAGAAGTCCGTTTTTTTTTGGGGGGGGGGTCCCACCGCCCGGGCTTGTAAAATTATAGGAAGACGAATATACAGACGCCCTCCGACGAATTTTGCATGTGCCTTCAGTGAGGGCGGTGGTGTATAAAATCGCTGGCTCTCAGTCCACTGGGGCCCAAGAACAATCCACTGGAGGGTGAATGTCAAACCCAGGCGCGCAAGCCGCTTCTACCGCTTCGCGTTAAGCGATCGGGGGCCCCATTGGGCCCGCACCAAAGGTAATTTCGGCGACAGGTAACTCGTACGTACGTCTAGTCGAGAGACGACCTCGGCAGCGATGCTGGCGACGAGGTTCTGTAGCCGCTTCCGCCCTGGTCCTGGTGCCGGGAGCGCCGTCAATTCCTCTGAGGATCGGCGGCGAGCGAGGGGGGGAAGTGAGAAGGAGAAGGCCTTCTCAGAAGGCGGCGGGACTTCACAGAAGCCCTCGCGCCTTCTGAGAGGTTTTCTGCGTCTTCGGGGAAGGCTTAGAAAACTTCCCAGAAGGCTGGGGGACTTCCGAGCCTTCTGAGAAAGCCCGCCCTTCTTCATTACCCCCCCTCGCTCGCCGCCGAGATGAGGAGGGGGGGCGGGGGGTTACTGCTTGCTTCCCATGGCTCCCCTTGCGGATAAAGTGCCGAGAGCACCGGTGGCCTACCGGTGGCCTACCAGGATGCCTCGCTGACAGAGTGCGCTGGATGGGCTGGCTGAGTTCCAACAGGCAGCCGTACGGCAGACGTCGGTGGTTCAAACATGGGGTCCTGAGCGATGGGGTCCTGAGGACGAGATGCCTCAAACAATACAAATCCACCCCTGGATCCTTCCTACTACACGCAAAGAGTGACCCTGGGTAAGAGTGACCTTTGGTGCGCGGTTTTTTGGGGGCCGCGGTGGGACCGAACACAAGCGCGCAAGACGCCACTGTCACATAGCGTTCGGCGATCGGTGACCCCAGTGTGTCCACATCAAAAGTCACTCCGGCGAAAGGTCACTCTTACGTGTAAACGACTCTATCCCCTGAGATCCGACGTAGCGAAAAAAAAGCAACATCGTGAAACAAAATTACGCCTACAGACCCCCTAGACCCAGCCTTTCTGCGCCATTTTTCGAGCCGGACCGATCTGTGAGGGTCCCCGGCCGGAAATTATGCGAAAGGGGCCGGCTCGAAAAGATGGAGGCGCCAGCACCTCAGGGTCTTACGCGTAATCGCTCCTATCCCTAGGCCCCCATCCCTGACGATGGCGACGCTGCCGGTGCTGCCTGCGACCGACCGCGCTGGGCCGTCTCTGGGGCGGCCAGGCGTGCCGGCCGGGGAGTGGGGTCCTCGGGGTCTGCGGATTGCGAGAGGCATGTCGTCGGATGCCTGGTGAGGGGGGGAGGGAGGAGGAGCGGGGGAGGAAGAGGAGGTGGAGGAGGAGGAGAAGGAGGGAGGAGGGAGGAGGAGGGAGAGGAGGAGGAGGAGGGAGGAGGAGGAGGAGGAGGAGGAGGAGGAGGGGAAGGAAGAGAGGAAGGAGGAGGAGGAGGAGGAGGAGAAGGAGGAGGAGGAGGAGGAGGAGGAGGGGAGGAAGATGAGGAGGAGGAGGAGGCGACGGAGGAGGAGGGGCGGCCAGGCTTGGGGCCTTGGTCACGGCCTCGCTCTCGAGGAGTGGCGCCAGCGCCTGGCGGGCCACGGAGCCCTCCCCGTGGGGCCCCTCCCGGAGCTCCTCGTCGTCGGGCCCAATTCCTCCTCGTTGGGCCCAAGCCCTTCTCGTCGGAGCCCTCCTCGTCGGGCCCACCCCTCCCTTGCTCCTCCCTCCTCCTCCTCCTCCTCCTCCTCCTCCTCCTCCTCCTCCTCCTCCTCCTCCTCCTCTTTCTCCTCCTCCCTCCTTCCTCCTCCTCCTCCTCCTCCCCTCCTCCTCCTCCTCCTCCTCCTCCTCCTCCTCCTCCTCCTCCTCCTCCTCCTCCTCCTCCTTCTCCTCCTCCACCGTTAACGCCCCCCCCAATCCTCGCCATCCCCTACGTACAGCTTTCCATCACCTACAGGCACGCTCCTGCCAGAAGGAGCGCTTTGCAAGGAACGAAAAGCCACCATTTGGCACCGAAAGAGCGCCTAGGTGCACGAGAAAGGCGAGAGAAGCAACCACGGAAGGACCTCAGGAACAGAGAGCACATTCCGAACCCAAAGCGGTCCTTAATTCAGCGTCTTGGCTGTACTTTTTCGGCGTTATCCTCCTCCTCCTCCTCCTTCGGGAGCGGCCAAGAGGGGGGTGTCCAAGAGGGGGGGGTGCAAATCATGACCGGCGGCATGTGCGCGGCCCAGCGGGGGGGCCAGGGACGTAATGAAATTATCCCAGTGCGACCCTACCTAGGAGTTGGAGCCTCTAGGAAAGCAACATTAGCAGGAGCGGTAAACGCCGTCCTCCTCCTTTTCCTCATCGTCGTAGTTGTATGTATATATATATATAGCAGCAGCAATAGTGGATGTTGTGTTGCGCTATGCTATGCTATGCTATGTTATGCTATGATATGCTCTGCTCTGCTCTGCTATGGTATGCTATGGTATGGTATGCTATGCTATGCTATGATATGCTATGTTATGCTGCAAAATGCTATGCTGGGCTATGCTATGCTATGCTATGCTATGCTATGCTATGCTATGCTATGCTATGCTATGTTTTTGCTGTGCCTTCGCTTTTGCCTTCACTATTGCCTTTGCTTTTGCTTTTGCTTGGCACCCAGGGAGCGCAACTGGGGGAACCGCGCGTTTGCTTTTACCTTTGATGTTGCTTTTGCTTGGCTCCCAGGGGACCGGGGGAACCGCCCGGGGCGGGTTCCACTGCCCGGCCCCTTTAAGCAAAGAAAATAAGAACCCTTCTAGGCAGAGCCTAGGTAGGGAATAAGAACAGGCGCCATGACATCTGGGGAAAAATCATGGCCCCCGCCATGATATCCACACACCCCTAGTCATTACCCCCCTCTTTTCCGCCCCCGCCTCCTCCTCCTCCTCCTCCTCCTCCTCCTCCTCAGGCTGCAGGAAAACCAGGCCAAATCTCACACAGGCGCCACCATTGTGCTTCTTCGACGACGACGACGACGACGACGACGACGACGACGACGACGATGACGACGACGACGACGACGACGACGACGACGACGACGACGACGACGACGACGACCACGACAACGGGGCTCGGAGGCGGTCTGGAGCGGGCCGGGCAGCCGCGGGCTGCCCCCCACCCTGCCCCTCCCTCCCCTGCCTGCCTTGTGAGATCGTCGGGTCTGGCAGGCCTGGCCTCAGGTATCCGCAGGGTCCTCTCCAGGCCCCCTCCCTCCAGTCCAGAGCATGGTCGGGCGACCTCGTCGTTCGGGCCGCACTCTGACACTGGAGAGGGGGGCCCCTGGATCCTGGCCCTTCGGTCCCTGCGTCCCTCCCTCCCCTCCTGCTCCCTCTCCATCCCCCTGCCTGCTCTGAAACCATGACTCGCTCCGTGGCGCCGCGGGAGCCTCGGTAAGGGGTCAGGATTGCAGACACCAGCGGGTGGCTAGGCGAGTGGACTGCGGGTCAGTGTGGGCTCGGGCTCGGCTGCTCGCGGGGCGCCCTGAGGCCGCTGACCTCCCTCGTCCTTCCCGGCCCTGCTTCTGCGTGTGCTGCCGCCCCCACCTGACTGCAGCCTTACCTCTGAGCTGAGCCGCCCGGGCCCGCCCCAAACCGCACGTGGGTCCCAAACCATCCTCCGCGATGGATTCAGGAGGCGTCGGAGCGAGCAGAGGCAGAAACTCTCGAAGGGCGAGGGAGTAGCTGCGCAGCCAACTATGCCACTGGAGGGAGTTCAGCGCTTCTGGTTGTCGCACCGCCCCAGCCTCAAGTACTCCCTGTCCTCAGCCGCGGCTTTCGAAGCCAAGCAGCACCCAGAGGGCCCCTGCAAGAAGACGCTGTTCGAAAAGAGCGTCAAGCAGCCAAGGTCCATCATGAACCCCACGGATCAGCAAGCGTGGATAGCCGCAGCGTCCGCGGGAGGCCCGCCCCCTGGGCAGAGCACACTCTCCCTTTGGGAGGCAGCGCAGGACTCCACACTCCCGGGCACGCAGCAGGGGGGCATAGTCGCAGGGACGGGCCCCGGGCCATGCCCAGGCATGCAGCCTCCCCCGGCTGAGGCCCAGGCGGACGCAGACGCCGAGTGGGGCTCCCCGCCGCAGGGGTGCGACAGCTGCGGCGCGCGTGGGGTCCCACTCACAGCGGGACGTGGGCACTTCCAGAACAGGGCGTACTGCGCCAGCTGCTGACCCTGCTGGGAAGACGCGCGCGCCAAGCACGATCTGAAGCAGGGACCCCAGCCCGCGGAGGACCCAGGACAGGCCGCCGCTCCCATGCAGCACGAGGCCCACGAACCTGCGGGCGCTGGGGACCGCGGGCTCCCCCTCGCATGCAGAACCCTGGAGGCGCCGACAAGCCTGGAGACGCTCAGCGCTCCGCCCCTCCCCTCCCACACACCCTCGAGGCCAGGAAAGCCCCTGAGCCGTTGGCCCTGCCAGCGAGCTGCCAGGGCTGCGGGGCGACGGGAGTGCAGCTCTCAGAGGGGTACTGCCAAGGCTGTTGGGGACACTGGACCGCGGCCTAGGCGGCTGCGACAGAGGCCCCTCCAGCGCCCCACGCAGGGCCGTGCCACGCCGGTCCGGCCGCCGCGGCAGCGGCAGCAGGGGGCCCAGGCGACCCGGGAGGCGGAGGCTGCAGGTCTTTTGCCGCGAGCAGCCCCCCAGGCGGCGCCAAAGTACAACACCTACTGCGCCAGCTGCGGGGTCTCTGGGACGACGCTCCTCACGGACGGGACGGACGACGGGTTCCAGCTCCTCTGCGGCAGCTGCTGGGTCGCACGCCACCCCTTGGAGCCTGCCGCCGCGGGCGCGCCGCTGGCGGGCGCGTCTGGAGACCCGCGGCGGACCCGCTCTTCCCGGAGCACTCGCGCCGGAGCCAGGCGGGGCTGAGCGGGCCAGGCGGGCCGAGCGGGCCAGGCGGCCTGGACGGCGCCACCAGATGCCGCGACCGCCGGTGGGCGAGGCTCCTCCCCACTGGGGGGCTGCCCTCCGACCGCGAGGTCCTCTTCTGGGCGGCCACCCACAGGAGAACGCAACCGCGGCGCCCCTCCTCTCCGGAGGCGCCAAGTGGTGCTACGTACCACAGGGCAGCCCAGCCCGACCCCGTCCGGCATCCTCATCAAAGAGGGAATAAACGCGGAGCCGTACACATATGGCTCCGGAAAGGGGGCCGCGTGCATATCTCGGCGTCCAGAGAGCAGTTGAAGAGGGTCCTCAGGAAAGTGGAGGCGTGGGCAACTCCATCGAAGTCAAGTCAAGTCCCGACAATGCCAGTGACGCACCCGGCCTTGCCGCCGCTGCCTCCGGCCAGCTGGACGCCCCCTTAAGTGGAGGAGCACCGCTGGATCCCTGTCCCGCCTGTCCGCGGGATGATGCCCAGGGGTATGGCAGAGGACTTCGTATAAGGTTCCCGCTGTAGGCGTGGATCCACCCCTGCCCCCTCCTCTCCTGTCTCCCCTCTCGCACGGCTGCGGCCCCGACCAGGGCCGGAGAGCCCAAGTCGCAGCCCAATACCAGCCTTGCTGCCACCTGCCACGAAGTGTAAGGGAGCTCCGAGTGGCGTCGCGGTCGACCCCCCCCCGCTCCTCCTCCAACCTCGTCAAAACGCGCACCATCTCGCCTTTGGCCGCCGCCCCTCCCTCTCCCTCCCTCCCGCCCCCCCTCCTGGTTCCACGCTGAACTAGGTCGGACAGGGCTGGGTCGGGCCGGGTCGAGGTCTCCTTGGGGTTGTTGTCGTCGTCGTCGTCTGGTCTCGCTGCCGCCGCCGTCGTCGTTCGTCTCCGCCGTCGTCGTCGTCGTCGTCGTCGTCGTCGTCGTCGTCGTCGTCGTCGTCGTCGTCGTCGTGCTCGTTACTTGTCGTCTCCCTTCCGGGCGGTGGCTTCCCCTCCCCAGCCCCTCCCCTCCTCCTCCTCTTCCGTCCTCCCCTTCTTCTTCCTCCTCCTCCCCCTACTCTGCGCGCTTCCACAGCGTATGAAGGGGATCGGAGGCGGGCCGGTGCTGGCCGGGCAACCATGTGCTGTCCTCCCGCCCTCCCCCTCCCTCCCCTTCGCCGCGCACTAGTAAGCTGACCTCTCGCAGGGAATCTTGTCTGTGGTCATGTTCGTTCCTGCGGTTGTCCGGGCGGGAGGTTTCTGCCGCCTTTGGAGGTCTCCGGAGGTCCTCGGGGATCTCCGGAGGTTCTAGGGTCTCCTCCGAGAGAAGCCAGCGTCAGGGCTGTCCTGTCCGCGCGGCCGGGCGAGGCAGGGTATGCAGAGGCGGCGGCGCTGGCGATCCTCCTCGTCTGGGAGGAGGCAGTCTTCTGGGCAGGGCCACGGGTCCCCGAAATCCTCCTTGCCTCTAGGGGAGACCCCCACCCCCTCCGCACTCTTCGTCCTGCAGTTGCGCACTGCATCGACACGAGGCGGCCGGGGGTATGGGCGGGGGTCCCTGTCGGAGAGGTCCCCTATAAGGAGCCACTCCCCAGGCCTTCCCCTCCTCCCCCTGCGATCGCCATTCGGGGAAGGTAAGGTTCCTCTTCGCGGGCAGGATATCGGAGGAGGGCAGCAGGGGCGGGCCAGGAAGCCACGAGCTGTTCTCCCGCCCTCCCCGTCCCTCCCACCCCCACGCAGGCTGGAGCCGCCCTCTCCCTGGGTGGTCGCCGCGGAGTCGAAGCAGTCGCCTCCTCGGCCCTGCAACCCTCTGCCAAAGGACCCGAGCCCGCGGGCCCAACATACAATCCTCTACGGGAGGACACCTACCTACCTGGCTACCTACCTATTTCCTCCTCCTCCTCCTACTCCTCCTCCTCTTGAGGCTGCAGGGGAACCAGGCCAAATCTCACACAGGCGCCACCATTGTGCTTCTACGACAACGACGACAACGACGACGACGACGACGACGACGACGATCGTAGGGAATCGAACTTAGTCTATACACCGACGCTTCTTCCGGCCCTGCATTGGAATTTGCACTGGAGAGCGGATCCTGGTGTATACGGGACCCTGGTGTATACATTTTTCGTTTTTTTCCCCGGGATATCGGGGAAAAGAGTATACACCACACCACCCCAGCGCCGTCCTCGACCCTCAGGATGTCCTGGGATCGAAGAACAACCCGCCACTGGTAATGCATATGTTCCAGTTTCCGAAATCGTGGAGACGATGGCGGCAGCGGCGGCCAGCCGGCCGGCCAAGAGCCCGAAGCGCCTCAAGCACGCCGCCACGCAGCGCATCGAAGAGCAGCAGCCGCCCGCCGGGCAGCGCGAGCTGCAGGGTGCAGAGGCGCCCGAAGCGCCCCAGCCGCACGCCCTCGCAATCCTCGGCGACCGGCGACGAGGGCGAGGGCGAGGACGAGGGCGTCGACGACGTCGACGTCGGCGGGGACGGTGACGGAGGCGGCCACGAGGACGGCGACTGCGGAGGTGGCGACGGCGACGGTGTCGACGAGGGCGAGGGCGAGGGCATCGACGACGACGTCGACGAGGACGACGAGGACGACCACGGCGGCGGCGACAATGGCGGCGACCTCGACGAGGACGGGGACGCGGACGGCGGACGGCGACGATGACGAAGGTAATCACGAGCATGACGAGGGGAACAGGAAGGCGGAGGCGCTCACAGTCCCATGCCGAAGGGGGGCTCGTCGTTCGTCGCCGATGCCGCCAGTCGGCCAAAAGGAAACAGGGAGAGGAGAGAAGATAGGTGCGCTCGCGCCACATCTGGCATCCTAGCCCTCCGTCCCTTCCCTTGTCCATTGCGCTCAGCCTTCTCCGAATCGCAAACCCATGCGTCGAATGAGAGCTTGACCATTGGACGGCATTTGCAACGCGGGTGGGCCGTGGGCCAAGCGAAAATGAAGGGGTGAGGGAGGAGGCAAAGGATGCAGCCCCCAAGAAAATGCACCACCAGCACCTCCATCCCCCCTCCATCCTCCACACTCCTCTTCCCCTCTTCTTCCTTGGGAGAGGGTGGTGGTGGTGGTGGTGGTGGTGGTGGTGGTGGTGGTGGTGGTGGTGGTGGTGGTGGTGGTGGTGGTGGTGGTGGTGGTGGTGGTGGTGGCGGCGGCGGCGGCGGCGGCGGCGGCGGCGGCGGTTTTTTTGCTGCCATACGCACACGCGGCGCTCAGCGCAGGCACGCAGCACGAGGGGCCCCACCGCACAGCAGCGCGATGGAACGTCAAAACACAACTGAAAAAAAGGCCCACGCGTCCACCCCCGCCAAGCAGAGGATCCCGTCAGGCAGCGACAGGAGTTGAAACCAGCGGGGCAGCTTACCTACACGCTCCGACTTCGTCCAGGAGCGCCGCGGGAAACTCAGCACAGTGCAGGAAAACAGGCCTGCCGCCAGCAATGCACAAAATCGGAAAGGAGGCTAAAAACGCCACCCAGCTACCCTGCATGGCGGCCGAGCTTCAAAACGGCCGCCATGGGATGGTCGACAGGGAGAGGTATGGGCTCCGGGACCCGCTTCTTCATAAAAGATCGGTGCTATTGACGAATTGGTCTCGGCGCGTGCGCCGAAAGGAAAAACCCGACTCCGGGCGAAGGCTCGCAGTATCCCACGAAGATCCCACGGCCAGAGCGACCAATCGCGCCACAGGCTATACAACAAACGAGTCCATCCGAGACCTGAACGCGATGACCCCGAGCGCCTCCGGAAGCACGTAACCACTGGTGGGCAGGGGGGCCTGCGAGGTGACGTCCACCTCCGCACGCGGCTCGCTTGGCAACCTCCTGCGCGTTGTCCGCCGCGCTGGAGGAAGCTGCGCGCGTCCTACCTGTCGCGCTCACAGGGCACGCGGCCGACCTCCTGGGTTCGCCGTCGCGCAAACGCAAAGGATTATTAGACGCAGGCGCGGGGCCAGAGGACTCCATCCGCGGCACCGCGGCGGCAGGATTAACAGAAAACGAGATCGCACAGGAGCCCGGACTGGCTGCTGCACTGGACACTGCCGCAGCGGCCGCAAGTAACGCGGCGCTCACTGTAAGGGCCCCAGGCTGCGTTGCGGTGGCCGGGCTCACCTCCACTGACTCTGCGACACGCACCCGCCTAATTAGGCGAAGGGCCGTCGCTGCCAGAGGCCCGCTTGAGCGACGTCGGCAAGGCCGCGGGCAACGAAGCTGGCGCGGCTGTGGCAGAGACATCAATAGGCGACACCGAGTCGCGGCATCTTCGGCGCCCTACCATCGCCCGTCGACTCTGCGGCAGCCGGAGCCGAGGCGCGGGAAGAACTCGAAGTCGAGCTGCGATCAACATGTTGAATGGGAACCAGCCGGCTGGAAGGACGAGCATCAACTTCACTAGCACTGTTAAGTCCGGCCCCGACCGCATCGCCGCTGACATCGCCGCGGAAATCCAGATAATGCTCCTGAGTGGCCGCGCTTGTCCTCGATGCCACACGCCTGGGAACGCAGGCTGTCTTCATCAGCCGCTCCCGGCCCTTGATGTTGCAGGGCTTGCGCGGAGAATACTGACACCGCCACCAGCCATGAACTATGTAAAGCAAATGTTGGGCGCAGGCAGGGGTCGACCCGGTGGCGAGGTGCGGCAGGGCGATCGCGCGCAGAGCCCCGACCGCCATGCCAGCCGACTGAGAGGCCATCCAACACGCCACCTGGCGGACGTCGCGGAGACGCTCCCGCACAACGTTCACGATGTCGGTGGGGATAGCGTGCGACTGCTGGCCCAGCTTGGCGACAGTGTCGGCCCAGTCGTTGTCGTGCCGATGGGGGCCCTCCCCAGTCTGGTGGCCCTCTACGTGCACGAACGAAACGCCGTTGCCGATGTCATCCAGCTTCCACCAGATGCGAGTCAATAGATCTCGATTGGCGCGCGCTGGGTGCAAAATCAGTCCTTGCCCCAGGCGATGCCGCTAACCAACTCCAGGTGGTCAGCATGCACTAAGGCAGGGGGAACCACGACGAACAAGACGAACAGGCCTGCGAATAACTCCGCTCGTGGGGACGACTGGATTCACTGGATCGGACCAGCCAGTGGACCAAAATGCGCGCCCTTCAGCTGGCCCTCGGAATCGAAGATCGCAATGCCCCATCCAGCACGAGCAAGCAGAAGCAGAAGATAGCACCACAATGATCGGCAACTACCATCACGATGAATGTTACTAGTGACCGTGAATCCAGAGCCTTAGCCCTCCAAGTGTAACCAAACACCTGAATCATCACGGGCAGGTGGAACAGGAAGTTCTGAGCGAGGGAGAATGGCACGATAATAGAACATGTCCATGTCCGACGCCTGCGCGGCCTTGGCCATGATCGCCTCGTCCACCGCCATGGCGCGCTCGCACGCCGAACCGGGGCAGCAGAAGCCACGGTGTCGGAGAGAGCCCACCTGCCCGCGCACGTCACACAGTGAGGCATCCTGGTACCCATGGCGCCACATCCGAAGAGGACTCCAGCGAGGGGCTCCCTGCGCCAGGATCGTGAGCGGCCACTTCGTGCGAGGCCGGATGGAGAGCAGCGAGCGGAGCGGCTCCATCCAATGACCGCTGGTGGCGCGCTGGGTGCTTGGCACTTCCGGCGTAGTGTCCGAGCGTTCTGCCCAGGCCGCCCACATAGCCTCTGCTGCGTCCCTGTGGGCCAGCTCCCCAGACCGCGCGCGCCACGAAAATGCCGAAGTAGAAATCCAGCGAATCTGCTTGCCCGCCAAGATGGCCGCGCCAGCAGGGCCACGCACGGCAGACCAGGGGCGCTGAGCCCACAACACCACAAAGACTTGACCACGCCAGGCCAGCTTCATGTCCTCGTCCAGGAACCAGGGACCCACTGCCATTTCCGACACCTGACACGAAGGCCCAACTCAGACCGTGATCTGAGGGTCCACCATGCCAGGCTCCAGGAGGGAGTGCAGCCACGCGGAGGAAGTGGCGGGGATCTTCGACCAGCGGCGTACTGGAGAGGCCGGCTGGGCGCGCGGGTCCTCGGAACACACACACACACATTGGGTGCCCCCACTGGACAGCATCGGGGCAGAGGAGAGAGCAGCACTCGAAGGCGGAGAGGGAGGAAGGGGGGGGAAGGGAGGGGGGATGGGGAGGGAGATGGGAGGGTGAAAGGGGGAGATGGGGGGGGAGGGGGGAGTCCGGAGGGAGGGAGGGACAAAGAGGAGGAGGAGGGAGGAGGGGGGAGGGAGAAGGGAGGAGAGGAAGGAGGAGAGGAGGAGGAGGAGAAGGAGGAGGAGGAGGAGGAGGAGGGGGAGAAGAGCGAGGAGAAGGGAGGAGGGGGAAGAGGGAGGAGGAGGGGGGAGTGAGGAGTGGGAGGCGGAAGAAGAAGAAGAAGACGAAGGAGAAGGAGAAGGAGGAGGAGGAGGAGGAGGAGAAGGAGGATGGAAGTGATAATGAGAAGCGCTTCCCTCCGCTTCGCTCCGCGGAAGCGCTCTGACCGACCAAGGGTTGCCACCTTGGGAAGAGGACAGAAGAGGAGGAGGGGGCGGAGGAGGAGGAGGAGGAGGAGGAGGGGGAGGAGGAGGATCTGTAGTACAAAGACAAATCGCAGGAGGAGCAGCAGTAGGACGAAGAAGCGATTCCTCCGCCTTCTCCTTCTGCTGTTCGACACCGCCTCCCCGATTCATCCTCACTCCCCTGCTCCTCATCCTTATCACCCTCCTCCTCCTCCTCTCCCTCCTCCTCCTACTCCCCATCCTCCTCTGTCCTCCTCCCCTCTTCCACCTCCCCTTCATTCTCCTCGTCCTGCACCTGACCGCCGCATCCCTCCTCTCCTCCTCCTCCGCCAACTCTTCCTGCCCCTCCTCCTCCTCCTCCTCCCCACACCCACTCCTCCTCTCTCTCCTCTCCTCCTCCTCCTCTCCTCTCCTCCTCCTCTCCTCCTCCTCCTCCTCCTCCTCCTCCCCCGCTCCAACTCCTCCCTCCTCCTCCTCCTCCTCCTCCTCCTCCTCCTCCTCCTCCCTCCTCCTGCCTCCTCATCCCTTCCTCCTCCTCCTCCTCGTGTCTGACCGCCGCATCATTATCCTTCTTCTCCTCCTTCCTCTCCTACTCTGCCAACTCGTTCCTCTTCCTGCCCCTCCTCCTCCCTCTCTCTACTCCTCCTCCACCTCCTCCTCCTCCTCCTTAACATCCTCCTCCTCCTCATCCTCCTGCTCCACCTCCTCCTCCTCCTGCTCCCCCTGCTCCTTCTCCTCCTCCTCCTCCTCTTCTTCCTCTTCCTCCATTCCTTCTTGTGAATAACTTCTTCCTGCCGCACCTCGATGCCAGTGTTTAGGGCGAATCGGGCGTTTCGCCTGAGACTTCCTCACCATGTATGACTCTTAAGCTTGAAGCTTGGCAACAGTTTCACAGATGGAGGGTGGGTGGTGTTCAACATGTGGCTCTCGCCTTAGCGTGGCGCACACTCGTCTTAAACATTGTAAGAGCTTCACGAATTGAGGGCGGGTGATGCTCAAAATGTGGCTCTCGCCTTAGCGGGGCGCGCATTCTTTGTTTCAAAAACTGTAAGAGTTTCACGGGTTGGGGGCGGGTGGTTTTCAAAATGTGGCGCTCGCCTTAGCGCGGCGCACAGCCGTTAACATTTGCAAGGGCTTCACGGATTGAGGGCGGGTGGTTTTCAAAGTGTGGCTCTCGCCCGAGCGCGGCGCACGTTCGATGTTCAACATTTGCAAGAGCTTCACGGATTGAGGGCGGGTGGCTTTCAACATGCGGATCTCGCCTTAGCGCGGCGCACATTCGTTCTACAAAGTTGCAAGGGTGTCACGGAGTCCCATCACCAACGTGCCAGACATTGAATGTTGAAAGGACTCTGGATTATGCGGGTGCAACATTTATGTTGGTTCACTGCGTTGGAGTCCCAGGGACGGTGTTCTGGCACGATTCAGGATTGCCCAGACGCAGCAGTCGGTTGATCCATGGCTTGGAGGGGGGGGTTACTCCAACATCGTTGATGACCCTTGGATGTACCCTGGTCCTCATCCTCCTCCTCCTTCTCCACCTCCTCCTCCTCCTGCTCCTCCTGCTCCTCTTCCTCCTCCTCCTCCTGCTCATCCTGCTCCTCCTGCTCATCCTCCTCCTCCTACTCCTCCTCCTTATGCTCCTCGCTCCTCCTCCTCCTCCTCCTCCTCCTCCTCCTCCTCCCCCTCCTCCTCCTCTCCTCCTCCTCATCTTCCTTCCTCCTCTCTCCTCCTCCTCCTCCTCTCCCTCCGCCCCCTCTCCTCCTTTTTCCTCCTGCTCCCTCTCCTCCTTCTCCTCCTCCTCTTCCTCCCCCTCCTCCTCCTCCTCCTCCTCCTCCTCCTCCTCCTCCTCCCCTGCTCCTCCTCCCCCTCGTCGTGATCCTCCTCCTCCTCATCATCTTCCTCCTCCTCCTGTTCCTGCTCGTCCTCCTCCCTTCTCCTCCTCCTCCGCCTCTCCTTCCTCCCCTTCCTTCCTCCTCTCTCCTTCCTCTTCTCGTTCTTATTTTTCTTATTCTTCTATTCTTTTCTTTTCTTCTTCTTATTCTTCTTCCTCCTCCTCCTCTCCTCCTCCTCCTCTCCTCCTCCTCTTCCTCCTCCTCCTCCTCCTCCTCCCTCCCCCCTCCTCCACATCCTCCACCACATCCTCATCCTCATCATCATCCTCATCATCATCCTTCATCCGCCTCATTATCAAAACCATCAACAGAACCAGCAGCCGCTTCAGCATCAACATCGGCAGCATCAACAACAACAACAACTGTCGCATCATCATCATCATCATCATCATCATCATCATCATCATCATCATCATCATCATCATCAGCATCAGCATCATCATCTTCCTCATCATCAGCATCATCACCATCACCATTATCATCATCATAATCATCATCATCATCATCATCATCATCATCCTCATCCTCATCCTCATCCTCATCATCACCATCAGCATCAGCATCATCAGCATCATCATCCGCATCGCCATCATCATCATCATCATCATCATCGTCATCATCATCACCATCATCATCATCATCATCATCATCGTCAGCAGCAGCATCATCAGCATGATCATCATCTTCGTCATCATAACCAGCATCATCAGCATCATCATCGCCTTCATCATCAACAACAGCATCACCATCAGCAGGAGCAGCATCAACATCATCAGCACCAGCATCATCATCATGATAATCGTCGTCATCACCATCATCATCAGCAGCATCAGCAGCATCAGCAGCAGCATCAACATCAACATCATCAGCAGCATCATCGTCATCATCACCATCGTCATCATCAGCATCATCATCAGCATCATCATAACCATCATCATCAGCACCATCCTCATCACCATCCTCATCACCACCACCACCACCACCATCATCATCATCATCATCATCATCATCATCATCATCATCACCACCACCATCATCATCATCCATCATCAACCATCATCAGCATCATCATCATCATCAGCATCAGCATCAGCATCAGCATCAGCATCAGCATCAGCATCAGCATCACCAACACAAACAGCAACACCAACACCAACACCGCCACCACCATCACCATCATCATCACCATTACCATCACCATCACCATCACCATCGCCATCATTATCAGCAGCAGCTGCAACAGCAGCAGCAGTGCCACCACGCTCTCGGCGACATTCGGCTGCTGGGACGCACCCCGAGGCAAAAGAACACTCAGGGCCCCTCCCACGCGCATCCGAGCGGCCGCGTGCCGCGGTCCAGGGCCACCGCCGGCCCGCCCGCGTCCCAGGCCGGCGGGGCACCACGGGCGGCCTCGAGTATGTCGCTGGCCACCTCCACGCACCCGCCCCTCCCCGACCGACCGCCGCCTCCGCGCCGCCACCGCCCCGCGCCGCCACCTCCTCGCCCTCCCCTCCACGGCGCCCGCTCCGCCGCGTCCGCCGCCTCCGCGCCGCCAGCTGCCGCCCCCCCCCGCCCTCTCCGGCCTCCGCCCCTCCCCCGCGCCGCCCCTCCCCCGCGCCGCCCCTCCTCCGCGCCGCCCGCGGCCGCCCCCCCTCCGCGCCGCCAGCTCTCCGCGCCCCCCCCCTCCCTGCTGAGGTGTTGCGAGGCGGGGATTTATCCACATCCACCGCCTGGGAACCGACGTCCTGGCGCCCCAGTGGGCGACGGATATGGATATGGATATGGATATATTTGAGAGAACGTGATCCACCGCCGCTTTACTGTGGAAAATTGCCGCCCTTTTCCTCCGGAACCCGGGGTTCCCCCCCCCATCCGAAAATCCCCTCCTCCCTGCTGGGCCCCCCCCCCCCCCTTCCCCCGGCAAAACCCCCCCCTCCCCTAACCCCCCTCGAAAACCGGGGGGGGTCACTACCGGTTCGACCCCCCCCCCTCGAAAACCGGAGGGGGGGGTCACTACCGGTTCGAACCCCTCCCCACCCCCCCTCTCACCTGCCAGCAAACGACTCCCGGTCCCTACCACCGTCCTCACCACATCCCCCACTGTTGTTCCCAGCGCCACTGTCCTCACCACCACTGTCCCCACTGGTTCCACCACCGCCCCTACTGTCCCCACCAGTGCCACCACCACTGTCGCACTGTCCCCCACTGTCCCCACCACTGTTCCCACCACGGTTCCACTCTCCCAACTTTCTCCACGACTATCCCCACTGTCCCCACTGTCCCACTGACTCCTCCGCTGTCCCACTGAGCTGTCCCACTGTTCCCACCACTGTCCCCACTGTCCCCACCACTGTCCCCACTGTACCTCTGTCCCATTTTCCCACCGCCGTCCTCGCCACCGCCTTCACCACTGTCCCCACCACCACTGTACCCTCCACTGTCCCACTGTTTCCACCACGTTCCCACTGTCTCCACACCACTGTCCCCACCACCACCACCGTCCCCACCACTGTCCCACTGTCCCCACTGTTCCCACCATTGTTCTCCCCATTGTCCCCATCACTACCGTCCCCACCACTGTCCCACTGTCCCCACCACTGTCCCGTTGTCCCCTCACCACTGTCCCCACCACCACCGTCCCCACCACTGTCCGCACCACCCCTCGGTGGTTTTCGAGGGGGGGGGGGGGGGTTCGAACCGGTAGTGATCCCCCCCGGTTTTCGAGTTCGAGGGGGGGGGGGAAGGGTTCGAACCGGTAGTGACCCCCCCCCTTTTCATGATGAACTGGGGGTGGGGGGGGGGGGGTTCGAACCGGTAGTGACCCCCCCCAGTTTTCCAGAGGGGGGGGGGGGTTCGAACCGGTAGTGACCCCCCCCGATTTTCCGCCAGCAGCGGTAGAACACGCTCTTTCATATATTTGGACCCCCTGGGGCCAGAATATGTCCATACCCACCGCCTGCGGAAGTCCGCGAAGATCGACCCCCCAAGCGGTGGTATGGATGAATCCCGGCCTCGGAGGGGTGCCCCCGAGAACTGAGGAGGGAAACTCCTGGGCGCCATCGGACTGTCCTTGGCGGCTCCTGCCTCGTCTGGGGGCCTTCGGGGGCCTCCAGAACGCCGCTGGCGATTCGTTTCCCGAAGGGACGCCAGAGAAAAGGACTTCTGAGACCGCGGCATTGCCTGGGAGACATCGAAGTGCGAGTGAAAGCGTCATGTCACGACCTTGCGGGCGAAGTCGAGCGGACTTGAGACATCGGCATCGCCCGTCTCAAAAGTCCCTTTCCCTGGGGTCCCCGTGGCAAGATCCGGCGCAAGAGCAAGCCTTACCACCGTGACGCCACCTCCGCCGCGTCTGGCGCCTCCACGCCGCTCGCCTGCGCCCCTCCTCCGCGCCGCCCCGCCTCGCCTGACATCTGGCTGCCCCTGGCGTCGGGACGTCCACCTTTCTGGACCCTCTTCGAACCAATTTCGGGCCCCAGGAACGGTCAAAAAATGGCCCGAGATGAGACAGCTAGTTCCGGGCCGCTGAGGATGCGATGCGTTGAAAAGGCCTCGGGGAAGGACTCGATGAGGTCCGGGGGGGAGGGGCACGCCTCGAAAATCAGACCGCTGGACGCCTGGGCCTTCCCCTCGCGGAAACACGCCGCGCCACGCCCGCCACCTTTTTGCAGTGGGCGCGAGTCGCCGCTCCTCTGGGTGACGAGTGGCCGAATCACTCGCGTCCTGCGCCTCTCTGAACGCCCCCGACGCCAAGTCAGAAGCGGCAGCCAGCTTTCGTTCTGAATGCAGACGACGCCGCCTCCGCGTGGCCCACCCTGGCATCTGGCATCCCTGGCCCTCGAGGAAGGAGACTCGCTCCGAATGGTGAAATAAGCACAATGTGAAAGAACAACTACGTCAAAACACTACGTGAGCATATATATATATATATATATATATAATATATATATATATATATATATATATGGTCACACACACACACCCTGTGATCCACCTCACCCTCTTTTCTTCTTATCTGAGCGGCATTCGTGCTTTGAGATGGTGCTGCCAATCTGCGGCGTTCAAGTGAGCGCGAGATCGGGATTTCGAGAGGGCCGGAGAGCGGGAGAGCGGGAGGGAGGGAAGGCGGGAGAGCGGGCGGGTGGGAGAGCGGGAGAGCGGGAGAGCGGGAAAGCAGCCAGGGGCGGACAGGCGAAAATGCGAAAAACAGAAAAATTTAAAAACAACAAAGAAAACCAATGATATCCTCAGACAACCATGCGAAAAAGCTCCAAACACTAAGGAGAAGCAAGGTTTTCGCAAGCTGGTGCTCACGAAACATGTGAAAACACATTATTTCGTGACGTCGATGAGCCAAAACCATGTGTTTTCACAGTTGGGGAATTTCAGGCGTCCAAAACTTTGGTTCCCCTTAGGTGTTGCAGCTTTTTCGCATGGTTTTCTTGGGGTGTCCTTTTTTGTGTTTGGGGGGGGGGTCTTTTTTTGCATGTTCGCCGGCTCGCGCCGTGGCGCTCCGTCAGCCCAAAGCGGGCAAGCGAAAGCGCGAAAAAGGCAAAGAAAGCCCCCCCCCCAAAAAAAAGGAAGGATCCTCTCAGAAAACCATGCGGAAAAGCTGCAAACACCAAAGAAAAGCAAGGTTTTGGCAAGCTGGTGCCCACGGAACCTGTGAAAACACATTGTTTCATGACGTCGATGAGCCAAAACCGTGTGTTTTCAAACGTCTGGCGGCTATCAGGCGTCCAAGACGCTGCTAAACCTTAGGTGTTGCAGCTGTTTCGCATGGGTGTCTTGGGGTGTTCTTGGTTTTCTTTGTTTTTGTGTTGCCTTGTTTGTCTTTTTTGCATTTTCCCCTGCTCGCGCCGCGGCGCTGCGCCAGCCGAGGGGCGGGCAAAGCGAAACTGCGAAAGAAGCAAAAAAAATGGCGGGGGGGGAGAACGACAACCAAGGACATCATCAGCAAGCCATGCGAAAAAGCGGCATACACTAAGGAACGGCAAAGTTTGGGCAAGGTGGTGCTCACAAAACCTGTGAAAACACAATGTTTCGCATTGTTTTCTTGGGATGTCCTTGTTTTTTGCTGTTTGTTTTTTTTGCGCCTTTTTGTATATTTTGCAATGTTCGCCAATTCGCGAATAGGGCCAAGAGACAGCCCCAAAGCAGTCAGGAGGGATCCAAAATAGAGCCACGACGGAGCCAAAAGGGAGCCAAGAGGGAGCCAGAAGAGGCCAAGAGAGAGCCAACAGAAAGCCAAAAGGGGGCAAAGAGGAGCTTGCTGAAGGTTTTGAAAGGGGGGATTGCAAATGCTTGCCGCTGCCCACAAGGGCTTCTTGAGGCTATCACAAGGGGGAAGTTACGTGCATTTTCGTGCAAATTCTGGAAGGCCGGAACACACAAACATGAGGTCCCTGGGTCGCCCGGCGCATAACATCGTTGTTGCATGTGTAAATTTCAATACCACGTTGAGCATTTTTCGAGGGTGTGCATTTTCTGAAAATTTGGCGGAAGCGATTTGCGGGTGCCTTTGGGGTGCCTTTCGGGTGCTTTTCGGGTGCCTCGATGGTGAAATCCATGGGTCGCTGGGAGCAGCAATAATTGTTTTCGCAATCGCAAACTTGAATAGCACATGCAGCACTTCTCAATAATAGACGGTTTTCTTGCAATTTGGTGTGGGCGATTTGCCGGTGCCTCTGGGATGCCTTTCGGGTGCTTTGCGGGTGCCTTGGGGGTGCCTTGCGGGCGCCGTGTCAATATGTTGTTCCATCTTTTTCACTTGTTCCCTTTGATCCCCTTTTGTCCCCTTTTGTCCCCTGTGTCCTCTTTTGTCCCTCTTACCCCTTTTGTCCTTTTTTGTCCCCTTTTGTCCTTCTTGTCCCTTTTTGTCCCCTTGTGTCCCCTTTTGTCCCTCTTGTCCCTTTTGTGTTCCCTTTTGACCCCTGTGGCCCCCGTTGCCCCGTTTGTTTTCATGCGTTGTTCTCGTGCGCCTTTTGTCATTTTGCCCCCTTTTGTCCCCCTTGTCCCCTTTTGTCTCCTTTGTGCCCTCTTGTTCTTCTTGTTTCTTTTCTCCTCTTTTACCCCCTTGTGTCGCCTGTGTCCTCTTCTGTCCCTTTTGCCCTTTTTGTTCCTTTTTGTCCCCTTTTGTCCCCTTTTGTCCCCTTTGTCCCCCTTTTGTCCCCTCTAATCCTCTTTTGTCCCTCTAATCCCTTTTGCGTTCCTTTTTGCCCCGTTTTGTCCCCTTTGTCCCGTTTGTCTTCTTGGGTCGTTTTTGTGTGCATTTTGTCCTTTTGCCCCCTTTTGTCCCCCGTGTCCTCTTTTGTCTCCTTTGTGCCCTTTTGTTCCGCTCGTTCCCTCTTATCCTCGTGTATCCCCCTTTTGTCGCCTGTGTCCTCGTTTGCCCGTTTTGCTCCTTTTGTCAATGTTTGTCCCCTTTTGTCCCTTTTGTCCCCTTTTGTCCCCTCGTGTCCCCCCTGTCCCTCTTGTCCCTTGTTGTTCCCTTTTGCCCCCTGTTCTTCCCTTTGTCCCGTTTGTCTTTTTACGTTGTTTTTGTGTGCCTTTTGTCCTTTTGCCCCCCTTTGTCCCCTTGTCCCCTTTTGTCTCCTTTGCGCCTTTTGTCTCCGTTTCCTCATCTTGTGTCTCCATTGTCGAATGTTGTCGTTAGTTTCCGTCATGTTCCCTTGTGTCCCCTTCGCCCACTTTCGTCCCCTTGTGTCATTATCGTGTGGCTTTTGTCCGTTCGTCCCCTTTTGTTGTCATTGTCCCCTTGGTCCCCTTTTTCTCCTTTTGTCCCTTCTGTCCCCTCTTGTCCCCGTGTGCCCCCCTGTTGTTCCTTTTGTCTCCTTTGTCCCCATGCCCTCTTTTGCCCCTCGGAACGCCCATTGGAGATTTTCAGCGGCCTTAGGAAACAAAAACGAAAGAACGACACGAGGGAGACACCAGGGAGAAGCCAGGAAGACATCGCGAGCGCAGCGTCTTCCGAAGCCCAAGAGGAGCGCCAGAAGACGCAGAAGGAGCAGGATGATCATTAGGAGGGGGAAGAGGAAGAGGGGGGAGAGAAGGACGAGGCGGAGGAGGAGGAGGAGAGAGGAACACATCTAAAAGGGGTGGAGAGGAGGGATCAACAGGACGACGAAGACGACGTTCTGTCAAAGCTAACCTGGCTTCCTCGCCTTCTTCCGCGATGCGTTTCGGGTGCCTTTCGGGTGCCGTTTCGGGTAACCTCGAGCTGCTCATCGGGTGCCTTCCGCATGCCTTCAGGGTGCTTGTTGGAGATCTCCCAAGGAGACCCGAGGAGACACGAGGGAGACACCAGGGAGACACCTTCAATCGCACATGCAGCACTTTCGAAGATGTATGTTTCTTGGAATTTGATGTGGTCGATTCGCGGGTGCCTTTGGGGTGCCTTTCGGGTGCTTTGCGGGCGCCTTGGGGGGTGCCTTTCGGGTGCTTTGCGGGTCATCCACGACAACGTCGTGCATTGCAAAAAGAAGACCGTCATCAAAGGAACGACAGTACGGGTGAAACCAACATACTCGGAGATAAAGAAACACATCCTCCCTGACGGGCAGAACCTCTTCGTCAAAACAGGCACGCAGATCATCGATCGCTTCTGGTCCCACTTGGGAACGCACATGGGCAGGCGCACGCATTAGGTCAACAACAGGTCCATGTGGAGACATGTTCGTCCTGCTCAGTGGACGTACTGGGAGAAAGGCCAGGACCTGTGGGTGCGCACGGGTGAGATGCTGCGGACTCGCTACTGCGATTTAGCGATAGGGACTTTAAGGCGCTGCAAACGCACGTTGATCCTTGCGCGTGAAAAACAACTGTGGGAAATGAGCTACAGAAGGTCACATAGTCAGTGGGGCAGTAGAGCAGCAATAAGGTGGATCACCGGGGGGGAGCATATATAGATGTATATACATACATCTATAAATACATGTATCTATTTGTGCGTGGGCGATTCCGAAAACCCGGAACCCAAAAACGTGTTCATCTCTTGGGGGCGCATTGTTTTACCTCCGCGCCTTCCGCCGCCCTTCCGCCAGCTTCCGCCGGCGGAGGCGGCCTCGTTTGACTTCCGCCGGCTATCGGCCGCCTTCCGCCGCGGAAGAGATGACAACTCCTTCGGTCCTCGAAGGCAAGGCCCTTTGTGGAACGCCTCGCCGTATATATATAGAGAGAGAGGTGGACATACATACATACTTACATATACATCTACATCTATATATATATACATACGTATACATACATATTCATATACATATAACATTACATCTACATATACACGCACACAAACAACTACATACACGTATACAGGTAGATGCACCTGTTCATGTACGCATAGATATATATATATATAAATGATGTACACGTACATGCACATATACATGTACATAGACATAAACATAGACATATGATCGTTCGTATCCGTATGCATTTACATATACATATACATACGCAGCTACATATATATATATATGCATTTACAGATTCAAACACACACCTACGTATGCATATACAGATGCATATGCATGTACATACACATGCACACATACAAAAGTACTTCCATATACTTATATATATATACAGACATATACGTACACGTATTCAAGCACACATGCATAAGCACATGCATATACAAATACATGTACGTACATACAGACAGATACATAGACATGTGATAAACATATATACATACATGCACACATACACACAAACATGCAAACACGAAAACATAAACCTATACATCTACATGCACCTGCACATTTACATCAATATATACGTACATATACACATACACATGCACATACACGTGTACATATACACATGCATATACATAGACATACCTATATGCAAACACATACACATCGACATATCCATACATATACATATATAGAGTACACGTAGTGGTTACTGTACATCGTGCTTTACACACAACGTGACACCGCTGCGCAAATAAATTACATGGCGTGTGGTTCACGTAGTGCGTTTTACATGTTGTATTACGTGGTGCTTACGTAGAGCATGTACTTACGTAGTGCGTCGGACACTACGTCAACGCACTGTGTGGACATTCCCCAAACAGTGCTTGCGCTTGGGGTATCCGGCTTGCTTCCTGAGGAACTAGGCCTGCGGGCCGCCCTGGCCGCCATGTGGCCGCCGTCGCCGCCTCGTCGCCACCCGTCCCCGCCTATCGGCTGGGCCTGCGGGACGCCCTGGCCGCCATGTAGCCGCCGTTGCTGCCTTGTCGCCGCCTGCCGCCGCCCGTCGCCAGGGCACAGCAATGTAATTGCACTGCAGTGCAACCACGAGGCTTTGCATTGCATGAAATTGCATTGTTTTACATTGGTTTACATTGTGTTGCATTGCTTTGCATTGCGTTGCAATGCTGTGCACTGATTTGCATTGCGTTGCATTGCGTTGCATTGATTTGCAGTGCTTTGATTTGCTCTGCATGGCAGGGTCTTGCAATGCATTGGTTTGCATTGCGTTGCATTGATTTGTATTGCGTTGCAGTGGTGCGTTGCGATGCGTTGGCGTGCGCTGCCGTGCTTTCATGTTTATGTGTATGCATGACTGTGCACTGCTTTGTATTGCGTGGCATTGCTCTGGATTGTGTTGCATTGATTTGTGTTGATCTGGAATGCTTTGTATTGTTATGCCGTGTATTGCGGTGGTTCGCATTGCATTGCATTGCATTGCATTAGTTTGCCAGTGCTGATTGGTTCGCATGCAGTGCGCAGTGCATTGCATTAGTTGCCCTGCTTTGCGTTGCGTTGCAGAATGCTGCATTGATGTGCATTGCTGTGAGTTGCTTTGCATTGTTGTGCATTGATGTGCATTATTGTGCATTGCTTTGCACTGCTCAGCATGGCTCAGCATAGCTCAGCGTTGCGTTGGGTTGCTTTGCACTGGCTTGTAGTGGTTTGTAGTGCGTTGCGTTGCTTTGCGGTGCTATGCATTGTGTTGCATCGGTTTGCCTTGGTTTAAATTGTGTCGCATTGGTGTGCATGGCGTTGCATTGCGGTGCATTCCCGTGCGCCACATAAACTGCACCACATGGGTTGCATCATCTAGAGAACACCGCATTGATTGCACCACCTTGCTTGCGCCGCGTAGATTGGACGAAATCACTGTTTGGGGTCCACGCTGGCTAACATGTTACGTAGTGAATTGTACGTAGTGTGTTGTTCGTTGTGTTTTGTACCTGATGATTTCTTAGTTCATGCTTATACGCAATGCTTTTACGTAGTGCTGGATGCGCGGAAGGACAGGATGCCAACTATGGCGCGAGCGCGCCTAGCTTGCTCTGTCTCCCCTCTTCCGAATCCTCCTCACCCGACCTGCCCCAACAACCCCTTCACTCCCCTCCTCCCTCCCTCATCCCTCCACCCTCCCTCATTCCATATCATCGCCTGCCCGCCCTTCGGCTCCGTAAGTGTTCCTGCCGTCTCCTCCTGTCAGCGGCCCTGTCAGGTCGAAATGTCGTAGCGCACCACAAACCAAAACAAGACAGCAACAAAGCAAAAACGAGTAGACGACATCTCCGTGGTCTGTTTCCTGGCTGATGCTTGGGTGATCTCAACCCACGGCGTCATGACCATGGGGGACTATATTGGTTCGTCGGTGCCGTGTGTGCTCGTTTGACCTACACGCACCTCCAAGTAGTGCTAAGCACCACTGTATCCAGCAGAGAAGACGAGGAAGGCACATAGGACGGCATTTTGATAACTCATATCCAGGGTGCTAGCTCGTCCCAAGTGGCAAAGACGGCCGCGGGAAACCTCGCATTGTCTTCCCTGTCACACACCCCGTGCAAGCCAATGGAGATGCGTGAGACGCCGACCAAGCTGTCCTCCTCTCTGACAACTGGTGTGAACGAGGCCTCGTGCAGAAACCAGTGCTCGGTGCGGCTGCGCAACACCAGGTTGCATACAGGAAGCTTTGAAAGAACGTACAGTGTCTCGTCAAAAGGACGCGTGACAGGGCTGGAACCAAATCCGAGCAGCACGTCGCCATCGGGTAGACGACAAGCAAAATCCATCCGATCGCCCACGACCAAACACTTGCCGTCCCCCTTGCGAATGAGAGTGAGCGTCATACGTAGCCCTCCCCCCATCTCATCGAAGCCAGTAGGTGGAAATCTACACGTTCCTGGGACCAGCGCGCAAATGTCCTCCTGATCAGAATCGTATTCGCCGAACCCCGTGCGCCAAGGTTGACAAGGCGTGTGAGATAGTTGGCTGTCACCCTCCTCTTTCCCCCCAAGGCCTGGAGTCCAAAGTCCCCCTCGACGGGGGGCCGAGCTCGCCAACTCACCTCCTGGGTCCAAGAGGCCCCAAAAAAGCCAAGCAGGCCATAGAAGCCCCCGAAATGGCCCAATTACCTCCAGTGCGCAATGAGGCCCAAGATACGCTCCAAGACCGCGCCAGCCAAGATCGTCCCCGACTGAGCCCCTGTCACCGGAGCTTCTCAAGGAACACCCGAGAAGCCCAAAGTCCTGAACAAAGAATTAGCTGTTCGATAAGCTGGGCGTGCTCGCCCTCTCTGCGCGAGATGGGCCTCAGAAGCCCGAAAGTGGACCCAAGGAGGCCCCACAGGGCCCGAAAAATCCGACGGAGGCCGAGCCCAACACTAGACAAGCGCGTTCCACTACTCGCAGAGTGACTACTCGCAGATGGCCTGGATCCGCCATGGGACATGTTCGATTTATCACATCGATGCAGACCTGTTTTTGTTCATCCGTTTGCGGGCAGGCAGTTTGCGAGTAGCGGAACGCGCTCGGCGAAACATGATCCCGACTGGCCTCATGGAAGCCTCGAGAAGGCCCCGACGACGGGCTTCCAGGAGGACCCCAGGCAGCCCCCGAGGAGCACGAGGAGGGCCCCGCGAGGCCCAGAGAAGAGGCCGAGAGAGAGAGAGGCCCACGAGAAGCCCAGGCGGGTCCGAGGGTCGAGGGCCCAGCGAGCGCCCCCCGGGGGCGCCCCGAGAGGGTCCAGGACAGCCCCTGCCCGCTCGGGCGCGCTGGCGTCGAGGCCACGGCGCGGCCGAGCACCGACGAGTGGCGGGGGGCGCCCCTCCTCCTCCTCCTCCTCCTCCTCCTCCTCCTCCTCCTCCTCCTCCTCCTCCTCCTCCTCCTCCTCCTCCTCCTCCTCCTCCGTCTCCGTCTCCGTCTCCTCCTCCTCCTCCTCCTCCTCCTCCGCGTCCCATTCCTTATCATGTTTTGCTTCGCCATGTTTCCTGGCGTTTCAGGGCCTGCGGCCGTACGAACAACACCTGGATGCACATGCTCACAACATGGGTATCACGTTATTACTATGGCGCCTCGGGGCGCCCCACGTGGTCCCAGAGTGATGTTGGAGCTGCCTTGACATGGCACGCTGCGGCGCTGCAATGCGGGAGAGCGTGCACAATTTCATCCTCTGCCACCGCTCTTCATCATATTCCTGCACCACCCCTCACCCTCTTCATCCAATTCGATTCCTCATGTCCACATCTTCGTCAGATTTCTCATCCAACGTCGTCCTTCGTCATGTTCCGCATAGTGCGGATCAAGAATCATCATCGTCGTCTTGCACCACCCACTTACCCTCCGTTTCATCATCGCATCTCCTCCGCCTCGTCCTCCGTCCGCGCGCCTTCTCGCTCGTTATCGCATTCCTCCCCCCACGCCCCAGTCACCCCTTCTGGGACCCCCGAGCAGCCTGGGGCATCGTTGCAAGCCCCCCCCCCATTCTGGGAGTTATCAAAGAACAGCGCAAAAGTCGAACAAGAAGCGCGCAAAAAGCCCTCCTCACGGCCCCGAGGTCCAAAGGACAATTATCCTGGCGAAGGACCCAACCGTATGAACTTGTGGGTACCGCAATTGTGAATATCTTCTTCGGTGAAGCTCCCTATGGGGCCACGAAGCGCTGCGCTGGGCGGGGGGGGAACGCATGCGGGCGGTAGCTCTGGGGCCGTCGGTGAAGCTCCCTATGAGGCCACGAAACGCTGCACTGGGTGGGTGAAACTACCAATTAAGTGTGTGGGACGCACGCGGTCGGTCCCATTGGGGGCTTCGGTGGAGCTCCCCATGGGGCCGCGCAGCGTTGTAAAGGGTGGGTGGACATGCCAAATTGGGTGTGGGGGACGCATGCGCGCGGCCCCACTGGGGGCTTCGGTGGGGCTCCCTATGGGGCCACGAAGCGCTGCACTGGGTCGGTGGAAATGCCAAATTGTGTGTGGGGGACGACGCACGCGGGCGGTCCCACTGGAGGCTTCGGTGGAGCCCCCTGTGGGGGACGCATGCGGGCGGTCCCACTGGGGGCTTCGGTGGAGATCCCGATGGGGCAACGAAACGCTGTACTGGGTGGGTGAAACATGCCAAATTGGTCATGGTGGACGCATGCGGGCGGTCCCATTGGGGGCTTCGGTGGAGCCCCCCGGGTGCCACGGAGTTGGGCAACGAAACGCTGTACTGGGTGGCTGAAAATGCAAAACTGGATGTGGGGGGCGCATGTGGGCGGTACCCCTGGGGGCTTCGGTGGAGCCCCCTATGGGGTCACGAAGCGCTGTACTGGGTGGGTGAAAATGCCAAATTGTGCACGGTGGGCGCATGCGGGCGGTCCCACAGGGGGCTTTGGTGGAGCTCCCTATGTGGCCCCGAAACACTGTAGTGGGTGGGTGGCAATGCCAAGTTGTGTGTCGGGGGCGCATGCGGGCGGTCCCACTGGGGGCTTCGGTGGAGCTCCCTATGGGGCCACGAAACGCTGTACTGGGTGGGTGGCAATGCCAAGTTGGGTGTGGGGGGGGGCGCATGCGGGCGGTCCCACTGGGGGCTTCGGTGGTGCTCCCTATTGGGCCACGAAGCGCTATACTGGGTGGATGAAAATGCAAAATGTGATGTGTGGGACGCATGTGGGCCGTAACACTAGGAGCTTCGGTGGGGCTCTCAGGGGGCACGAAGCGCCGTACTGGGTGGATGAAAATGCCAGATGTGATGTGTGGGACGCATGTGGGCCGTAACACTGGGAGCTTCGGTGGAGCCCCCTTTGGGGTCACGAAGCGACGTACTGGGTGGATGAAAATGCCAAATTGTGCATGGTGGACGCATGCGGGCGGTCCCACAGGGGGCGTCGGTGGAGCTCCCCATGAGGCCACGAAGCGCTGTGCTGGGTGGGTGACAATGCCAAATCTGGTGTGGGGGACGCAGGCGGGCGGTTCCACTGGTGGCTTCGGTGGGGCTCCCTGTTGGGCCACGAAACGCTGTACCGGGTGGGTGGAAATGCTAAATTGGATATGGGGGGCGCATGTGGGCGGTACCATTGGGGGCTTCGGTGGAGTTCCCTATTGGGTCACGAAGCGCTGTACTGGGTGAGCAAAAATGCAAAATTCGGCGTGGGGGACGCATGCGGGCGGTCCCACTGGGAGGCTTCGGTGGAGCTTCTATGGGGCCACGAAACGCTGTACTGGGTGAGTGAAAATGCCAAATTGGGTGTGGGGGACGCACGCGGGCGATCCCACTGGGGGCTTCGGTGGGGCTCCCTATTGGGCCACGAAACATGTGAGGGATGTGCCGAAAAGGGTGTGGGGGACGCATGCGGGCGGTGGAGAGGAGGAGGGGGAAGAGGAGGAGATGAGGAAGGGAACTCGGGGACCGTCTCTTCAAAACGAGGACCCAACACCACAGGATGGTTGGGAACAACCTCCGAGAGGCCCTAAGGGGCCTTTCAGAGGCGCCCGAGAAGTACCCCGAGTGACCCCTAGAGGCACCTCCAGAGACCCGAAGCGACCTCTGTGCGCTGTGTCAACGACGAAGGCACGGTGGCGGGAGAGGCCGAAGACAAGAAGATGAGAGGTCCAGTGTAGTGGCAAGAAGCACCCTTTGGCCAACAACCATTTCAACCATCAGCTGGTACCTCGCGGCTTGCTCAGCCATCCACTGGTCAGCATCAGGATCTTCCCACATGCCCACATGGTCTCTCCCACCGCACCTCTTAGCCGCGTCGCGCGTCAGCTGCACCCTGTAGGCGTAGCAAGATTTACTGCTCCTGCTCTTGCACAAACCCTGCGAGGCAGGCCAGTGAGCAACCAAGAAGCTGTGCCACACTTCATCCGATTCGGCTAACATGCGGAAGCGGCGGCTGGCACAGCAAGCTGATCCTGCGGTAACGGGGTCCGTGAAGGCTAGACAACACTGCATCAATTCGTCTGAGGAAGCCACCTCCCGGACAGAGAGAGGCCGCGGAAGGCTTTGCAGCATCCCGAGGTATTTGCCAAGCTGCTGGTAGTCCCCGTGAACCTGAGGCGGAGCCCAGGAAATCATGCTGACGAGGGAAGGGAAGTTCATGTAGTAAAGGCTTCTGCTCCTGCGGTTAATAAAGCTGTCCAGCGAACGCAGGAGTCGCCGCAACTCGCACGGCGGTGCTACTCTTCGTAGGTCTCCACGCCAGAAGCCGAACCAGTGCAACTGCGCCCAAAGATCAAGTCCCGCGACCTGCTCAGGATCTTCAGCCAAGTGCCGACACGGCCGCTTACCGTAAACACGCCTCCTCAACACCGGGACACAATCCTGAAGAGCGCCTCCATCTCCATCTTCCCTGCCACGACAACGCCAGGAACGCCCACAACGTAGCTCTTGTTCCCGTTCCGGCTCATGGGGCACGCCGCACGGTTCAAACGAATCGGATGACCCGGACAGCCGATAGCCTTGCCACATGGCGCCAGAGACGGCTTGAATCAAAGCTCGTGACGGAAGCGGCCGTGGCCAGACAGCCACGATGAGCCCAGCAAGAAACACCTTTAACCAAAGGCCATGTGCTAACGTGCGCACAAAGCCGCAGTCCCCCGCAAGAACACTGCGAAGCACTCCAAGTCCGGCCGAAGACGGGCAACAGTCCTTTCAGAGGCTCTACTATGTCCGTCAGGGGCGCTTGGAGGCTCCGACAATCACGACAGAGACCCCCGAGCAGATCCCCGATTGGCCCCCCCATCCATTTCCTCATCCCCCCCTCTTCTCCCTCTGTTGCCATCGCCCTTCCCCCATCTCCCCCCCCTCCTTCTCTCGCTCGCCTGCTCCTCGCCATCCTCATCCACAGAGCTCCCTGCTAGACTTATAATGTCCGTGCCTATGGACAGCCCTCGTTTATATTGGGGCCTTACATTGTGGAAAAAGTGCACTGTTGGAAACCAACTCTCGTTCGGGAATAAACCCCGAGGATGAAACATGTCAGCTTCCCAACTGATGTGATAGGACACTGTTGGAGCAAATGAAAAACAACATAACTTCGGTGCGGGGAAGTGGTGGTGAGCCAAGTGCTGGCTCCCGCAAGAAATACCCCACGGGCCGCTCAAAGAAGACGCACACCCCGTCCAAGATCCGACGTACACCGCGCAAGCGGAGCACTCCCCCCCCCGCGAGCGAGCACGGCGCTCTGGCGCAGTAGACTTGAATTGAACAGGGCTACGGGGATGATGATGGGGTGGTTGGTCACTTTTGGTCGCAACAGCGAGAGTCCTACCGCATTCGGAGGCCGACGTGGGATGCACGTGGCCGAATTGGGCACAGCGGACAAAAGGGGGAAGAGCACGCTCAGAACGTGTAGTCCTTGCCCGGGTGTGCCAGAGCGCGTGCTCAGCACGGAAGTGGGCGTCCGTGAAGGAGCGGAGCTCGATGTGAGGAACCAGCCAGGGGTGGTTCGTCACAAGAAGGCAGGTTGAACAAAAGCAAATGGCCCCCCAACCCAGTCCTGGTCCCTGGCCGGATTCCAGCCCCTGACACAGCGTCTCAACGCTGGCCAAGCGCCCCAGCCTCTCACAGGCTCGGCCCCAGGCCCTGGCCCAAAGTGCGCCCGAACCGAAGGCTCACGACCCCGGCCCAGCCCAAGCACGGCCCTGGCCCGACCCCAGCAGCTGAACACGGCCCCCATGGCATGGCCCTGGCCTGGCTCTGGCTCTGCCCTAGCCCAGCCTGGGCAACGGCATGTCTGATCCACATGTATAAAGCAGAGTCGTAAATATAGAATGCATATACGTATATCTTCCAACCCACTTCTTCCCCTCCGGGGAAGGGATTACCCCTCCCGCGACCCCCTCCCCTGGACCTGGACGGGGCGCCCCGCGACGCGTTGGAGCGTCCAAGATGGCCCATGACGGCTCGAAGAGGGCCTCGGAGAGCCCAAGATGACCTCCAAGATGGCTCAAGATAGTCCAAGATCGCTCAAAATGGCTTCCAAGATGCTCCAAGAGGCCCCAAGACCGCCACAAGACGGCTCCAAAAGGCCTTCCGAGACTCCCAAGGAGGCCCCCTAAGAAGCCCAAATCCTTCAAACACCTAAGGAAAAGCAATGATGCTTGCTTTCTCGCCTTTTTGCTTCCGATGGCCTTCCGAGGCCTCAAGATGGCTCCACGATGGCCCGAGACGGCCCCAAGAGAGGCCCAAGAGAGCTTCAAAAGCGCCCAAAAGCGCTTCAAGAGGGGCCCACGAGGCGATTTTAGGCACTCTAAGGACTGGCGACGCTAATTAAGTACCCCTCCTTTTGTAAATCGATCTCCTTCAAGATGGCCCCAAGAGGCGCCCAGGAGGCTCCAAGAGGCCTCCATGAGGCCCCCAAGATGCCCCCAAGAGGCCCTGAGAGGCCCCAAGAAGCGCCCAAAGCTCCCTAGAGGACCCCAAGCGGCCCCAAGAGCCCCCCCCGAGGCACCCAAGACGCCCAAGAGCCCTCCCGACCGCCAAGGGAGCCCCAAGACGCCCCTAGAGGCCTCAAAAGGGGCGCCCAAAACATATCCCAAGAGACTCCGAGAGGCGTCCAATAGGCCCCTGGCCGTTTTGCTCGCCCTCCTCCTTCCTCCTCCTCCTCCTCCTCCTCCTCCTCCTCCTCCTCCTCCTCCTCCTCCTCCTCCTCCTCCTCCTCCTCCTCCTCCTCCTCCTCCTCCTCCTCCTCCTCCTCCTCCTCCTCATCCTCATCCCTCATCCTCATCCTCATCCTCATCCTCATCCTCATCCTCATCCTCATCCTCATCCTCATCCTCATCCTCATCCTCATCCTCATCCTATTCATCATACTTTTTCCCTCCTCCCTCATCCGTCCATCCATCCATCCATCCATCCTCCTCCTCCTCCTCCGAACGGTTCGGCTGTCCCCCTCTTTGCTCCTACACTTCCCTGATCACCTCAATCGCCTGGGCGTCGTTTCTGGATGGGCTGGTGGGGATACTTTTCGGTTAGCAGCCGCAGGCGAGAGCGCCAGCGGCGAGTAAGGTCCGAGCAGGCCGCGCGGGGGCCTAATTACCTAGCGCGGAGCAGAGCAGGACCTACCGCCGGGGGAAGTCTCAGCGCCGGGGCTGCAAGAGGTGCCGGGGGCGGCGGCTGCAAGCTGCCGGGGTTGCCAGGGAGCTGCAAGCGTGCGACAACCTGAGAGCAGGGTCGCCAGGTGTGAATTGAGCTGCAGCGAATTAACCAACCGCACTTGGGACGCAGCCAAAATGGCGCGGCGCTCTACCAGGGTGTGACATGGGTGCCTGACAGGGGCCAAACTGGTGCACTGGGTGGCGCCACCAAAGTCGCACACCAAAACCCCGGAGAGGAGTACTGATCCTGCGAGCGTCCGGCCACGGAAGGCGCCTGACACGGGCGAGGCAGCCAGGGGAACGATGGAAGAACTCGACACCGTCGGCGCCTGAACTACCGGACCAGGGGAGGCCACGCGCACTGTCATGCTATTACCGACGACTGGGGGCTGCCCGACCATGGAGATCCACGCCTCAACGACGGATCGAGGTAGCAAGAGGTGGCCGTGGGCGACGCCGCCAGAGACCGTGGGCGACTCGACACGGTCGGCCGGCGGCCGGGAGCGCACAGGCTGTACCGGGTGCACTCGGGAGCCCCAAGCCCTGGGACAGGACAGCCACAGGAGCAGGGGGGAAGGGAGGAGCGAGGCTGGTATCCCAACCGTGGGGGAGAGCCGCACCAGCACGGTGGGAACCAGGGGGCGCGGGGGCTGGAGCGCGCCGGTGTGGTGAAATGCGCACGCGCGCGTCGTCGCGCGCGCATGCCGAAATCCTTCAAAAACCTTCGGTGCCGGAAGGATTTCGCAATCGAGTTTCCAAAACACATACAAAAACACAGGTTTTCGCAACACTGATGTGCTAAAAAAGCTTACGCGCGAGCTCTTGCGAAATCTGAATAAAACCATCGGTTTTCACAAAATGCTGCCAAACGGGCTTCGCGCGCGCGCATGTCGCAATCTGTCGAACGCCCTTGCGAGTGTTCCGTCGCGAGAATCCTCTGCAAAAACGGGACGAAGTGCAGACGCGCGCGTCGTCGCGCGCGTATTCCGAAATCCTTCAAACCCCACGGTTTCGGAAGGATTTCAAAATCGTGTCCTACAAAAACACAAGGTTTCGCAACACGGATTTTCAACAAAAGCGAGCGCGCGCGCTCTTGCGTCGTCGTCGTCGTCGTCGTCGTCGCCGTCCTCCCTCCTCCCGCGTCGTCGTCGTCGTCGCCTACGTCGTCCTCTGTCTTTCCTCGTGTTCGTCGTCGTCGTCCTCTTTGGCGTCGTGGTCGTTTCCGTCGTCGTTGTCGCCGCGGTCGTCCTTCCTCCTCCTCCCTCGTCGTCGTCGTCATCCGCCGTCGGCGTCTCGTCGTCGTCCCTCCTAATTTCATCGCCGTCGTCGTCGTCGTCGTCGTCGTTGTCGTCGTCGTCGTCTTCCCTCCTCCCTCGTTGTTGTCGTCGTCGGCGTCGCCGTCCTTCCTCCTTCGTCGTTCGCGTCGTCGCCGTCCTCCCTCCTCCCTCGTCGTTGTCGTCGTTGTCGTCATTGTCGCCGTCGTCGTCCTCCCTCCTCCCTCGTCGTCGTCTTCGTTGGCGACGTCGTCGTCGTCTTCGTCGTCGTCGTCGGCGTCGTCGTCGTCTTCGTCGTCGTCGACGTCGGCGTTGTCGTCGCCGCTGTCGTCGTCGTCGTCGTCTTCGTCGGCGTCGTCGTCGTCTTCGTCGTCGTCGGTGTCGTCGTCGTCGTCGTCGGCGTCGTCATCGTCGTCGTCGTCGTCGTTGTCATCGTCGTCGTCGTTGGCGTCGGCGTCGTCGTCGTCGTGTCGTCGTCGTCGTTGTCGGCGTCGTCGAAGTCGTTGGAGACGTCGTCGGTGTCGTCGTAGTCGTTGTCGGCGGCGTCGTCGTCGTCGTTGTCGCTGTCGTCGTTGGCGTCGCTGTCGTTGCCAAGTGCCATTTGGTACCCACCGTCAAGGTCTTAAGAGATTGTGCAAACCAAGTTGCGTGTGGGTGGGTGGGATGTTTGCGCGAGCAGTGGAGGTGGTCAAGCGCGGTGCAGGGTAGACAATTGCACCACGTAGACTGCACCACATATATTGCACAACATAGAACGCACCGCATAGCATGGTAAATGTATTTCTTACATTCCTGATACATAGACAAGGGCTGACACAATAGGATAAATGTATGTAAGCAACGAAACGACTACAGTGAGGGGAGAAAGAACCCCGAAAATATTAAATCGAGCGCCTGGAAGCTGGTGGAACAACAAAACGAGGCCTGGCCATGTATACCACCATGGCCATCATCCGATAAGAAATCCTCCAGGGTCTGAAGCCTCCTGGGCACATTCCTTAACGAACGCGCGTAGGTTTCACGTGCTTCCTACATTTCTGGTAACCAGACAAGGCGCCGACCAATTAGGAGAAACAAGGAAAACTGAACGACTCATGATCGGCGACCAGGCCTCCTACGAAGGCGGCGGGACTTCTCACAAACCGTCGCGCCTTGCGAAAGGTGTTCTGTGATCTCTGGAGGGGTCCTAGAAACCTTCTCAGAAGGCCCGAGGCCTTCCGAGTCTCCTGAAAAGGCCCGCCCTCCCTCTGCATTCTCCCCCGAGCTCGCCGCCGATACATGATGTGCAGAAGGGTTAGAAGGCAGGCCAGACTCGTAAGGGCTGCAGAAGAAATGCCGGACCGGAAACAAGGGGAGGGTTCTCATGATGGGCGCAGCGGAAGTCGAGGAATCCTGATACGATTGCAAGAACAGTCGCGCATGGCGTCTAAACACATCCCCTGGGTTACACGAATGCTCCGAAACGGGTATGTCGAAGTGATCGGCAAGTCGTGACACGTGCGGAGGCCCAGCGCGCACTCACCCGTCACAGTTAGCACTGCTCAGTACTTTGCACGACCAACCGAGTGCTGGCACCTGCCCGCACCCAAGAAGCGCAGAGTACCGCGCACAATACCAAGACCATGTGGCAGACAAATGCTGGAGCACAGTGTGTACGTGTTAAGATTGACGGAGAATGATGTACTCCACTGCGCAGAGTGCAGCAGAGTGACTTGTACACGGCACGAACTTGCTCAGCGGCATGAGCGTACCGTGCAGCGCGCAGTACACGTGGCAAATTTACAACATGCACTGCGCATTCCATACTTCGTTCACGCGTTCTGCGCAGGTAAGGACCCTCAAGCAGCATGCACCCTCGCCTGTATACTGAGCCAAGCGAACCCGAATCAGGGCGTGAAGCCACGTCTCTGTTGCCCTCCTCTTGGGACCTGACTGCGCTCTCTCTCGCGCGTGCACCCGATACACATGCAGACGTGCTCGTACTCTGCAACACCGCGGCGCATGCACGTCCAAGCCCGCACCCACGGACGCCTCCTGGGCGCGCTGCGGCGAGGCCACGCACTCGACGCGAAAGCCACCTGCCCCCACCCTCTGGCGCGGCTCGCCCCTCCAGGCCGCACAACCGCCCGTGGTTCTCGCCGGTCGTGGCCGATACAAGACTGCAACATGTCAAACGCAAACTGAAACGGCCAACACGGCGCTGGCCCACCAAGCCAACCGCAAAAGGTGTCAACACCTCGGTCGTCGGAGTGCCTTGAACGACAGCGACGCACTGGAGAAGATCGTCACGAGGCGAATCCGCAGAAGCATGCAGCAAGATTCAAGGGCCTACCTCACTGATCAGGAAGACGGGGTAAAGAAGCCGTGCGGGCAAGATACGCGACACGGAGCGTGCGTCTGCGTGTGCGTGTGCATCACGAAATCTGGTCAATCCTGGCTTCCTCCTCCTCCTCCTCCTCCTTCTTCTCCTCCTCCTGCCTGGTGCCTGGTGCCTGAAGGCGCGAGTGTTGTGCAGACGCCTCCCTCCCTCCCCCCCCAGGCTGGTCGGCTCTGGGAGGCTTCCTCCTCCTCCTCCTGCTCCTCTTCCTCCTTTTCCTCCTCCGCCTCCTCCTCCTGCTCGTGAAACTCCTGATCCTCATCATCCTCATCATCATCATCATCACCACCACCACCACCACCACCACCATCATCATCATCATCAACATCATCATCATCTCCATCATCATCATCATCATCATCATCA
>CAUYUJ010019704.1:368781-421281 GCA_963575745.1 Prorocentrum cordatum
GGGACTACATGAGAGAGCCGGAAGCCTTACCATGGAGAAGGGGAGGTAGGGCGACGAATTCTATTCTATACGTACCCACTGCTCCCTGGCCAGGCCCATCCTGAGCCCAGCAGCGGTGACGCCATCCAGCCTTGGCCGGGGGGGCGTATACACGGCTACTGGGTTCAGGATGTGCCTGGCCAGGGAGCAGCGGATATGCATAGATTCCGTCGCCCGAGGAGGGGGGAGGGCGCGCTGCTTCCCCGGCGGGCCCCCCTCCTTCGGGCTCCAGGCGCTGCCGCGGCGCCGGCGAGGAGGAGAGCCCCCGGCGGGGGCGGCCGCGCCCGCCGCCGCGGCTGCAGGCGCGCGGGAGGCGCGGGGAGGAGGAGCGGTAGGATGAAGCCAGGACGGGGACAAGATCGGGCGAGGGCAAGTCGGGGATCTCTGAAATCCGGCGGCTCTGGAGGATGCCTCGGGGCGCCTGCTCAGAGCGTTCCAGCACTGGAGCGGACGTCTCCCCGCCCTGGCCCCGTCCGAAGCGGGGAGGGGGGCAAAGGGGAGCGGAGCGGCTCGGCAGGAGGAGGCGCCGTGCCCCGCAGCGCCGTCTGGGCCCCCACCCACCCACCCTTGCGGGGGGGGGCCGCAAGGGTGAAGCGCTTTGAGCTCGAGTCCGCTGGGGCAGTACTCGAATTCCGCCCTGCCCGGCGGTCAATCACCACCCAGAGGGGGAGGAGGGGAGGAGGAGGGAGGAGGGAGGAGGGAGGAGGGAGGACGAACGCGAGGGAGGGCGAGGGAGGGCGAGGAGGCGGGCGAGGGGGAGGGCGAGGGAGGAAGGAGTGAAAGCGAGGGCGAGGAGAGTGGGCGAGGGAGGAGGGAGGAGGGAATGAAGGAAGGAACGCCGTGACGATGTCACAGAGGGAGGAGGGAGGAGGGATGACGAAGGCGAGGGAGGGCGAGGGGGAGGGCGAGGCGAGGAGGAGGACGAGGGAGGAAGAGGGAGGGCGAGCGGGGACGAAGGCGCGGGAGGGCGAGGGGGAGGGCGAGGGGGAGGGCGAGGCGAGGAGGAGGACGAGGGAGGAAGAGGGAGGGCGAGCGGGGACGAAGGCGAGGGAGGGCGAGGGAGGGCGAGGGGGAGGGCGAGGGAGGGCGAGAGGGGGCAGAGGGAGGGCGAGAGGGGGCGAGGGTGATCCTCGGCTCCTGTGCATCAAAAGGTTGCAGGGCCGATCTGATCGAACTTCGTCGTAAGCTCGCACCTGCGGCTGGCTTTCTCTGGGCCTGCGCCATGGGGCGAGGTGCCTCGGGGCCATCGGGTCCTTCCCCCTTCCTCGAAGCAAAGTAGCTTGTCATGTTCAAAAGTAACAGCCCCTCCAGAGGGTCCCACCTCGACTGTCGCATGCACACTCGTTGCTGCCATCGCTGTAGTCAACAAGGTAGGCAGTGTTGTTCCACACGCTAGAAGTTGCCAAGGCCACGCGTGCGTGCGCATGAACTCGTACGCAGCAAGTACGGGCGCACACACAGCAGCGCGACATTATAATGCCCACACCTTCGCAACTTGATCCTCAATTCTGGCCAAATGCCGCCAGAACAACCCCCCACACACACACACCCGATTCCGCTTAATTTGGTGCGCGTCATTTCGTCCGCTTCGGTTCGTCCGCTTCGATTCGTCCGCTTTCGCTTCGTCCGGGTCGAGAAAAAAGACGAGACGAAAGAGGACGAGAAAAGGACGAAACGAAAGCAGACGAAATGAAAATCTCCCCCCCACGCCCCACCCCAACTCTGATGCCCAAGCGTGCAGGTCTAACAGGGGGCATGCCGACCCCAATCCCCGACTTTCAGGAGCTTTCGACTGGACCAAAAAATTTGGAGCCCAATACCTGGGATATACAATGGAGGTGCATCTATCCTCGATAGGGGTGCGTCCGAATAGCCCCCTGGGAGTGTATCCCAAAGTTCCCCCCCTCCCTCAGCGGCCAAATTTTTCGGCCGGGGCTCGGGGACCAGGGGAGAATAATCGCCTGTGCAGGTCCACAGCTGCTGGAGTCTGGATCCGGGCCCCTGAGGAGCAGCGGCCAGGCCCAACCCGCGGTGGCTGGCGGATACCCGTTCGACTCGACTTCCACGCGGTGGCTGTGGATCCGTTCTGGCGGTGAGTCCAACGACGCGTTCATAGAGGCCTCCTACAAGGGGAATCAAGAATGGCATGAATATAAAAACTCGGAGGTCCGCGCGGATTCCTCGGATGGGCGCTGGGGCCCCCTGGCGGCGCCTCCAGCGCTGACCCTGGCGCTCTCCGCGCGCCAGGGAGGGGGGTCAAGCGCCGATTCAAGAGATCCGCGCGGACCTCCGAGCTTTAAGTTTTTGTGTTTCTGTAACGGTTTGTTTCCCGATCCTAGACGGAGTCCGAGTACATGGGGTCGGAGGGTCGGTGACGTCGACGATGCATCGGCGCCGACGTCGTGGAGAGAATCTGGCGACACATCGGGCCGCATCAGCGATGCATCGGCGATGCGGCGCGATCTCCGAGTCCATCTGCTCGGACCCCCTGTGGGAGGCCTTGATTTCAGCCGGAAAAGAAGTTGATGGGCCAGTTTTCCACCACCACTACCATAGGTAGGACGGGGGAGAAGGGAGGATTGGGAGGCCTCCTCCTCCTCCTCCCCCTCCTCCTCGTCCATCTCCTACTCCTCCTGCCTCCTCCTGCTCTTCTCCTCCTCCTCCTCCTCCTCCTCCTCGTCCTCGTCCTCCTCCTCTTCCTCCTCCTCCTCCTCCTCATCCTCCTCCTCCTCCTCCTCCTCCTCCTCCTCCTCCTCCTCCTCCTCCCCGCCCAAGTCCGGACCTGCAGCGCGTGTCCCCAAGAGCGGGCGCGCCGAAACCAAAACTTACATGTCCGGCTCAGGCTAGACCTTGTTACCCTGGGGGGGAGTCTCCCTTCTGTCAGGGCTTTGAGCACGCGCCTGCCCCATTCGCCCACGCGATCAGGTTGGCGCGCTCCCCCCAGCTTGACGAATTTCCCCCGTGTCCCCGTGGCCCCGCAAACCTGGCACCATAAAACTCCCTTGCGAAACTCGAGCCTATGCGAGGGGTCGATGCCATGCGGAACCTGGGCGCAGGGGGTGGCAAACCAATCCAACTTCTTCAGGTCAGCCGTCGGTCGTGTGTGGCACAGGGAGCGTCTGACACCCTTCGAGTCCGAGACTACCCGATGGGCCGACACGGCCGCCGCCGACACAACCTTGAGCGCCCGCTCCTTGCCCCTGACGTTGGCTTCAGCCGCCCTCGCGGCCTTGGAGCTGGGGCCATACAGCTCGGGCGCTCGTGACGCAACATGCAGAAAAACAGCGACTAAGTCCTCTTGCACCTTGTACGTGAGCTCATCTACTCAGCACACCTCGGAGATCGCATGTCCTGGGGGTTGGCTCCTCCGAACTCCTACCTCTGCAGCCGCGTCGGCAGCCCCGCTGGCGAGCAAAAAGAAAACTGGGGGGCCACCCTCCCGTTCGGGAGCAGGGCGGGCGTGGCCCTTGACCTTCACCACGCTGATCTGCCGATCGCCCGCCTCCGCCCAAAACAAACGCCAAGGTCCGACAATGACAGGGGGTACATACTGACGGCCTCATTGGAAGGTCCGTATGGTAATGGACGAGTCCACTGCAAACGTGGCAGCTCCCCGAGTGTGCCTCAAAGCCTGAATGGCTCCTTCAAATTCGGCCAAGGGAACAGTTTGCTTGTAGCCAGGCAGGGGCCCATGGCCCCACCCCAGCAGTCTATAATCCCCGGTGATGGAAAACCCCCACTCACGGCGTCTCAGCCCGGGCCCCGACGAGCACGGCCCCCCCGACCCATCCGCCCCCACAACCACGTCCCCATCCTCCAGGTCGATCGGCCCAGGCTCGAGACTGGGGGAGACTACAGGATCGCTAGGAACATCGATCAAGGTTGGTCCGCTCGTCCACCTCGAAGGTGGCAGCCCCCTTAACCAAAAACATGGAAAATCACACCACCCGTCCGTTGCCTCCCGGAGCAGCGCTGGATGCGCGTCGTCAAGACCAACATTGCTGGGACATTCCGAAAGCTGGTGAACAGTCTTGCCGGACGGGGCCCCGCAGGGCGGGCGAGAAGGGGTGGCCCAACTCCTAGCCTCCTCCTCCTCCTCCTCCTCCTCCCCAGCGGCAGGGAACGAGCCATCCTGCCTGGCCTCCATGTCTAGCATCTCTGCCAAGTCAAATTCATAATCGAACGTGCCTGGGGCCGCAACTGGCGGCACCCCTGCGGCGCTGGCAGGCGACGGTCGAGGGGGGGAGGAGGGCGCAGGACTGGAGGCAAGCAGCGGGGGAGGTCGAGCCGATTCCTCTCCAAACCTCCTGGCCGCTGGCCATAAACTGCAAGTCAAAACCATTCGCCACACCGCGGCCCGATCCCACTGATTCCTTCTCTCGAGCCGCTTCGTGTGGCGAAACGGAACTGTGAAATCAGCACTGTGCCCCAGCCCCCTGCCCAAGTGGCGAAGGGCCGCCTTGCCCCAAATCTGGGCATCAAGCGATCCGCCCAGCTCGAAATCTACGAGCAACTCGCGGTCATTTTCCCTTAAGTCAAAGGCCAGCTGGGTTGGTGAAATCAATAGCAACGGCTCTGGCGCCGACCACGCAATGTCCTGGAGGCAGGCAGTGACGGCGGAGACAAGTCCTTTCACAAGGCCCCAACGACGTTTGGCGGCTTGGGGCTGTGGCCAAGCCATTTTCCTAGCTAGCACTAGTGTGCGCTCGGACTGTTGCAGCACCGCAAGCAGGAGATCGATCCGCACGCGGAACGCTCGTAGCCTGCCGAACACCAGCGGGTCCTGATCAGACCCCATCATCAAATTGATAGCTGCAGTGGCGCACCCACCCTCGTAGCGCGCTCCAGACAGGGCAGCTACCTGGGCTCTCGGCCTCATCAGCGTCGAGGGGGCCAGCCCTGTACCTTCGCGCCCCCACGTCGCTTGCGGCAAAAACCCAGATCTCCCCAATGCGCGAGCCTTCGGGGTGATCTTAACAACTTGCGCGATCACCTTGGCGCGACCCGCGGCCGAGGCCAAGCGTTTCTTCTGGGTTGCCACGCTGCGTCTAGAGGCAGTGGCGCCAATCCCCCGGTCCTCGGTGACCTGTGAGGTACTGACATGCAAATCGTGGGCCGCCAGCGCAGTCTGAATTTCGGAGGCCAAGTGCTCTTGCTGGAGACCTTAGGGCCCCCCCCCCCTGAGTACGCAGCCTCCAAAACTTCCTACCAACCTGCACGCTCTTCGCGCCCACCTCTCTAGAATGCCCCACAACCCGCTGCGAACAGCCGCCCACCCAAGAGTCGAGTTGGAGGGGTCGGAAGGAGGCGTGCAAGTCCTGCGGGATCTCAAAAAGCCCTTCCCTGGCCACATCCAAAGACTGGTTACATCCCGCGAAGACCCCCCACCAGGAGTGAATAACTTCGCTGAAACAATCCTCCGCTCTCGCCCCCCCTGGGGCAAAGTGGATTTGCGCGGCCACGAACAGGTGATGCATCGGGTACCCTGTAGCTCGCCCGAGCCTGGAAATCTCCAAACATCGCAGGTGATCGTAAAGCTCTTCCATGTCCCACAGGATCTCAGCCCAGGACAGCCCCTAGATAGTTGAAGCCTCGAGCTGGAGTTGGCGCATGATCGCCGCCCTTAAAGCAGATCTCCCTCTGGCGGCCTTGTCCCAGAATCGAGCCCCGCCCTTCCAAGTCGCCCGCGTCGCCACCGCCCCCCGCCTCGCAACCGCCCAACATCTGCACAGACCTTGAGCGAGGGTGATCGGTCGATCAGCAGCCGGCGATTTGTGGAGCAGCTGCACCACATTCTCGCGGACCTGGCTAGGCCAAAGCATCGCGTGTCGGAGCAATCCTGACAACTGCTCTCGACCAGCCAGGGGAAGCTGGCCCCAGTGCTTCGGATTTTGGCCGTCCAGGCCCATTCCGATCACGGGACTGAAACTCGCGAGGGCAGCGCATAGGCCGGCCATCTCAACAGGGCGAGGCTCGTCGCACGCTGCGCGGGCACGGGCTCTAAACTCGGGCCACCAGTCTTGGTCCTGAAGGGGGCCCCTGAGCTCCACCCCGCGGGCGCCGCAGCGCCGCCCGCGCAGCAGCCTTGGCCGCGACAGACCGCAGAGGGTCCACAATACGGCCCCCCCCAGGGCTATGTTCTGGGGCCAGGGCGGGGGCCGGTCCCTCCCACGTCTTGGCGCAGCGATGGAGGCCCCCCCCCCGCCCTTTCTTTCAACCCTCTAAGGCCCATTCTTTAAAAACCCTTTCGAGGCTTCCCGCTCGTGGAAACGCTCAACACCTCAGACGACGCGAAAGCGCTCCTTGGCCAGAGCCTGGGGCCTCTGCTGGCCCCCGAGGTCCGGAGGCGGGGAGCTCTCGAGCCGACCCAGAAACGGCTCATCAGCTTCATCGGGCAGCACAGGCGGGGGGCCACGGCATCTACTAACTTGTCTCTGCAGGCTATCCCACCCCTTTCGCCGAAGGTGGATGGCCCGTCCTTTTTGCGCCATGCCCAAGCACTCAAGCAGGCGGCCCTCGAGGGCACTCAACTTGGCTACTCCGGAGGCGCGGGCCATCCACCCCTTCGGCTTGGGCGGGACAACCTGGACCTCCTGGGCCGCATCCTTGAAGCCCCTCTCGGCGCACGCGCGGTGGTGCACCCCTCTCTCCACCCCCCTGCTCAGCAGCAGCTCCTCGGCCGCCAGGGCGAGGGCCATGTAGCTCTCGCTCACCTCCCTCTCGATCCCCACAAGCCCCCGCATCCCTGGCCGCGACGTGCCGTCCTCGAGGGTCGCGTTGGCCCTCTCGCGGAAGAACTCCCATGGTCTGTCAGGTCCACGCATGCGACCCGTGATGGGCAGCGGCGCCCGCGCGACGCGCTGCCCCAGGTTGAAGGCTGACGTCCCGAGGACACCATTGAGCCCAACATGCGGCGCCGCCCAAAGGGAGAACTCACCCCAAGAAGCATCGATTGCGCACCGAAGGGAGTCCGAGGCACACATGTCATCGATCAGTCTCTCACCAGCAGGATGTGTACCTGGAGCGATCCATTCGCCACCTACGGCATCGAAGCCTGCTGGTTTCACTTCATCCAACGTCATGTCCCAGTCTGCCATGACCACGAACACCAAACCCTTGAGCCTCAGGTACTGCCCAATCTCCGACAACAGGGAAAGGTCCGGCTCGGCCAGCCCTACACCCATGCGAAATTTGCAGACACAAGGGCGAAATCAACTGAACGACACCGAACCCAATGTACTGCCCACTGATTAGGTAGCACCGGCTTCCCGTCTGGATAAAAGAACCCCCCATCGGCCATGGGCGTCCTGGTGTGTAGCGCTGATCTGGCGAATACTGCAACACCACCAAGCCCCTGACGGCCTCCGTTGACCGTCGGCTGGGATATGATGACACTTCCTCTCCATTCCTGTCTACGCAAACTCTTCGTCATCTCCGTGAGCTTGGGCCCCATCAGGTGGTGCTCCACTGAACCAACCAGCTGCGGCGGCGGGGCGTCGGCCTGCTGTACTCCCGCCTGCGCGAGCGTCCAGCACTTGACCTGGTCATTCGCCTTATCCCCATGGATCGTCATATTGGCAAAGTGGAACCGAAACTCATCCTCATCAGGCTTATCACCCACGCTTCGGCCTCTTGTACCCCATGGTGCGCAGGTGCTCGAGCAAGTTCCACTTCTCGCCCTTGGATGCCTGCCAGAGGGCGTCCACGTCGTGATCATCTGGCTCCTCGGCTGATTCGCCGCCGCCATCGGCATCTGCATCACTGCCACCAGGAGCCGAAGTAGGAGGTGTCCTGGCACGGAACCCTCAGTTCTCCTTGACCTTGTCCTGGTAGCGCTTCCATGCTCGCGAGGCGAGCATGTATTTGACCTCTTGGTCGACACCGAACCCTGCCTCATCGCAATCGAAGAACACGTCATCAGGGATGGTGCTCGCCAGCGCGCGCTTGGCCTGCACAATCTCTGCGTCGAGCTTGATTATGGCTTCGTCCTGCTTGCCGATCTCCTGGATGGCTGCAGCCTTAGCCTCCTCCTGCTTTTTCTTCTTCTGGACCGCCACCGCGCGTTTGCGCTCCAGCTCTGCGAGCACGTGGCCCGCGTTGGTGTGCTGGGTGATATGCGGCTTGAGCTTCTGGAGCTGTTCTCGAGTCTCCTTGGTTTAGCCTGGAGCCCCAAGACGAACTCCTGGTCCTTCTCCGAATCCAAGTTCTGGATGGTCTGCGACAGCACCTCGATCCGTTCACGAAGCTTGTCCGCCTCGTCCTCCTTCGGGTTCGGATCCGACTTGGGCCCCCGACTTGAGCCCGTCCCCGCTGGGGGGGCTGCGCCAGGACCACCCGTGGTCATCCTTTCGATCTTGGAGGTGAGCGCTGCGATCTGCTTGGCTTGAGCCTCGAACTTCGCCGCCCAGGGCCCTGGCGGTGAGCCGCTTGGCCCCCCCCGCTCCCTCCGTTGGCGGCCTTGTCTGCAGCTTTCGCTTTGTCCACAATCGTTCTCGGCGCGGCGGCCCCGCAATCACACTGGACCCGCGAGGCCCAGTTGGCCGACCTGCCGCATTGCCCACAGCCCCAGTGGGGTGTCTTCGGCCCCTTGGGTACTGTGCGGCGCCCATCCATCTCCAATCCGCGCTGGGTCGTGAAAGCCCTCGCGGGCGGGAAAGAACTGTGCTCCCTCAGGAGCTCACTGGAAGAGGGGCCTGGCGGGCGAGGCTACGCCGCATGCCTACCCGCATACCCCAAGTCGCTGTCCTGGCCAGCTGCCTTGGCAAATGGCAACTTGAGCCAAAATGGATTGAGCCAAAATGGCTACGGCCTCCTCCTCCTCCTCCTCCTCCTCCTCCTCCTCCTCCTCCTCCTCCTCCTCCTCCTCCTCCTCTTCCTTCTCCTCCTCCTCCTCCTTCTCCTCCTCCTCCTCCTCCTCCTCCTCCTCCTACCTCTGGTAGTGGTGGTGGGAAATCGGACCATCGGAAGCAACATCGGCGGGGCGGCCGCCGACCAGAAGCCGCGCGCTGCAGCGGATCTACGCCATGGCCACATGAGCGGCGCCCATGGCTCCGCAGCGCGCCCGCCCGCGGCCGCCTGGGAGCCTCCCGGAGCGCGCGCAGCACTCGGGGTCCCGCAGAGGGCCGAGCTCGAGGCAGCCGGATGAAGAGCGGCGCAGGCACCCTGCCGATGCACCACATTCTTCCCAATGTAGAGAGCAGAAAATCCACCCTCGTAATAATCACCCCCACGCGAAGCCGTTTAGTAAACGCACCCCAAGAAGGAATCCGAGAGGGCAGGGCTGTTCAGTAATTAAACGCCCAGGGCCGTAGAGCAAACACCAATTATCGGGTCCGGGTGGTTTTTCCTCCCTTTACAATGAACCCTGAAGTGCGACGGCGTTGACCCCTCTTCTCTCTTTCCTTTACACTTCGGAGATCTACTGACCCCGCTCAAATCAAACCTGGGTCAGTCAGGCCTTACAGGATCCTGCAAGATCCCGCAAGATCCTGCAGGTTCCTGCAAGATCCTGCACCCAAACCCGGATCAGTGCGCCCCTGGCTTTGCAGGATACTGCAAGATCTGGCGCTACCCCGGTTTATATTGACCCTCGTCTCAAGGCTCGCGGCCTTCTTCCGCCAAGCTTCCACCGGCTTCCGCCGCCCTGCCCTGCTTTTTCTTCCGCTGGCTTCCGCCCCCCGGCGAGAGATCACCGCCTCGACTCCTCGAAGGAGTGGCTGTGGGCACCCTTCCTCGCGGAGAGCCCCAGAGGTCCGCGAGCCCAGAAGGCCTCAGGACGGAGGCCTCTGGATGGGCAGACGGGGAAGGAGAGCGAGGAGGAGGCGCTCACAGAGTCCGCCCAGCCTGCGCTGGCCTTCGGGCCAAGATTTTGGGAGCGTGAAAAGCTGGGGCAGGGCCAGAGGTGGGGTTAGAGGCAAATCGCTCTGGATGGCCCCTGGAGGAATCCAAGATCAGCCACAGGTTGGGCTTGCTCCCTAAGCGCACCTTGGGATACAGCCCCCACTGCGCGACTAGAGACCTTCCAAATGGTGTTCAAGCAGATGGGGTCGGAGGATCGCACCGCATCGCCGATGGTTCACGATGAGTCGCCGATGCATTGGCGTCGTCGGCGGTGCAGCGGCGACGCCAGCGCGAAGAACGTCGCACTCCACATCGAGCCACACCCGCATCGCCGATGCATCGGCGATGCGGCGCGATCCTCCGACCCCACCTACCCGGACCCCATCCGGGATGCCCAGCGCTGCACTGCTAGACAAGCGCATTCCAGTAATCGCAAAGTAACTACTCGCAAATGGCCTGGATCCGCCATGGGGGGATTTGCGAGAGATCTATAGAGAGAGAGAGAGAGAGAGATTACATCGAGGCAGACGTGTGTTTTTCTGACGTTTGCGAGTAGGCACTTTGCGAAAAGCGGAAAGCATTCGGTGAACCGCGCCCCGCCCCGCCGCGACCGCCACGCGCGCGTGCCCGCGGGGTCCTGGCGATCTGCAGCGGGCTCCCCTGGAGCCTCCCGGACAGCACCACCAGGCCTGTGCTCTCGCTCAGGGCCTCGGCCACCGGCGCCGACGCAAACGGAGGCCACGTGCAGTCAGCCCATACAGTACAGTAGGGGCCCGACCACAAGAAACCTTCCACAAGAAACCCAACCCTGAGACCCCAGGACGTCCATCGATGTTTGATGTGGGAACGTTACGATTTCCATGGCAAAACCATCGAACCAAAGAAACCCAGGGCACCCTGGAGGCAAGCAGGGTGTTTCTTGGCATGGGCCCCCACTGCACGTGCAGTCAGCCCATACAGTAAGGATGCGCGGCGGCGGTGCAAGGGCCTCGGAAGGCCATGTTGGCATTTCTCGAGTGGGGCTGGCCAGCGAAAGTGGCCAAGGCTGGGCCGAAGGGGAAGGCTGCAAGGGTAGCCTTGAAAAGCTGCTGATCCTTGCTGTGCGGGCTGACTGTATGACAGCGGCCACGGCGGCGGCTGCGACGAGGCCGACAAGGAAAACGTAAAAGTGCATGTTGGGAGGGAGGGGCGAGGGGGGGCTGGGCGGGACGCCGAGGGGGGAAGGTACAGAGGGGGCAGGCCTTCTCAGAAGGTGGGAGGCCTTCTGAGCCCTTCTGGGAAGGCCCGCCCCCTCTGCCTTCTCCCTTGGGAGCGCCGCTGAAGGGCGGGTGGGGGGGGTTCGGAGTTTTCTTTGACAGTTCCGGGTGTTTGGAGAGGGATTGTATAAGATGGAGGCGGGTCAGGAGAAGGGAGAAGGGAGGAGGAGGAGGGGATGGGAGGAGAGGGGAGGAGAGGGGAAGAGAGGTGAGGATAGGGTGGATTGTAGTGCAGCGGTGACGCCCTTGCCAGAAGGCACATTCCTGCCGTGGTCGGGTGGAGCTCCTGGGATTTCCGATCCTTGGGCGGGTCGATGCTCGTGAAGGTTGACATCACACGCCATCCGATGGAGTCTGGCACACGGGCCTGGTTCCGCATGGGGGAGAACGTCAGGGGGGACTGGCTCAAGGGGGGAGAAGCCATCGATCTGGATTCGGCTACATCTCCGAGTAAGGGCCTGACAGCCCACCCCGCACAGGAACGTGCGGATTCGCCATCGGGGACACATCGCCGATCTATCGGCGATGTATCGCCGATTCCAGCTCGATGTCCCCCCCTCCCCCCTGAACCTACCCCCCCCGAACGTTGCCCCTAACGGATGGATTGATCGCAGGAGTGTGCAAATGCACTGGCACACATTGTGACAGCCGCCTGTGCTCACTCTACGGGAAAGAGGCGCGCACACTGCGACACGGGCGTCCCCAGGCAGCTCCTCGAGGAGCGGCCGCTACACGAAACACACATCAAGCCGTGCACGAATCGGGGCAGATCCAGCATCTGCGGGATGTCGACCCAAGTGGGCCTGTGGCTCGCTCATCCTGCGAGGTGTTCAGGGGCAGCACTCTCCTGAGGTGATCAGAAGCTCCCGCCACCACCACTGCTCCTGAAGAAGGAGGAGCGAGCCTCACAGTGGGAACGCCATGTCTCCAAACTCCTGGAGGAGGGGGGGGGGAGGAGGCACAGCGTTGCGGCTGTAGTCTGTCCTCGGAAGCCTCAGATGGGCTGGGATCAGCTCGAGACCACAATCTGCCGAAGGGCGGATGCCTCCAGCAGGTCTCTCTGTCGCCTCCGCAGCGGCAGTCGGATGGCGAAGCGGGGGAGGAGGAGGAGGAGGAGGAGGAGGAGGAGGAGGAGGAGGAGGAGGGAGGAGGAGGAGGAGGGAGGAGGAGGAGGAGGAGGAGGCGCAGCGCAGAGGGGTGGTCGGATTCCGAATCTACTCTGCTCAACCGCCGCTGGCCCAGTGGCCAACAGAATAGCTTGGGCCCGCTCGAAGTCCTCGTGTGGGACCCCAACCTGAGCGAGGGATCGGTCCTCGCACAAGACATCCGACGGAGTGCACAATTAACACAGAAGTAGAGGAGGATGAGGAGAAAGAGGAGGAGGAGGAGGAGGAGGAGGAGGAGGAGGTAGCCGCTGCCTCTCGCGGGGAGGGCCTCCCTGCCCAGCCCTGTTAGAAAAGACGGGGGGTCCCGCAGGAGGGCGGCCGGCCAGGCACGACACCCGGCCAGATCGCGCCTTGGAGCCGGGCCGTAGCATCCGTGGCCGCGACGCCCGCGACCCGACGCGAGCAAAGACGACTAGCTACGAGAGGGAAAGGAACACAAACCTCTACAGCAACATGTACATCAACACGATGGCGCTGGCCGAGAAACGCCTCAACACGAACGCTTGCCCCGTCACCGCCTGCCTCGCCGCCAGCAGCCGCACTTGCACGGAGCCTGCACCCGTCTCCCCCTTGCTTGCCTCCCGCCTCTTCCTCGCTTGCCTCTGCCCCTCTCCCTCCCCCCGGGCTCCGCCGTCTCCGCGGCCGTCGCCCGGGGGTCCCGCCCGCCCTCCTCGCACGCCGGCGTGTCCAGCAGGCTCGGACTGCCGAGGCCATCTCTCCTGCCGGAGGGTGGGGTCGTCAAATGGGGTGTGGGGTGGGAGGAAAAGGCAGTCTGGGCCCGCTCGAGCCCGCAGCGAAGGGCTGCAGCGCTCGTCAGACCCCAGGCCGACGAGGCCACGCGGAGGGATGCAGAACCCAACAGCACCACCACCGCCAGAGCAACGCACTGCAGCCCCCCGTGCTTTCCTCCCCCTTCTGCTTAGATCGCTATCCCTCTTACAGTGCGGGCGCGGCCGCAAGGAACCCTCGCAAGAAGCCCGACCCTGAAAACCCGCGCGATGCATAGGAGACATCGGCGATGCATCGGCGACGCCAGCATGGAGAACATCGGGCTCCACATCGAGCCGCATCGCCGATGCATCGACGATACGGCGCGATCCTCCGACCCCATCTGCTCCGACCTCACCTGGGAGGCCTGGATCACCTGCACCCCTCCTGCCTCCCTCCTCGCTCCTCCCGTGCCTCCAGCCGCAGCCCAACCTCGTGCAGCGCAGGCCCCTGCCCGCTGCCGCGTCCCCCGGGGCCGCCCGCCGCGCGCCCGCCCTTGGTGGGGCGACGGTGCAGGCCGGCGCCGCACCAAACGGCAGGGAGGGCCCCCAAGAGACCCCCTGAGCAATCCCAGGAAACCCACAGGAAGCCACAAGACGGCCTCAAAAGAGGACACTTTTTCCTCCTGCTCATCCTCCTCATCCTGCTCCCCGTCCTCCTTCTCCCCCCTCTCATCCTCCTCCTCTTCCTCTCCCAAGTGGTTCGCCAAAGGGCTTCACTGCGGTTGGGAAACACGTAGCTCAATGGGTTCTGGCACTGGTACAACCCCGAAGGGTCTTTCTTAAACCCCTGGGCAATAATTCGAAACGAATTGACTCTTCCGAAGGCTCATTGACGGATTGGGACCCAAACAAAGATTGGAAAAGCATGATTCCCCCGCGGCGGCCACCGCACATGCCTCCGCAAGAGTCGTCGCCGCCGCCGTCGTCACGGCGCCAGGAGGAGAAGGAGAAACCCGCCGAGAGCTTAGAGGGGGGGTCCTCACCAGTGAAGAAAGTTCGCGCCCAGGATGGAGGGGGGAGGGGGGGGGAGCGGCGCAGGCCCGCCCGAGCCCGCGGCGACAGGCGGCAGCGCTCGCCAACCCCAGACCGCCGAGGCCACGCGGCGTGCGGCAACGGCGCCAACTGCAGCGGCAGTGATGCCCAGCGGGCCCGGATTACCGTGGCCACTGTATGGTTGGAGGGTGGGCTGGAGGGGCAACGATAGCGGGGGGACCAGCAATCGGGGGGGAAGCATCGACCTGGAATCGGCGGTACATCGCCGATAGATCGGCGAAAGGCCCTCGATAGCGAATCCGCATGTTCCTGGGCAGGTCGGGGCTATCAGGCCCCTATCTGCGATCGATGGGCGCTTGGGGGTCGATGCGCCCCCCTTTGCCTACACCCCCCTATTGTTGCCCCTGAGGGTTCAACATGATCACGAGGAGGACGAGGATGAGGATCCATTTCTGCACATGTTTGTTCGTCTTCTCTGGCGGCACAGCGCCGCCGGGGAGTTGATCACCCGCCCCCACCCCCGGCGGTAACGCTCCTTGTTGAGGGAGGGAGGCAACGACTGAACGTCATCAGTGCCATTCGCTAGAAGCTCTAAGGAGGAGGTGGAGACGGAGGACACCGTGCTGGCGCTCTGAGCCCGGGGCGAAGTCCTGCCGCCGCCAGTCTGCGAAAAACTGGCTGGGGGTCAGCTCCAGCCCTGGCGCGGACGACGACGATGACCACCACCATCACCACCACCACCACCTCCGCGGCGACGAGGACGAGGACAAGGACGACGACGAGGACGATGACGACGAGGGTGACGACGACGACAACGACGACAACGACGACGACAACGACGAAAGGGACGACGACGACGACGACGACGACGACGACGACGACGACGACGACGACGACGACGACGACGACGCTGAGAAGAAGAACTAGCTGGGAGTCGGCTCCAGCCTTGGTGTAACCGCGGGCGGGCCCGGAGGCCTGGAGCCTCGATGCAGGACGACGTCCGAGGAGCAGGAACGCCAGATCCGCCACCGTGCATTTTAATCAAGCAGTGGTATGCCCCAAGGCTCATGCAGCTGTGAGAGCGTGGGGGATTCAATGATTCTCATGCAAGGCCCGGAAGTCCCACATGCCAGAATTCCTGGGCGCTCCTGCGCGCTTGTGGCACTCCTCGCGTGGGCCTCTGGGAAGCCAAACCCGCCGAAACCACCTCCGACATGACCAACAGCCTTCCAGCCAACGCCCAAAAAAGGCTCAGGGGCCCAGGAATCCTGGGTAGCCGCAACGGACCGTCCTGAGGCTCTATCGGGGGCCTCTTGGGCCGTACTGGAAGCCCTGGGACGCTGGACCAAGAGGCCAAAGTCACTGAACAAATATGTCTCTGGAAGGATTTCGCAAACCTCCAGGACGACCAGAAAGGCCCCGGAAACGTGCCCAAGATCGCCTCCAAGGCGCCCAAGAGGGGCCCAAGAGGCCTCGAAGAGGCCCCCAAGAGGGACCCGAGAGGGACCTAAGAGGGAGAGCTCGAACTTCAATTTGAATTCCTCCGCCCGAGACGACCCCCAGGGCAGCAGCTAGGCCCCCAAGAGGACTCCAAGAAGATCCCAGGAGGCGGGACGAGTGCGAGGCCCACGGAAGGGGAGATCCAAAGATGCCTCTTGTTCACGACCCAGGCACGGTGGCGGGACGGGCTGAAGATCACTCTATCCGGCGCGCGCTGTAGCTTGCCACAGTGTTGCACGTCATGCTGAGCTTACGGCTAAGATGGCCCCAAGCGAGCCCAAGATGGCCCCAAGACCCCTCCAAGACGGCCAGATGGCCCCAAGAGGCCCCCATGACGCCCCAAGAGAACTCCAAGAGAACCTCCAGAAAGCCCAAATCATTGACGTAACTTTCTATGATTTTAGCGTTCTCACCATTTCGGGCTTCCGACGCTCAAAGATGGCCCCGTAGGCCCCCAAGATCGCCCCAAGACGGCCCAAGAGGCCCTCGAGAGGCCCGCAAGACGGCCCGAGAGGGCCCCAAGGCGTCCTCAGCCCTCAAGGCGGCCCCAAGACGGCCTCATAGACCTCCAAGACGACCTTGAAGTGACCAAAGAGGGACCCACGACTGCCCAGAGAGGGTCCCAAGACGGCATCCGAAGGCCAAGAGGTCCCGTAGAGGCCCCCAAGAGACCCCCAAGAGGCCTCAGCAGGCCCAGAGCAGGCCCCAGGAGGCCCCCAGGAGGTCCCCTCAGAGGCCCCCACGAAGCTCCCAGGAAACCCCCGGGAGGCCCCAAAAAGGCCTCATGAGGCCTCCTCTTCATCCTCCTCCTCCTCTTCCTCCCCCTCCTCCTCCTCCTCCTCCTTTTCCTCCTCCTCCTCCTCCTTCTCCTCCTCCTCCTCCTCCTCCTCTTCCATTCCTTCGCATTATAAATAACTTCACCCTGTCGCACCCCGAGGCCATTTCTTAGGGCGGGCCAAGAATTTCGCCTGACGTCCTCACCATTTTTGACCCTGAAGCTTACAAAATGACTACAGCTTTACAAATGGAGGGCGGGTGGTTCTCAACATGTGTCTCTCGCTATAGCGCCGCGCACATTCGTATTCAAAATTTGCAAGCGCTTCACGGATTGCGGGCGGGTCGTTTTCAAAATGTGGCTCTCGCCATGGCGCCGCGCACATTCGTCTTGAACATGTGCAAGAGCTTCACGGATTGATGGCGAGTAGTGTTCAAAATGTGGTTCTCGCCTAAGCGCCGCACGCATTCGTCTTGAACATTTGCAGAAGTTTCACGGATTGAGGGCGGGTCGTTTTCAAAATGTGGCTCTCGCCTTGGCGCCGCGCACATTCGTTTTGAACCATTGCAAGGATTTCACGGATTGCGGGCGGCTCCTCTTCGAAATGTGGCTCTCGCCTTCGCGCCGCGCACATCCGTTGTTTCTATTCCTCTTAATATACATATATGTATATATATACATATATATACATATACATATATAGATGTATATATATATAAATATATACAGAAAAACTGCTCAGGTTTCACGGATTGAGGGCGGGCCGTTTTCAAAATGTGGCTCTCGCCTTAGCGCCGCGCACATTCTGGATACAAAACTGCACAAAAAACGAATTCCCACGATCGACGTACAAGAAACTACGTTTTGGAATATTCACGATTTTGAAGGCGCAACAGTTAGGATGAGTCGCGGAGTTGAGGTCCCAAGAATGGCGTTCTGGCACGGTTCTGGATCGTCAAGACGCTGTCAGGTTCATCCGTGGCGTTGGAATGCCGAGAATAATGTTTTGGCCTGCTTCAAGGTCTTCGGACGGTCGTCTTACAACGAGGCAGGTCCCTCTGTGGAAATGAACCGTTGTCGGAGCCTATGAAGAGGGAGCTGGGGAGAAGGGCTTATTCCAACATCGTTGGTGACTCTTGGGTTTACACTTGTCCTCCTCCTCCTCCTACTCCTCCGCCTCCGCCTCCTCCTCCTCGTTTGCACAAGTCGTCGCTGGGGCGTTTCGCTCGGAAGACCTTCACGACCCAGGCGCTGCCCAGCCGAACGAATGGTTGCGAGGTGCATGGCACCTCGGACCACGAGCTGGCTGCCCTCCGTCGGTCTCTTGGCAAGTTTCTTGCTCCCACCGCTGGCGGCAGATCGCTGACTGCGGCCCTTCTCTTCGGACCCTACGTGGTACGCGTCTGTGGTTCCCATTGTGCATTGGTCTAAAGAAGTTTGGTCCAGCCTCGTCGGGTCGTTCGCCTTTTGTCTGTCCATGTCAGAGCTTAGGAGATCGTGGATGCAAGTCTTCAGGGGGCCCCTCCTTTCGTGGCGTCAGGTGAGGGGGCCCCTTGGAGCCATGCGGTAGTCTGTGGAGCGTCTGGGTTGGAGTATGCCGAACTTTAGCACCCTGGTCGATGACAAGGGAACTGAAGTGTCGTTAACTCTCGCCTCCCCTGCCCTCATCCTTCGGCTCCTCAAGGCTGCTGTCCTTAGGTGTCATGAGCGTAAGTTCGGTGAGTCTCTTGGTCTGGGGTGTAGGGCGTGCCGGGACGTCCACCTCGCCGCCATGTCTTCCTCGAAATTCTCGGCGTGGGAGAAGGGTTGCATCAGAGGACTCGCCTGTCAGGCCTCTTGGACTCTTGCTAGGGCCATCGAGGCTGGCGACCACCTCGAGGACGACAAATGCCCCATGTGCCGAGCCGCTCGCGACACTTTGTTTCATCGGTTGTGGAAGTGCTCGGCGGTGACCTCGGAGCGCGGCGCAGCGTGGCCCAAGGTTGATGCAACGTCGGAAGCGCCGAGCGCATGCGAGAAAGTCTCGAACGGCAGTCCTCAAGAGCATGTGAGGAAGGCTCGAACGGAAGCCGCAGAAAAGAGATGTGCCGCATGCGGCCTCCCACCCAGCGCCCCATCATTATCCCCATCCCTCTTTCCCCCTCCTTCTCCTGCATTATTTTCCTCCTCCTTGTTGCAAAGCAAGGAAGCCCAGAATACACAATGTTTGGCGCCCTTGGTGCAAGGAAGCGCTGTGTATGTTTTGTTTTTCTGTTTTGTTGTCGTCTAGGATGCAAGGAAGCACGGTGTTTTTTGTTATTATGTTTTTTTTGGTTTTGTATGCTCAAGTGCTCCCCGCTGCCTCCCCCCAGCATCTCCTCCTCCTCCTCCTTTTCTTCCGGAGTTCCAAAACCCCAAAGGACAACATATCCAAAAATACACCATGTTTCCTTGCATCCTAGACCCCCAAACAAAAACAGGAAAACAGAAAAGAAAAACAACAACAAAACGTGTCCTTGCACCAAGGGCGCCAACCACGGTGTATGTTTGGTTCTTGCTTTGCAGCGAGGAGGAGGAAAGGAAAGCAGGAGAAGGAGGGACAAATAATACACAGGGTGTGGCGCCCTCGGTGCAAAGAAACCTTGTGTATGTTTGGTGTTTGGTCTGAGAAGCAAGGAAACCTTATGTTTTTTGTTTATGTTTTTTTTGGGGGGGTGCAAGCCCCAACGCTCGCACTGGCCTTCCTCCCAGCACCCGTCGGGCCTGCAAAACTCCAAAAAAACATACGCAGCGTGTCCTTGCTTATCAGACCCAAGAATCCCCCCAGAAAAAGCATAAGAAACAAAAAGGGTGCCCTTGCATCGAAGCCGCGAAACATCGTGTATGCTTGATTTTCTTGGTCTGAGGCGCATGAGGTGCTGAGAGGGAGGCCAGCGCGAGCACTCGGGCCTGCAAAACCAAAGAAAAAGCAACAAAACCAGAAGTACTTCAGGAGGAGGAGAAGGAGGAGGAGGAGGGGGAGGGGGGAGGAGAGATCGATCGACGATGGCGGTACTAGAGAAGAAAATGTATGATCTTGGGGGGGCGAATATATGTGTATATATATGTGTGTGTATGTACAGTCAACCCGCATAATAAGAACGCACAATAAGGTGCAAGGGCCTTGAACGTCGACACTTCGCGAGCGGGGCGCGTCCAGCGAAAGCGGCCACGGATGGGCCGAAGGGGAAGGATGCCAGGGTTATCTTGGAAACTCGCTCAGCCTTACTATGCGGGTTGACTGCACCGAAGCAATGAAATCGGGCGCATGATCTCCATCCCCCTAATCATCACCCCCTCCTGCTCTCCTCCGACTCCCCGCCTGCCCTGCGCCACATCCCAATCGCGCAGTCATGCGGCGACGCCGCCTTGCGCTCCTGCAGTGCAGCCGCCCGGGTCCCCCCTTCTTCACCGTTCGCCCATGCGGTCCTGTCATGAACTTGGGGAGCACGATGGGAAATCTCATCTGGCCTCCAGGGGAGCTTCGAAAGCAAGGGCACTAATAAGCGAAGCGACCATGGGTGAAGTGAGAGGAAGCGGGCCTTCCCAAAAGGCTCGGAGAGGCGCTCTGGCCTTCTGAGAGGCTTGCTGCACCTTCTCCGAAGCAGTAGAAGGCGTCCTAGACGGCGTGAGGGCTTCTGCGAAGCCCCGCCGCATTCTGAGGAGACCTGCCCCTCTCCATTCCCCCCTAGCCGCGCGGCCGACAAACGAGCGCGCCGTGATCTGTGAGAGAAGGCGCAGTAGTGATCAGCGTCGAGTCGATAAGAAGGAGTCGGAGCAGAATGTTTATCGAATCGGGCCGCATCGGCACGGCGTCGGAATCGGATCCAGTCGGCCGCGCCACGATGCACAACAGCGCCTTTCGAACATCGGGCAGCATCGGATCGTCGGAACATCGGAGTCGAATCGGATCGGGCTGCACGAAATCTATATCGAATGAGGTACGAAGGGATTGGGAGGAGGCAGCGACGGGACAGACTCCAAGCAAGCGTCGGCGACTCCACTTCACACGCAGCCCACCTCGCTCTGTCATCCGACACGTGCCTGCCCCGCTTCCTCAGCCGCCTCCCCTGACAGACTCGCGAGATTGGATAAGCCTGCGACAAGCCGTGATCTGTGACCTCTTCCCCGCCATTCGGCCTCAAACTGCCTCTTCTTCTCCGCGACCCTCTGCCTGTGCACACATTTCTCCCCCACCCCCTGGCCTAGACATATGCATCAGTTTCTCCACCACCCCCTTGCATCAACTAAGCCCCAGGCCCCTCGCCCACTCTAGCGCGGTGTCCCAGACCATCTGTACTAATGAGGCACATCGCCGAATCTCCGAAGGGAAAAGCCCCCTCAAAGTGCGCAAACCTTCAAGGCATCCCGAGGCCCGAAAAGTCCCAGGGCACGTGCGAAGCATCCTTTGTCGCTACATGTGATCGCACGGTGGTAGTGAAACCCGAGGAGCTACACAAAGAGCAACACCGCGATCAGACTTACAGCACAGCGACGACAGTCGTCTGCTCCGCGTGTAGCGGGGAGCAGGTCCTGGTGAAAACAGGTAGAGGAGAGGCAAGAGGCGCACACGGATGAGAGCGCCCCAGACCTCTAGCGTCGCGAATATTGCACTCTCTCGATCACGCTCTCTTTCTCTCCCTCTCTCCTTGTCTCTATTTCTCTTTCTCTCTCTCTCTCTCTCTATCGCTCTCTCCCCCTGGAACTGCATGTGTGCAGATAAGCACATGAGCATATGTGCACAGACGTGCAGATGTACGTGTGGCTGAAAGCCACTCGCGCGAAACGAGCATGCATGGATCCGTCGGTGTGTAGATGCACACAGACATCTCCTAGGAGCGCGCGCGTGCTTCACGAGCTCTCGGCGCCCCGAGGGCTGGCCTCGATCCCCAAGACTGGCAACCGCAGCAAACGCCGAGTCCACGCTGGCCCATCCGCACGGGGACGGGCGCCCCCCTGGGGCGAGGAGGAGGAGGAGGAGGAGGAGGAGGAGGAGGAGGAGGAGGAGCCCTGGTCCACCGCCACGTCGGAGGCCACGGGCCCGAGAGAGAGCGCGCCCCTAAAGGCGGGGCGCTGCGGCGCGGCAAGGGGCCCCCGCGGCCCAGCGGCAACGGCCCTCCGCTCCGCGTGCGGCCGCGAGGCGCGTCCCCGGCGGCGACGGACAGATGAGCCCCGCAGAGGGCGCGGCAGAACGCTGGGAGGGTTGCCGAAGGTGCCCCTGGCCCAACGTGCCCACAGCTTTTGGCTCCACTTCGGAGCACCTGGGGCCCTCTGGGCCTCGTGATGGGGTGCTCTGGAGGCCGTGGGGGCCTCCCTGGAAATCCTGGGGGCACCTGGGGCCAGGGGCGCTTCGAGCAACACCCGAAGTGTAGAGGCCCCCTGGATCAGAGAGCAGGAAGAACCACCCTCATCAAAAGCACCCCGACAAGCGAAGCCGTTCAGTACGCGCGCCCAGGGAGGGAATCCAACAGGACAGGGCTGTTCAGAGAACGCCAAGGGCCGTTGAGTAAACGCCAATTATGGAGGGCGGGGTGGCTTTCCTCCATTGATGGATAGGGTCCGGGCGGGTGGGGTCGGAGGATAGCGCGGCATCGCCGATGCATCGTCGACGCATCGACGATACATCAGCGACGTCAGCGATGCACCAGCGCCGTCGGCGTGGAGAAAGCCGGGCGCCGCATCTGCTCGGACCCCATCTGAGAGGCCTGGAGGAGGTACGCGCGGGAGCGAGCGGCTAACACGCAAGGAGTGACCCTTGGCAAGAGTGACCCTTGGGTGCGCGGCCCAAGGGCGGGCCCCTTGGGGACACCACCAGGCGCGCAAGCCGCTGCCCTCGCATCGCATTCAGCGATTCAGCGATCGGGGGGCCCCACGGGGCCCGCACCAGAGGTCACCCCGGCGAAAGGTCCCTCTTGCGCGTAGCCGAAGTGGGCTCCTCGGCGGCCGCGGCCTGCAGCGGTGCCGGGAAGGGGAGCGCGTGGGCCTCGGGCCTCGGCCGAAGCCCGCGCGACTCCCGCTGCTCCCCCCCCCAGAGCGCCGACCATGGCAGCCCGACGGCGGCGGAGCTCGGCCGGCGTCTCCGACGGCGCCCGCAAGGATCTCCCGTCGCCGGGCCAGCTGCACGCAGCGGTGACCCCAGGCAAGGGTGACCTGTGGTGCGCGACTTAACGCGGGACGCGTGGTGGTCAAACCTGGGCGCGCAAGCCGCTGCTACGGTGGGGGCCCGACCATAAGAGACCTTCCACAAGAAACACAACCCTGAGACCCCAAGACATTCATGGATTTTTGGTACGGGTGGTGCGGGAGCGTCGCGCTTTCCACAGCAAAACCATCGAAACCCAAGAAACCCAGTGCACCCTGGAGGCAAGCAGGGTGTTTCTTGGCAGGGGTCTCCACTGTGCCGCTTCGCGCTCAGCGAGCTGGGGGCCCCATCGGGCCCGCACGACGGCTGCCGGCGAGCGCCCCGTGGCGGGGCAGAAGCCCAGGCGATGGAGCCGAGGGCTTCGTCGCATCACTCGGTCGGGCTCGTCTCGCGTTCGTTCGGTACGGCCGCCTGCGCGTGCAATTGGAAAACAGCAGCTGCCACTATGTTTTGCTGAGCGTGTCGCGGCGGCGGCCCCGGCGACACGCTATGCCCTGCCAGCGGATGGCGTGTGGCTCCGCTCCGCGGGGCGGGAGGCTGTCAGAAGCTCGGCGCGACACGCTGAGCTCCAGTTCCCGACCGCACGTCCGATCAGAAGGCATCTCGCTCCTTCGAAGTGCACTGCTGTGCACTCGGGGGGGGGGGGGGCGCGGCCCAGACCACGCTGGCACCGAGCCTCGGCACTGGCTCGGGCGAGCGGCGACAGGGTGGGGAAGGGGAAGGGGAGGGCGGGGGGATGGGAAGGGAGGGAGGGGGGCCCAACCTCCCGCCACACCCCGTGCCCACTCGCCAGAGCGGGCACGCGCGACTCCTTCCGCGCCTCCAGAGGAGGGCGCGGAGGGTCTGCCCCCCTCCGGGCGGCGGCGGCGCTCCCGACGCTGGGGCAATTCCGAAGGGGTCCTGGCGCCCGGCCGCCTCCGCCGGAGCGCCGCGCGAGGCGAAGCCCAGAGAGTGTCGCACGCTGCCGACGGACCGCTCGCGAGGTGGCCGTACCGACCACGCGAGCACGCGCGAGATCTCGTAAGGCCCTCGGCGGGCCAGCATGGAGCCAGCCCGTATCATCAGGATGGGCGGTAAGGATGCAAGGGCCTCGGAGGCCCATGCTAACGTTTCTCGAACGAGGCTGGCCAGCGAAAGTCGCCAAGGATTGGCCCAAGGGGCAAGGATGCAAGGGCACCCTTAGTACGGTTGCCCGTCCTTACTCTGCGGGCTGACTGTAGCTGCGACATGAACCCTTCCAAATTCTGGCGAGGTCTTCCAAACCTTTCCGCGTGGCTCGTCTGCACCCGCCAACGAGCTGTGGGCCGTACACGACCGCGGTGCGGTCGAACCAAAAGCAGAAAGACAGTAAGTGTGTGGGAGTCCCAGAAGCCCGACGAATGAGAGGGGTCCAGGGCAAGACCTCCCACGAGAATTGGACCACCGGCCGCAACAACGATGTCCCGCGGAAGCTCCTGGAGTTAAGTCTGAGAAGCCCGCACACGGGGGAAGGGAGAGGGGAAGAGGGAGGGGAGAGAGGAGGCTTCAGGAAGGGCTTCCCTTCAGTCTTCGCACGGCGGCAGTAGAAATGCTCCAAGGCACGGGGCGGGAAGATGCGGGCCGAACCAGGAACGAGCCAACAGCCAGCGTGGAACAAGCGGGCGCATGCAATGTCTCGTGGCACGGTGAGCAGATCCGTGGTCTCGGGGAGCGGCCGGACACACAGAGAGGCCGCGAGCACTGCAGCGACGACGTGGCGCTGTGGCTCGCGACGCGCGGAAAGGGGGTGGGGAGGCGAGGGCAAAGTGAGGGAGGAGGGGCGGGGGCGAAGGGAGGGATGGGGCGGAGGGAGGAAGAGGAGGAGGAGGAGGAGGAGGAGGAGGAGGGGGAGGGGGAGGAGGAGGAGGAGGAGGAGGAGGAGGAGGAGGAGGAGGAGGAGGAGGAGGAGGAGGAGGAGGAGGTAGGAGGAGGAGAAGAAGGAGCAGGAGGAGGAGGAGGAGAAGGGCCATATGCGGGATGCATCCCCCGCACTCGCCCGCGCGCGCCTCGCGGCGCGCCCCGCGGGCTGGCCCTAGCTGGCGGGAGCCAGCGCCATACCTCCGCGAAGCAATACACCGAGACCTAGAGGCTGAACCTCAAGATCTACATGCTGGACATCAACTTGTTGCTCGCCCAATCTTGCAGGCTAAACCTCAAGATCTGCAGGCCGAGCTTCGCGAACCACCAGCGCTACGAGTTCATCAGACTAGCTGTGAAGACATAACGGCAGACGCCATGCCGAGACTGAGAGCAGCGGCAGCTCTCAAGCGGATGGAGTATTATGTGAGGCACGGGCTCCAACCTAACCCAAAGGACATCATGATCATCACCACCACTGCTGCCTACAACAATGTTTCTGGCTACGCCGCCGCCGTCACGCAAATGAAATACGACGAGCTGCGGACCACGCAGCCAGGATTCGAAGGACCAGGCAGCCAAGTTCTCAGGATCATCATGGCAATAACAACCGCAAGCACGGCAACTACGACTGCGAGAACGGCAAATACGACCGCGAGTATGGCAACTACGACCGCGAGTAATTACCGCAAGTATGTGATCATAGAGGTACCCTCCCTTGGCGCAGACTGGCCCCCAGACGATGTTGCCTTTCAGAACTACGGTGTCAACCTGAGCTACGCGGGACCGCGGGACCCCAGGACTACGGCAACGTAGGCTACGACGGCTACCTGGACTACAGCTACAACGGCCACAGCCGTCTCCAGGGCGTCTACATCCCAGGCGAGGCAGGACGGGACTGGCTTCGGCTGGTCCCCCCTCCCCCACCGGCGCCCGGCAGATGAGTGGGCGACAACCCCGAGGAGGTGCTGGAACTACGAGAAGGCGCTGTGCTACCAGGGCTCTGGGCTAACAGAGTACTGACAGAGCCACGAGGGCCACAGACAGAACTTCAAGGGCATCACGCAGTGCCACAAGGGCAGAGGCCTCCTAGATGGGGTCCGCGTAGATGGGGTCGGCGGATCGCGCCGCATCGTCGATACATCGACGATGCATTGGCGACGTCGGCGGTGCATCGGCGACGTCGCCGTGGAGAGAATCGGGCTCCACATCGGGCCGCATCGCCGATGCATCGGCGGTGCGGCGCGACCCTCTGACCCCACCAGCTCCGACACAGTCTAGGAGGCCTAGAACGGGCCACCTGCAGAGCTCGCGGAACCACCCGCCGGGCGTCGAGAGCCCCCAGCAGAGCTGCAGGGGCCTTGTTGTTTCACTCCCTTCGAGCTTGACGTCCCGTGGCCTGAAACCGGGCAACAGAAACGTCTGGACACCGCGCGAGCCGACCCGCAGTAGGCAAACTCATGCAGTGAACCGTGGCCTGCAATTAACGGTGGCTGGCAGTCTGGCGTTGCGGCCGCCCCTGGCCAACCGCGGGGAGGAGGACAAGCCATGTTCAAAATTTACGATATACTACATCGAGGTAATCAATCTCTTTACACCGCCTGGATTACCTGGCGGGCATACCCGATGCGTAGATAATCCCTTCCCCGATGGGGTGCACAGGTTCCACAGTCGACACCAAACGTGTCAACCCGACACGCCAAAAGGGTGCCGCGGCGGTAGCTGCGCGAAGCTGTCCGGCGGGCGTGGGCGAAAAGAGGACCTGTCCGACGCTGTCCGCCGGGCGTCCTCGCTCGAAGTCGAGCCATGCCTCGTGCGCCGAATCGCCAGGCCGCTCCAGCGGCGCGGCAAGACGGCTCCAGGCACGTGCCCTTCGCACGTCCCTGCGGCATCGGCCGCCCCGAGGGCGGGGAGAGAGGCTGCGGTCACGGGACGCCCCGGACTCATGGCGGAGTGGCCGAGCGCGGAAGGAGTCCCCGCCCGCGACCACGCGCGGAGGAGGAGGCAGGGGGGGGGAAGCAAAAGCAGGGAGGAGGAACAGGGGCGGCGGCAGCAGGAGCGGCGCTGGCAGCCCCGTGCGCTCGTGCCGCGCCGGGCGCCCCAAGCGGTGAGGCGTGTGGCAGCCGAGCCCGGCGGCGCTGCGGGATGGAGCGACACGTGACCACGTGCGTACGCGCTCCCAGCCCCCGCCGCACGCCGCCCACGCCACGTGATGCAAGCAGGACTGCAAGAATGATAAGCAGAGCCACGTGGGCCACCTGCAGAGCTCGGGCACGAGCCACCAACAGGGCCAGGAAGGGCCACGCGCCGAACTTCCTGGGCAACCCGCAGGGCTGCGGTGGCCACCAGCGGAGCTGCGAGAGACACCAGCTAGCCACGGGGACCGCACGCTGAGCTGCGAGGGCCGCAGGCAGAGCCGCGAGGGCCACCAGCCGAGCTAGCACAGCAACCGGCTGAGCCACGGGAGCCACCATAACAGCTACAAGGGCAACGGCCTGAGCTACGGGGGCCGCAAGATGAGCTTCGAGGGCCACAAGCAGGGCCACCAGGAACACCAGCTGAACTACGAGGGCCACCAGTTGAGCTGACACGAGCAGAGCTACGAGTGCCTCCGGCAGAGCGGTCTTCGCCACGAGCCGAAGTACAAGGGCCACGAGCTGAGTCTCACAATCCACCGCCACAGTTATATATGAGGACCACTTGATGAGCTACGAGGGCAACAAGCTGAGCTGCGAGGGCCGCGAGCAGAGCTACGAGGGCCACCAGCTGAGATACGAAAGCCACCAGCTGAGCAACGCGGACCACAAGCTGAGCTTCGAGGGCCGCAAGCTGAACTGCGAGGGCCACAAGCAGGGCTACAAGGACCACCAGCTGAGCTACGAGGGCCACCAGCTGAGCTGTGATGACGGTCGGGAGCAGAGCTCAGAGAGCCACCAGCTGAGCTACGAGAGCCACTAGCTGAGCCACGAGGACCACAAGCTGAGCTTCGAGAGCCGCCAGCTGAGCTACGAGGGCCACACGCAAGGCTACGAGGACCACCAGCTGAGCTACGACGGCCACCAGCTGAGCTACGACGACGGCCGCAAGCTGAGCTGCGCGGGCAAGGGGCTGAGCCTCCCAAGACGGGCTCACCCGAGGAGAACGAGGAGAGCGACGAGCAGAGTAAGCCCATCTCCATCATGTACGCCGCACTGGAGGGTTTGGAACTCCTCAGGTCTACGATAGACGAGGGTGGGGCTATCACGGAGGAATTCGCCACCAAAGCCATCGCCAAACTCGTGAGCCCCGCTCAGAATAAGTCCCACGACACAATGACACCCATCGACAAAAGCACAAAAGCACTCGTGCCCATTACGAGGACAGGGATGAGATGGTCCGCGAGCTGGGGCCCGCTGGAGCCATCACGGCGCCCCCGTCCCCACGACAACTACGAGGCGCACAAGGATCAGATACCTATGGGCCAGCGGCACATGCCTTGCTCCGCCGAAGAACTGCTACGACGGCAGGATGACACGCCAACCGACAGCGACCAGTGCTCAGATGGCGTCGAGGATGGTATTGCCTCCCCGAGCGGAGACATCTGGAAGGCAGGGTACCTGTGACCTGGCCAGCGACGCCTATTGGGCGTCTCTAGCAGCCGATCTCGAGTAGACGGCGAGACTGGCCAGCCTGAAATCGCACGACTACGTGACCTGAGATGGCAGGCACACGTTGCCACCCTGGGGCTGCTTAGACTCCAAACAGTGCGTCCTTTTTTCTGCCTCCTCGTGCAGGCACTGTTTGGAGGCGTGCTCTCGGGGTCCTGGGGGAAGGGTGGTCTGCATTGTTCTGTGAGGCTGAGTCCTCCTTCTCCCTCCCTCTCCTCCCGGGATGGGTAGACCAGAGCAGCGAGCTTTGCTGTGCTACTGCGTACCGGCTCTTTTCAGGTGCTCGGTCATTGGGAGCGCGCTTGAACGGTGCGAGAGAAAAGGAGGAGGAGGAGGAGGAGGAGGAGGAGGAGGAGCGCCCGTAGCAGAGAGAAGGAGGAGGAGGCGGAGGAGGAGGAGGAGGAGGAGCAGGAGGGAGGGAGGGAGGCAGGGAGCGGGAGAGCCTCTCCAGGGGCTCGCGTCCGCGAGGATGTACCGCAGCCGCAGCCAGGGCGGCTCGCAGAACGGGCCGAGGCACACGACGCTCACCTGCCCCGCCCGAACGGACGAGCAGGATGCGTTTCCTACCAGGACGCCGGCGGCGTTGCATTTGAGGCTCCTCCTCGTTCTCCACCCTCCTCCTCCTCCTGCTCCTCCTCCTCCTCCTCCTCCTCCTACTCCTGCTCCTCCTCCTGCTCCTCCTCCTCCTCCTCCGCCTCCTCCTCCTCCTCCTCCTCCTGGGCGCCGCGGCCGCCGCGACGGACTTCTGAGACCGCGGCGTTGCATTTGAGACTTCCGAAGGCGGGTGAAAGCGTCCCGCGACGACCTGGCGGGCGAAGCCGAGCGGACCTGAGAAATCGGCATCGCCAGTCTCAAGAATCCCTTGCCCTGCGGTCCCCTTGGAACCACATGAGAGCAAGCGTCCTCACGTGAACCTCATTCGGGAACCCGGATCAACCCAAACCTGGGTCGGCCAGGACCCTGTCGCAAATCCCGGCCAGCCGCTCAATAGCTCTCAAACCCGGGCCAGCAGAGGGCAAAGATGGGGAATCGGCCCCACGTGGCTGCCAAGCCCGGGTCAGCAAAGGAGGTCAGCTGACACCCGTTGGCGCTGACCCCCGTTATGTAAGCCCCGACTCAGACCCCTGCAAGTCAGATTTCTGAAATGCCAGTTGGGGTTCCGAACTCCGAGGATGTGTGCGGCCAGGCGAGACCCAGCGGAGGTGTCCGATACCCCAGCGTCGATGGGACTCGCAGGGGTACAGTCAAAACTGATAGCAAGGATGCGCGATATGGATGTAAGCCCCTTGGACGCCCGTGTCGAAGCCTTTTCGAGCGCAGCGGGCCATCGAGAGTAGTCAACGATGGACCACAGAGGCACGGATGCAAGGGTACCCTTGGGAAGGTTACCCATCCTTACCATCGGGGTCGACCGTAGGGATCGCAGTCGTCGCCCGAGGAGGGCGCCATGCCAGACACCCAGCAGCTAGGAAGAAGCCCGAGGCGGCAAAGGTGTCTCTGCTATGCTGGGCCCCTCTGGGGCTGGCTCCCTGCTCCAGAGACCGTCAACAAAAAACGGCTCGGGATGGAAGGAGCGGCCCCAGGAGAGGGGGGTCACCCCTACAGTCAGGTCGGGCATGTCCCCCATACAGGGGGATGTTGGGCGAAAACTTGATAAGTGACAGAAAATTGTCAACATGTTTTTTTTTAAGTCGTTGAAAGATCGTCCCCAGACTATTTTTAGACTATTTTGGAAGAGTCCTCCTGTAGAGGGACACGCCCGACTTAACCCTACAGTCAAAACTGATAGTACGGATGCGCGAGAAGGATGCAAGCCCCTTGGACGCCCGTGTCGAAGCTTTCGAGCGGGGCTGGCCATCGAAAGTGGTCAAGAATGGACCGAAGAGGCAAGGATGCGAGGGTACCGTTGGGAAGGCCACACGTCCTTACTATCAGTGTTGACTGTAGTGGAAAGCCACCTCCCGGAGGACGACCCATCGGGACCCCCAAAGCCGCCCGGAACCTCCCAAGACGATCCCAAACATTGACCAAACCTACTCGATCTTCGGCATCGAACCTCCATCCTCAGGAGGAGCTAGTAGACCCCTTTAGCGGTGACCCTCCTTGGCGTTCCCTGACGGCCCCAGGGGAGGGGGTCGCGGGATCCAGAGGCCGACGTCTTGAAAGCATCGAGGCGCCAGGCGTCTGGGACGATTGTGGCCCAAGCGCTTCACCTGCTCCTGCTCCTGCTCCTGCTCCTCCTCCTCCTCCTCCTCCTCCTCCTCCTCCTCCTCCTCCTCCTTCTCGTCCACCCTCCTCCTCCTCCTCTCCTCCTCCTTCTTATCCTCCTCCTCATCCTCCTCCTCTTTTTCCTCTCCTCCTCTCCTCCTCCTCCTCCCAGCCTCCCTCACCTCCTCCCTTCCCTCCCTCCCTCCTCTCTCCCTCCCTCCCATCCTCCCTCCTCCTCCTCCTCCTCCTCTCCTCCTCCTCCTCCTCCTGCTCCTTCTCGTCCTCCCCCTCCTCCTCCTACTCCCCCTTCTCCTCCACTTGACCGTACAAGTGTCGCTATGCCAGTTGAGTCAGTCAACACGCTGGACATGTGAACGAGATGGGTGTGCACAGGTCGAAGGGCATACACAGTTCGAGGGCAATTGATCAAGGGGCAGCGAGCACAAGACAGATACGAGCACGTTCAAAGACTGAGAGACAATACAGCGCTGAAGCAACAGGAGAAGCGTTCTGGATTTGAGGCGAAAGGGAGGCAATAAGAGAAAGCACTTGATCCTCTTCCGCCTCCTTCACCTCCTCTTCCTCGTCAGCATCATAACAAATACCACTAACATCATGATCAGCACCATCATCAGCATCATCAGCAGCATCACGTTCGCCAGCATCAGCACCATTGACATTATCACAATCAGCATCACCATTAGTATCACCATCAGCAGCATAAGCAGTATCATCAGCATCAGCATCATCAGCATCTGAAGCATCATCATCATCATCAGCAGCAGCAGCAGCAGCAACATCATCAGCAGCATCATCATCCTCGTCCTCATCCTCATCATCATCATCAGAATCAGCATCATCCGAAGCATCAGCAGCATCATCATCATCAGTATCGCCCAGGATGGGGGGCAGAAGAGGGGCGGTGCCCTAGCAGCAGCATCATCAGCAGCAGCATCAGCATCATCATCACCACCAGCATCATCATCATCATCATCGTCATCAGCAGCATCATCATCATCATCAGCAGTATCAGCGTCGCCAGTGTCATCAGCATCATCAACATCATCATCACCATCATCATCGTAACCATCATTATCAGCAGCATAATTATCATCAGCGACACCCAGCAACATAATAATCGTCATCAGCCTCATCATCATCCTCATCGTCATCGTCATCCTCATCATCTTCATCCTCCTCCTCATCGTCATAAACAGATCCTCGCCATCGCGATTGTTGTCATCATTATCATTGTCATCGGCCTCAGCATCATCATCATCAGCAGCAGCAGTAGCAGCATCACCATCATGATCATCAGCAGCAGCATCATCATCACCGTCATCACCGTCGTCGTCTTCGACGTCATCATCATCAGGTCTCGACCCAGCACGGCGGGTTGGGTGCCCGCGGCCGCTCTCACTGACCCCAGCACTGGCGGGAAGTCCTCTCAGCCAACGTGGCGCCTGTTCAGGTCAAGGCGCCGCCCGCCGCGCATGGGCGCCAGGCCTGGCCGCCTCGCAGGCTGCGGCGCAGCGCCCTGCGGCGTCCTTCGCAGACGGCGTCCTGGCGGACACTCGGCCCTCCGAGACCTCGTCGGGCCTGCTCTTCGACCTGGCGCCGGACACCTGGCACGCCGAGGACGAGACGCCCAAGGATCGAAGGACGTGCACAGCGGCACTCGTTCAGTCGGCCCCAACAGGCAGGCCGCGGCCAGGCAGGCCACGCGCGGCCTCGAGTACCAGCGTTCACGGCGCTCGGCAGGGTCACGGCAAAGGCTTCCACACGATCGGGTACCCAATCCTTCGTGCGCTTGCGAGCACGGCTGTCCAGCTCGGCAGACGAGGAGAGAAGCGTGCCTGGACTTGATCGACGCTCTGGTCAAGATACGCATGCAGCTCACGAGGCTGTTGCGAGCCAAGAACATCCTGGCTGCGGTGCCCCAGCGGCAACCAGCTGAGTCGCTACGCAAGCGCGGTCTGGCCTTGCCTTGCTGGCACCGACGTCGGCGATTGCCCAAGCGTGCTCGCCGAGTGGGTCCTTCAGGCGCCCCAATGATGACCGTGATTAAGGACACGGTGAGCAACACTGAGCACCTGCTCCAGCATCGCCGCCGCCGTGGCAATAAAGTCCTGTGCAAAACAACGCATCAGACGTAGCAACATGGATATTTTACCTTCTGGGTCAAGCGCGGAGCGCACACCAAGACGTCGAAGCTCTCTGTGCTCAGACTTCCGTGTCCTGGAGACCAAACCCATCAACGACAAGATGCAGCATGTGCTGAACAGCTGGACTGTGGCAAGGTGCCTCATGGCACGAACATGGGGCCTAAGCCACCACAGTGGGGAGCTCGCACCGTGGAGGCGCCACCGGGGCTTGCACACCCGCATGAATCTCCGAACAGCCCGATGTCACGTCGCGGCGGCTCTGAAGGTGGGACCCCTGCAATGACTGCGGAGCCTGGGCCTAGTGAGTACACTGCGGGAAGCGTCTACAAAAACTACGACGACGACCAAGGGCCAAGGCCCGCACGCGTGCGTGGTTGTGCTGGGGCAGGCTACCAGTCCGTGGACAGCTTCCTCAAGGCGCCAACCGAAGACCCGGCGAACATCACGGCGCTTGCGGACGCCTTGAGAATCGTGGCGCGGGACCTGGAGACCATCATGGACAGGCTCGCGATGTAGGTGACCAACAACATCGGCATACTTTGTCGCATCCCATTCTTTTTGGACGGTCCCACTGGAGCGAAGAAGGGGCCTACGTCAGCATGTAGGCGCCAAGACATATGTGACGTGCCCATCATCGGCATAGCAAGATCCACTCGATCACAAAGTCGCCTATCAACCACAAACACTGGGCGGCCGATCACATGAAGAAACCGCTCCCATCACTGAAAATATCCCAAAATGGGCAACATTAATCTCCCAAAATGAGCGAACTGTATTGTTTAGTACCGAATCTCAAAGCCGAGAATTGGCATCTCCAAAATTTCGTAAAATATGTTGCGCCTCTCAACACTACATCTCGAAAACAGAAAATGGAAATCTCCCCGAAATGGGCAACATGGACTTGCTTCCATTACAAAATTTCAAAAACAGAGAATGACAATCTCCCAGCATGGGCAGCATGGATTGCGGGCGCAGCTCTGCTTGTCCTCGGCGTCATCACACGTAACACGTCGTTTGACAAAAAGGCGTTTCCGCACACTCCCGCCAGCTGCAATTGCAGCCGCGTCGGCCTGGCCCGGTGCGGAGGACGCCTGCGTCGCGCTGCCTGGTCATCTCGCGGCTGCTTCGCTGGCTCGCAGCCACGTATATGCTCCTCGCTCGCATGCGTTGAACGCGCGTCCATGTCTGCGTTCTGGCCGTGGTCGCATGCCGTGCGCTGCGCAAGGAATTTCTGCAGGCACAACTTTGCTGTGTCCCTTTGTACTCTGCGCGACCGTGCCAGGAAGGTCATGGCCAACATCGTCATCGGCAGCAGAAAACCAGCTCGTTCGTCATCACCATCGCCATCATACCCATCAACAATAGCAGCATCATCATCACTCCTGAGCCCCCCCGAGGAGCAGCCGAGGAGAACTTGGAAAGGGAGGAACTGGAGAAGGAGGAGAAAAAGGAGGAGGAGAAGAAGGAGGAGCAGGAAAAGGATGAGGAGGAAGAGGAGCGGGACAGGTGGGGCGGAGGAGGAGAAGGAGGAGGAGGAGGAGGAGGAACTGGAGAAGGAGGAGGAGGAGAAGGAGGAAGAGGATGAGGATGATGGGGAGTACCACTGCCCTAGGAAGACCCGTCTCCTCGATGGAGCCCCTGGCACTCGAATGCCGAGGCGCGCCATGGTTTTCACCCTTGCACGCATCAGAATGCTCGCCTGATCCTGCCCCCGAAAGCCTTGATTCGAGCAGGGCCCGACCGTCCTGGCATTCCAATAGGCCTACTACATGTTCTAAAAACAAAGACAGTGTTCCCAGAGCATAAAAACCGATGTGCTGAAACAAGAACGCTTCAGCCAAAAATAGTCGAAGAACACGTTGTATAAACCAAGAAAAGGTTCTTAAAAGACTCTGTGGTGGGCGTATAGGCAAGCCAGGACGCTTCGCCACTGCTCGACTTGAGGAGGAGGAGGAGGAGGAGGAGGAGGAGCAGGAGGAGGAGGAGGAGGAGGCGGAAGAGGAGGATGTGGAGGAGGCGCTCGTCCGTCAGAAGCCGGCCTAGGGGCAGGCTCTTACGGGTGGGCCCTGCGGGCAAAGGGGATGACCTCGACGCGGGTTCGCGCGAGCTCTAGCTGATGCTTGTTCGAGCGGGGGTCTGCCCCATCACCTCGGCCTCGGAAGAGCAGGTCACGGCGGTAGTTACAGGAGGAGGAGGAGGAGGATAGCCGACACACCGTCCCCCGATGGGCGCCATCTGGACGACCTGCTGGCCCGCGTTCAGCTGCTGGCTGACCGGCGCCGCATCGAGCCTGGCGCTCTCGCGGGCGCCGTTGTCTTCGTCCACCCCCCCCTCCCCGTCCTCGTCCTCGTCCTCGTCGTCGTCGACGTCGTCGTCGTCGTCATCGCCGACGGCGTCGTCATCGTCGACGTCACCACGGTCTTCGTCGTCCTCCTCGTCCTCGTCCTCGCCCTCGTCCTCCTCGTCCTCCATGTCCTCCTCCTCCTGCTCCTCCTCCTCCCTTTCCTCGTTTTCCGCTGTCAGGGGAGAAGGGTGGGGACATGGAGGAGAAGGTGGGGGAATGAGCGAGGAGAAACGGGAGGTGGGGCGTGGGGCGTGGCCTGCGCGAAGCAGGAGGAGGAGGAGGAAGAGGAGGAGGAGTTGTCTGGAGATCGGGGCCCTATTCTAGCAGGTGGCGCGCCATGCCTGGTCAGCACAGCAGCCCCTTGTATGTCGCTGAATCCAGCGGTGCGGCCGCCGCGTGTGCCGACAGACGTCCCGCAGCATCCGCATCCACAGAATGATCAGTATTATCGTTACAACCGTCCTTCCCGTATTAACGGTCGGAGGTCAAAATCGTCATCTTCATCGTTGTCATTGACACCTCGCAATAGTCCACATAATAACATACTTCCCTATCCTCTCAATATCATCCTCATCCTCGCCACCCTCTTCCTCCTCCTCCACCTCCTCCTCCTCCTCCTCTTCCTCCCTCTGCCTCGTCATCATTCATCCACCTTCTCCGTCTTCGTCCACTTCTTCCGCGTCCTCGCGCAGGCCTCCCGCAGACCCTTGGCTGATCGGCACACGTCTTGGTGCGTTCGCACCGCTCTAGCCGCGTTGGCGACCTCTGATCGCTATTGGTTCTGCCTTGTCCTCGTCCTCATTCATCCGCCTCCTCCTCCCCCTCCTCCTCCTGCTCCTCCTCCTGCTCCTCCTCCTGCTCCTCCTCCTCCTGCTCCTCCTCCTGCTCCTCCTCCTCCTCCTCCTCCTCCTCATCCAGCCTGTCCTCGTCAACCTCCTCCTAATCACTCCTCCTCCCCCTCTTGCATCCCCTCCTTCCACCCACCCATCCCATCCTCCCGCCCTCCCCCCGTCTCCTGCTGTCCATCCTACCCCTTCCTTCCTCCACCTCCTCATGCACCTCCCCCTCCCTACTCTTCCGCCCCCTCCTCAACCCTCACGGCATCAACGAACCTTCCCCCCCCCCCGAATCCCACCGCCAGCGCCGCAAGAAGATATGCGAAGATCAATAGTTTGGGCCCCCAGACGGAAGGCAGGGGGCGCGTCGGCGCAGAGCTCCAGCACTCTGAAAAAATCAGGACGGTCGGCGCGTGTTGAGCTCGGACCTCACCGGACGGCCGGCTACGGGCCCTCAGACCAGCAGAAATCATGGAGATCAAGAGCTCTCTGGGGCCCGTCGGACTAGATAACATCAAGGCGTCGGAGGTTTGTGAGATCTCGAGGCCCTTGCTGCAAATACCCGGCGCGGGAAATCCAGCAGAAGGATCGCGTCGGTTCAGTAAGCCGTGTACAGACCGCAAGAGGCAACCAGCGACTATCTAGTGAAGCCTTTTCTGAAGTCAGAATGCGAGCGTCACGAGCACCGCAGTGGGTCTGGGCGTATGCCCGTTGCAGCAAGGAGCTCGCGTGCTCGGGCAATCGGCGAAAGGTAGCAGCCGTGCCTGCATGCCTGCATCTCCACAGCGGGCCCCAAGTCGGCCACCAGCGTGGCGGCGCAGAGGGGGCGATGCACGGGGCCCTCGAGCAGAGCCCGCTCCCCGCGCAGAGGTGCAATCGCGCGCGCACCCGGGGTGACGTCCAAAACCGTAGCCCGCCCCATGAACGGGGTAGCAGGTGCACTCGATGATGCGCACAAGGCATCACGTGCAGGGCGGGGGCGCTCGTGGAGACGGGCCTCAGGGAGTTGGGGTCGTTGACGATATACTGCACGCCGAACGCCTGCAACGCCGTAGCACCTGCGTGGGGGAAGCGGCGGGGCAAGCATCAAGCTGCGACCGGCAGGGGGAGAGGGTGCACCGGGAATACCTCCCGCAAAACAACAGTAAGAAACGACAGAGGGGGTGAAACAGCAAACTCTGAAAGCATAGACTGCTAATAACATATGATGATCGTGAAAGAATTGCCATGACCAACATCATTATCGTAATAATGAAAAGAATAATGATGATAATGATAAAAATACAAAAAATAAGAATCATCCTCCTCATCATCATCATCAGCATCATCCTAGTCATCATCAGCAGCATCATCAGCAGCATCATCCGCATCATCATCATCATCATAATCATCATCAGCATCATCATCCTCATCATCATATCACTTTCCTCATCATCATCAGCAGCATCATCATCCGCATCATCATCATCATCATCATCATCATCATCATCATCATCATCATCATCATCATACTCATCATCATGATCATCATCATCAGCATCAGCATCATCATCATCAGCATCATCAGCATCCGCATCATCATCACCATCACACCATAATCACCATCGCCATCATCATCATCATCATCATCATCATCTTCTTCATCTTCATCACCAGCATCATCATCAGCACCACCACCACCATCATTATCATCGTCAGCATCAGCATGATCATCATCATCATCATCATCATCATCATCATCATCATCATAATCATAATCATAGTCATAATGTTCATCTCCATCTCCATCTTCATCTTCATCATCAGCATCATCATTACCAGCAGCAGCATCAGCAGCAGCAGCATCTGCATCGTCATCGCCATCATCATCAGTCCCACCATCATCATCATCATCATCGTCGTCATCATCATCATGATCAGCATCATCATCAGCATCATTCGTATTATCATCGTCATCACCATCAGCATCAGCAGCAACAACAATAGCATCATCATTGCCATCATCACCATGATCATCATCATCATCATCATCATCATCATCATCATCATCTTCATCATAATCATCATCCACATCAGCAGCAGCACCAGCATCATCATTATCAGCAGCAGCATCAGCATCCTCATCCTCGTCATCGTCTTCATCGTCATCATCGCCATCATTATCAGCAACATAATCGTCAGTACCATCATCATCAGCAGCATCATCATCGGCAACATCATCATCATCACCACCATCGCCATCGTCGTCAGCATAAATACCGTCAGCATCAGCGTCGCCAGCATCGTCATCATCCTAATCACCGTCACCACCGCCATCATCATCGTCATCATCAGATTCATCATCATCGTCAGTATCATCATCGTCATCCTCATCATCAACATCATCATCCACATCATTGTCGTCATAATCATCTCCATCATCCTCATTACCATCATCAGCATTACCATCACCACTATCATCAACAACATCGTCGCCATAATCATCATCATCAACATCAATCATCCTCAGCCTCACCTTCCCCACCACCTTCATACATCAGCATCACAGTTCACCACCATCGCCATCAGACTCAATACCATAGGCATCATCACTACCACAATCATCATCAGCATACGATCGTCATAAACATGATCAGTATCATCACCATCACCATCAACATCACCATCACCATCACCATCATCATCACCATCAGCACCATCACCATCACCAGCACCAGCACCAGCACCATCACCATCACCATCACCATCACCATCATCATCATCATCATCATCATCATCATCATCAACATCATCGTCATCATCATCATCATCATCATCATTATCATCATCATCATCCGCACCACTACCATCACATAAGTGCCATTATCGTCGTTGTCGTCGTCATCATAGGGCTGGGGACGGCCGGGGGCAAGGCCTGGCGCGAGACACTGGCGGCAGCGCACTGCCGCACAATGGCCGGAGACGATCAGATCGACGGCGGGCCCAGGGGGGAAGGCAGAGGGAGCGGGCCGTCTCAAAGACTTCGACGGCCTCTGGCCTTCCCAGGAGCCTTCTAAGCCTTCTCCCAAGCCCCGCCGCATTCAAAGAAGGCCCGCCCCCTCGCCGCGCCACCGATCAAAGACAGTCGACTACTACCCGCCATCCCCGATCGGCGGAAGGGCTGGCAGAGGAAGCTGGCGGCAACGAGGGGCACCACCAGGGCCAGGGGCAGTCGGGGGCAAGCGGCGAGGGCCATTGGCGGCAGCGGGGGGCAGAGCCAAGGTAAGGACAGTCGGGGCCGATGGGGGACAGGGCTGGAGAGAAATGTGCGGCAACGGACGGCAGTGTCTAGAGCTGCTCATGAGACCGCTCAGTGCGGGCACAGCTCGGTGAAAGACTGCAGGTCCCTCCCTCGTTTCGAAATCCCATCAGCCCTTTAGGGCGTAGATTGTTTAGGGTGTTTCCTTTTCCCCCCTTCTTCCCCTTCGGGGAGGGGTTTACCCCTCCCCCAACCCCATCCCCTGGACCCGGACGGGGGGTTCCGCGAGCGGTCAGGGCGTCCAAAACGGCCGCGGCGAGGAAGCCAAAAGCTCGGCGAGGGTTTGGGCCCCATTTTCGGGGGCGGCGCTAATTGAGACCCCCCCTTCTTTGATCGATCTCCTCGAGATGGCCCCACGAGCGCTCCCAAGGCTCCCACGGGCGCCCCAAGAGGGCCCCAAGAGGTGGCCAGGAGGCCCCAAGAGGCCCCCAAGAGGCCCCCAGGATGCCCCCAAGAGGCTCCCAAGGGACCCCCAAAAGGCTCCTAAGAGGCCCCCCATAGGCACCCAAGACGCTCCAAGAGGCCTCGGCGACAATGCCAAAATCATTGATTGTACTAAGGTTTTGGCCACAGTTTGGCCTCCTGGGGGGGGCACTGCTTAAGATGATTCCAAGAGCGCCTGGGAGAGCCCAAGATGACCTCCAAGATGGCTCAAAATATCCCAAGATGCCTCAAGATGGCTCCCACGATGCTCCAAGAGGCCCCAAGACCGCTCCAAGGCGGCTCCAAGTGGCCAAAGAGCTCCCCCAGGAGGCCCCGAAGAGGCCAACATCCTTCCAAAACCGTGGGAAAATCAATGCTGTTGGCTGTCTCGCCTTTTCGCTTCCGATGGCCATCCGAGGCCTCAAGATGGCTCCAACATGCCCCAAAAACGCTCCCAAGGCTCCCAAGAGCGTCCCAAGAGGGCCCCAAGAGGCGCCCAGACGGTCCCAAGAGGCCCCAACAGGCGCCCAAGAGGCCTCCAAGAGGCTCCCCAGAGATCCCCAAGAGGCCCCAAGAAGCTCTCCGAAGCACCCAAGACGCTCTAAGAGGCCTCCACTGGGGGACCCTTCCTCTGTGTGCTGTCCACTTCCCTGATCGAGGCAATTCCTCTGGGCATCGTTTCTGGATGGGCTGGTGGGGTTACACGAAGCGTCTAGAAGTTCATCCGCACCCGCTCCAAAAGGGAGCAAGGGTCTCCAGAGTACACCCCATACAGTCGACCCGTATCAGAAGGACGCGCGATAAGGATGAAAGGGCCTTGGAAGGCCATGTCGACACCTCGCGGGCGGGGCGTGGCCAGCAAAAGTGGCCAAGGATGGACCGAGGAGGCAAGGATGCAAGGGCACCCTTTGGAAGGTTGCCCATCCTTACTCTGCGGGTGGACTGTACGCCCTCGAGGCGACTAACAGGAAGAGATCAGCAACCCTAAGACGGGCGCAAGACGGCCCCAGCCCCGCAGAAGACAGGCCAGGGAGCGCCCAGAAACTTCACGACGCGCTCTCCAGAAGCGGCCCCAGCTTGGCCCCAGGCAGCCCCATGGCGTTTGTAAAATGAGCAAGGGTGGCACAGAGTACAGAAACATGCCACCTGTCAGTCCAAGTCGAAAACCAAATCAACAATCGCGTAACCCGCGAGCGATCATAAAACTGGTCGGGAAAGTTGTACAACGAAAAAAAAATGGCCCTCCCTTCCAGGTCGACCCTGATGTGTTGGGAGAGCTCGGTAAAACCGTCGCGCCCGAAACGGTCCACAAGTCTCATGGGGACTCGCGGAGCCTCCGCAGGAAACATGGCAGGGAGCCGCGGTAGGATAGTGGCGACCGTGGTAGAACGATCCCAGAGTCGCCTCGATACAGCGCTGGCACGGTGGCAGGATTTGCGGCACGCGGATGTAGATCGTATGTTCAAATGCACCGCTGAAAGCTGGATTCGAGCAATCGTGACAGAAAGGAGCTGCTGGCTGCCTGGGACTCGCCTACATACCCCAGGCTTGTGAGCTCGCTGGGTTAGCCTCCTTGGGCCAGCAACCAGCTGCGGAAGAGACGTTGTGTTGCAACAGTATGTGCAACATCAGTCGCCTGCAAGCTTAAGCCGATGGCGCACGCATGTCGTGTAGGCTCCGGGCTGCGTGCAATCAAATATACACTCGGGCCCCCTGGTTGAATTGCCCGTGGCGGGAGCCCGACGAAGGGCGTGTGTTGGGTGCCCCTGTCGTTGACGCTGGCCGCTGTACAGAAGGGCTAACGGACGAGAGCCTACCAAAAGGACCTATGTAAGACAAGATCAAGCAGGACAACCTCATCATCGACGCAATTACTTCAGGAATCCCATCTGGAACCGTTCAAGTCTGAACCTGCACCAATTACATAACGCTACAAGGTGGGAGGATAGGAAAGCTTCTGGTTAGGAAAACCTTTTCGAGATGCTGATGACGAAGCTACGCGGTGAGCTCGCATTTACATAACGACATGCGAGCTACGCAATGCAGACTGGGCCTCAACGACCTGTGGTTATACATACATATATATATATATGTCGTAAGACCAATGAAATAACAATTATGACGGATCCTTCGTCGTCTTCAATACACTCATATATATATATATATATATATATATATATACATGTATGATATATGTATATGTATATATACATATATATATATATATTCATATCAGATATACATATACCAGAGTGAGAGGCACCGACGGTCTTGCACAATCCCTGGGTGCGTCGGTGAACTGGGATTCCGTGGCCCGGAATCTGCTGGTTGGCTGTTTGTTGCTGCTGTTGTTGGATTATCCTGTCTGTCCTTCTCTATCTTCTCGGGCGATATAATAACCTAGTCTCATGTGCAATGCAGGCTAACAGTGTACACAGCAAGCTGTACGCTGAGAGATACTAAAACGGCAGGCGCCAACATTGAGTGAACGCCCCCCAGCCCTGTTCTCTTCTACGGAATAAATGGTGTTGATCCCCGCTCTCGCGCAAGACGTCTTCGCAAGTTATTGAAACGCCCCGCCCTCGACACTCAGGAAGCACGCTCTCGTTTTGGAACTACTCAAAATGCACGGGAAAATCGCGCTATCGTTAAAGACTTCCTTGCGACTCATGTTGAATTGACGCTTCAGCGACCCGCTCGTTCGACCTGGCTGTCTGGGCCCGCCCGCCTGACCCGCCCGTTAGGGCTCGCCCGCACGACCCGCTGTTTGGTTTTGCCGCTTGTACTCCTGATCCTAACGCCCTCCTGCAAATCTCTCTCGTGCTCCATCCTTCTCCCTCCCCCATGTCTCGTTGTTCCTCCCCCCTTTTCCCTCTTTTCGGGGTTGCGCCAAATGTGGCAGGTACAGAAAATAGAACCCCAAGGGGGGCACGATCGAAGACGAAGAGGGCGGGTGTCGAGGGCCAGGGATACACATATTAAATGGCACGCGAGCAGATGAAACTGAGCAATATCAAAATGATTGGTGAAGTTGTTGTTGTTAAGTTCTCATTTCTAAATGACAATTATTGTTGACCCCCCCCCTGCCTGGCGCCCACTCCTGGTTTTCCCATAAACATGCTCTTCCTAGGGCTAGCACCCCGCTTTCTACAACGGGAATTCTGGAGCTCAGGATGCACTGTTGGCCCCAACAACAACAAAGGCTCCCGCACGATACTTCCTCCGAGTATATTCCCGAATTGCGCTCTCGCGGGATTTCCTCACGATGTATGCAAGAGTCGCGCTTTCGCGTGGGATTGCCTTGCATTTTTTCAGACGCCGCGCCGTCGACACTCAGGAACCACGCTCTCGCTCTAGCCACTCTAAAAACTTACTTGGGAGCCGCGCTATCGCTCGAGGCTTCTCACGGTTAGTGCAGGACTCACGCTTCAGCAACCCGCCCCGACCCACCCGTTAGGTTCTACCTGCCCAGTCTGCCCGTCTGTGTCTGCCACGTTTTTCCGCTCCTAGCCCCCCTGCTGCTAATCTCTCTCGTGCTCTATCATTGTCCCTCCCCCGTCCATCCGTTCTCTCTTCCACTGTTTAAGGGGTTGCGCTGAGTACACCTGGTAGGTCAGGAAGATAGACCCCCAAGGGTATACGATCGAAAACGAAGAGGGCGGGTATCGAGAATTTGGAACATACGTTCTGAATGGCGCACGAGCAGATAGGAGCGAACAACCTTAAAATGATGGCTGTTGTTGTTGATGATGGTGGTGCTGCTGTTGCCTTACAATTTAAACAGGAATCGCGCTCTCGCGAGGGACTTCATCGCAATGTCTTCAAACGCCGCGCCCTCGACACTCAGGAATCACACTCTCGCAATGGATCTCTCACGATTTATGTGGGAATCGCGCTGTCGCTCGAAAACTCCTCGCTATTCATGCAAGACGAACGCTTCAGCAAACCGCTTGCTCGACCTGGCCGCCTGGGCCCGCCTTCCCGACCCGCTCGTTAGGGTCTACCCGCCCGCTCTGCCCGACCGGTTCTGCCACGTGCTCCTAGCCCCCTCACCTGGTACTCTCTCACTCTCGTGATCCATCCTCCTCTCTCCCCCGTGTCCCTTCATTCCATTCGTCCTCTCCTCCCCAGCCTTAGGGGCTGCACGACATGCATGTTGCAGGTAAGAAAGATATCCCATCCAAGGGGATGTGATGGAAGACGGCGAGGGCGGGTATCGAGCGTTTGGGATATACGTGTTGAATGACACGCCAGCAGATAAGAGCGAACAGTCTTAAAATGATTGCTGTTGATGTTGAGTTATCATTGTAAGTATAATTAGCCCCCCTTGTAGCAAACATTGCATCACTCAGTTAAAATACTTATCCCGGGGCTCGCACTCTGTTTTCTCCAAGGGAGAGTGAGGGGTCACCAAACTCATTTGGTGGGCCCGAACTACAACAATAACAACAACGGCTCCCGCCTGCTGGAATCGCGCTCTCGCGTGGTACTTCATCGAAGTCATTCAGATGCCGCGCCCTCGACACTCAGCAATCACGCTCTCGCTGTGGATGTCCTCGCTATGTATTTGGGAATCGCGCTATCGCTCGAAACTTCCTCGCGATTCATACAGGACGTACGCTTCAGCAACCCGCCTGCCCTTTGTCCCGTCCTTCCATTCGTCCTCTCTTCCCCTGCCTTAGGGGCCGCACGAAATGCACGCTTCAGGTAAGAAAGAAATACACCTAAGGGGGTACGATCGAATACATAGAAGGCGGGTATCGAAGGTTGGGGATATACATGTTGAACGGCACGCGAGCAGATAAGAGCGAACAGTCTTAAATTGACTGTTGTTGTTGCTGCTGTTGCTGTTTGTGGTGGCGATGTTGTTGTCCCCCCCGCCATCCACCCGCGACCCACCCCGCGACCGACTCGCGACCCACCCGCGGCCCACCCCGCGCCCGCCCCCTCACTCGTATCCGCAAGTGCAGGTGCTACGTAAAACCCCCTCCAGCCTGCAGGCCGCAGCCCCGGACCCAGGCCGAGGGGGAGAAACGAGCCCCTGCTGGCTGATCCAGGCCGCCTTCGCCCTGTCTGGCCACGACGCAAAAGGCAGAGACGAGGAGGCGGAGGAGGAGGAAGAGGAGGAGGAAGAGGAGGAGAGGGAGGAGAGGGAGGAGAGGGAGGGAGGGAGGAGTCGGAGGAAACCGAGGGAAGAGTGATGACGGCGTCGGTTCTTATCAGAAGGAGGAAGACTGGGAGGCGGAGGGGGCGTGTGAGGAGAAGTTGGAAGCGTGTGTGGTGCTCCTGCAGTCCCTGCGTTGTCTCTTCTTGTTCTTTGGGAGAGGAGGGTGAGGGGGAAGGGTGCGGAAGAGGAGGCGGAGGAGGGAGAGGAGGACAACGAGGAGGCAAGACGGCGGGGAAGGACGTGTGCCCCCGCCCCCCCCCTGCGAACCACCAGCGGGCCGTGCGCGGCGCGGCCAAAATGCTGCCAGGCGGGCACGCCGCGGGCTGGCTGCCGTCAGAGGGGGAGGAGGAGGTGGATGGTGATGATGATGATGATGATGATGATGATGAGGAGGAGGAGGAGGAGGAAGAGGAGGAGGAGGAGGAGGAGGAGGAGGAGGGGGACGAGGAGGAGGAGGAGGAGGAAGAAGAAGAAGAAGAAGAAGAGGCTCGGCTCTGCGCTCGAGGGTGCATACAATACGACTCATGCTGCACGTGCTGCGCCCCTGCGTGGAATTCTGGCACGTCCCTCTACAGATCACGTTGCTTCAAGGGCACATGCTCAGGGCGGCCCTCAGCCCGTGTGGGCGATAGGAGGAGGAGGAGGAGGAAAAGCACAGCGAACAGACGCGGTCAAGGACGGATGCTCCCACTGCCCATCGAATGACATACCTAGGCAACCGACATGCTGAGAGCCTGCAAGGAAGCATGGCCCGAGATCATGATGGTATGTTACGTGCTCATCACGCGGGGAGCCCCAGATCTCACTGCTGAACTAGCAGCCACAAGGATCAAACTAATAAAACAAGAGGCTCATTTCCGGCTGGGCTAGCTACAATCCAGCAGCAGTTATGAATGTAGGCCCTGACAGAAAATGGGGATGCATAGTGCCCTCCTGAAAGCGTTAGCATGCGCCTCCTTCTCCTGCTCCTTCTCATTAGTATCCGTCTCCTCCTCAACATCATCATCCTCGTCCGCCTCCTCCTTTCGTCTCGCCATCCCGCCCGGTCCTCTTTCGTCTCCACATCTTCCCCATGACTCCTCCCTCTGCGACCCCTCATCATCCTCGCAAATCCCCCTTATCGTCCGTATCATCGCTTCTTCCTCACCCTTCCAAGCCCACCTCCTCCTTATCATCCCACCTCCCTCCCGCTCCAAATCCACCTCAAACCTCATCGATTTCTATTCTTTCCTAATGAAAAACTCCTCCTTGTCGCACCCCGAGGCCGGTCGAATGGGCGGGCCAGGCGCTTCGCCTGCTCACCATGATGACCCTGAAGCTTAAACATTGACCAGAGTTTCACAAACGGAGGGCGGGTGGCTTCCAAAACGTGGCTCTCGCCCTAGCGACGCGAACATTCGCTTCAAACATTTGCAAGAGCTTCAGAGTTTGAGGGCGGATCGTCTTCGAAATGTGGCTCTTGCCTTAGCGACGCGAACATTCGTCTTCAACATTTGCCAGGCTTTCACGGATTGAGAGCGGGTCGTTTCAAAATGCGGCTCTCGCCTCAGCGCCGCGCACATTCGTTTCAAAAATGTGCAAGAGCTTCGCGGATTCAGGGCGGTTCCTTTTTCAATATGTGGTTCTCGCCTCAGCGCCGCGCACCTTCGTTTTGACGTGCCAGAAACAATGTTTTGGAACGGCTCAGGATTGCCAGGGCGCGACAATGACGTTGATTCGCGGTGTTGACATCACAGGAATGGTGTTCTGGCACGATTCAGGACCGTCAAGACGCAACAGTCAGGTTGACTCGTGGCGTTGAAGTCCTGAGAATTGTGTTTTGGCACGCTTCAAGATTTTCACACAAGTGTCCCTCAACGGGGCAGTTCCCTCAGTGGAAACGAACACTTGTATGGGCCTGTGAAGATGAAGCTCGGAGGAAGGGTGTATTCCAACATCGTTGATGAGTCTTGGGTTTACACTGGTCCTCCTCCTCCCCCTCCTCCTCCTCCTGCCCCTCCTCCTTCTCCCCCTCCTCCTCCTCATCCTCCTCCTCCTCACAATCCTCCTCCTCATCCTCCTCCTCCTCCTCCCTCTCCTCCTCATCCTTCTCCTCCTCCTCCTCATCATCATCATCATCATCACCACCATCATCATCATCAGCAGCAACAGCATCATCATCATCATCATCATCATCATCATCATCATCAGCATCATCATCATCATCATCATCAGCAACATCATCATCATTATCATCATCATCATCATCATCATCATCAGCAGCATCATCAGCAGCATCATCATCAGCAGCAGAATCGTCATCATCGTCATCATCATCTTCGTCATCATCATCATCAGCAGCAGCATGAGCATCGTCATCATCATCAGCACCATCATCATCATCATCATCACCACCATCGTCATCATCAGCATCATCAGCACAATCATGATCATGATCATGATCATCACCATCATCATCAGCATCATCATCATCATCATCGTCAGTACCATCATCATAATCATAATCAGTATCGTCATCATCAGCAGCAGCATCATCATCGTCGTCGTCGCCCCCTACTTCTCATCATCATACGCATCCTCCCCCCTCCCCCCCGCAGTTCCCCTCTCTCCTGCTGCTGCTCGTACTCTCTCCTTCTCCGTCGTACACACAGTCCTCTTTGTCATCGACCGACGGGCGGCAGGCGTGCAGGAAGACAGGCAGACAGACAGACAGACATACAGACAGACAGGCAGACAAGCAGACAGACTGCACGACGACGCCGACGACGCCGACGACGACAGGAGCTGGGACGGCCTTTGTTGGCAAAATAAACGGCCAGGCGCCCCTCCGAGCCCGAGTACTCCGCCTTGACGCCGATCTGGAGCAGCCTGTCCTCGAGCCACGGGGGGAGAAGAGACAAGAGGTACAGTCATCGTGCTACCATGAGAAGCGCCCACTAAGGAACGAGGGGGCGCTCCTGGACACTATGGGCCTCGGTCGGGAGAGGACTCCCCGACCTACACCCGAGAAACGGCCGACGCTCAGCCCCATCCAGAGCCCGAGGTGGTCCATCGTTCAGCGTCTGGACTGCAGGGGCAAGGAAGACGAGCGCCGCCAGCACCACCATCGCAGGGGGGCACTGGAGGATCATCGTGGTGGCATGTAGAAGCTGCGCGTCGGCGCCACGCATCTCCAATTTCCAGCTCCGGGAGGGGGGTATCGTGGACCTCCTCGCCCGGGGGTGGCCCTGCCGGTGGTGGTGCCGCTAATCCCCCCCATCCGCGAGAGTGACTTCATACACGGCGGCCCCAGGAGCGCCCAAGAACGCCACAAGAGCGCCCCAGGAGGGCTGCAAGAAGCAACTGCTCGGAATCCGACGGGGGGGTGGCTAATGTGGGACCCGCCCTCCGTTGTGATGGATGACATCCAAGATGGCCCGAAGAGGGCCCTCGAGGCCCACGAGGGAAGCCCAAGAGACTACAATGCCGTTACCAAAGTTTTGACCATTTCGTCGACGGACCCCCCTCCCCCCGTAGGATCCTACAACATGGCATCCGCCTGTCGCGGAGTAGGTTTCGGATCCCGCCCACACCGCTTCTCCTTAGTATTACAAATTTATTACGGTGTACAAACTTACTCCGCACGTTTTTTGACTTGGATTAACTTACTCAGCGTTCTTGTTGAACTTACCCCGCGCTGTGTTTTTGCTCAAGAAAACATACTCCGCGTCCACCGAAACTTACTCCGCCTGTGTTTTACGAGGGTGAGCGGCTTCAGATCTGCATGGGCAGATGTCCGTCGTTCAGTTTTGCCCGAGGGCGCGCTGGCCGCAGGTCCGTCCTTGGGATTTGCAAGAATGGTCAAACACTTTAGTAACGGCAGGGTAAGACCCCAAGAAGGACACCAGAGGCCTTCAAAAGGCTCCAAGCGAAAGATCGGCAAAAAATTTTAGGGTTGACTATCGTCGTCGTCGTCGTCCGACTACCATCTCCTCATCCTCGACGTGTCCATCATCACCATCATAATCACGACCACAATCATCATTAGCGTTATCGTCAGCATCCTGGTCATGATCATCATCAGCATCATCATCAGCATCATCATCAGCATCATCATCAGTATGATCAGCATCATCATCATCAGCAGCAGCATCGCCATCTTCATCATCAGCATCACCATCATCATCATCAGCATCATCATCAGCATCATCATCAGCATCATCAGCACCATCACAATCATACTGATAATACGAATAGTAATGGTACAAGTAGTCAGGACACAACAAATGCGAATGCTAAAACTAAAAACAAGAAGCATACGACTAGTAATAGAAATACGAATAAGGGTTAGAAGAACAATAAAAATGGTAAAACCGATAAAACTGATAACACAGTAACAATAGGACTGCCAATCATAATAGCAATACTACTAATACAAATAATGCGACGAGCAATAGCAATGATAATAACAACAGTCATGAGAATCACCATCATCAGCATCATCGTCAGCATCATCCTCGTCATCATTACCATCATCATCATCATCATCATCATCATCAGCATCATCATCATCATCATCATCATCATCATCATCATCATCATCATCGGCATCATCATTATCCACGTCATCATCAGCATCAGCATCACCTTCATCATAATCATAGTAGCAATACGAATAGTCATAATACCAGTCAGAATACGAAAAAAACAACAAGACTAATACATACAATGCAGCAACGATTCACAATCATATATTACGAGTAATCGCAATACGAGCACATACTGGTACGAACAATGATAATAATGGCCAGACTATTACGACTGATCATACAAGAACTGACACCAGAACTTACAATTTACTTACAGAACAATGAACGCACAGAAGAGTGCGATTACGAATAATACGAATAATCGTCAGCATCATTATCAGCAGCAGCAGCATCATCTGCATCATGGCCATAACCATCATCATCATCACGATCGTCATCGTCATCATCATCTTCGTCGTCGTCATCACTATCAGCATCAGCATCACCATCGCCATCATCATCATCTTCCTTATCATCACCAGCAGCAGCATCATAATGAGCAGCAGCACCATCCCCATCCTCACCAGCCCCATCCCACTTATTACCATCAGCATCACCATCGCCAATGTCATGATCAACATTTTCAGCAGCATCGCCATCATCAGCATGAGCATCATCAACCGCAGCATCATCAGAATCGGCATCATCAGCAGCAGCAGCAGCAGCAGTATCGTCATCACCATCCCACTTCATGATCAACTTTATTATTATCATCATCCCCGTTGACATTTTTTCATCCGTATCCTCTTCCCACATATGGTTTGTCTGACATCGAGTGAGAGCGCTTTCCGTGTGCTTCATCTTCCTTCTGCACGCCATCCTCTTTCCTCCTCCCCCTCACCTCTTCCACCTCCTCATCCTCCTTCTCCTCCTGCTCCTCCTCCTTCTCCTGCTCCTCCGCCTCCGCCTTCTCCTCCTCCTCCTCCTCTCCTCCTCCTCCTCCTCCTCGTCCTCCTCCTCCTCCTCACCCAACTATGCCTTCGCGTCCTTCTCTTTCCGCCTCTTCCCCCTTTTCAGAATAGCAACTACCGCCCCCCCCCTCTGCATTCCACTGCACGCAACTCGCCGGGTGGATGAGCTGGTGAGGACACAAGAAACGTCACACATGTTCTGGTAAAGTGTCACCCCCTCCCCCCGAGTGCCGTTTGTACAGGAAAGATTCGCAGCACGTCCTCGTAGAGTACAGCGTCGTTCACGAGGCACAAGGACCTGTCCATCCCATTCGCTGCGTGGCACAAAAAACACACCAGAAGCAGCAGCGAGCTTTCGACTAAAACGTCCATCCATAGCGGTGCGTCCTCCGCCTCCTCTCCATCCCTCCAAGCGTGTGATCCCAAACTGCTGGATCCTGTCGGCACCGTCTGGGCATCCTCCCCCCCCCTCTATCTCTCTCTCTCTCTCCCGTCCGCCCACCAGTTACGACTCCCGCCGCCAAACTGGTCCCGTCCTTGCAGAGGGGCCCAATGCCCTTGGCTTGGAAGCAAAAGTGAAGGCCAACATTCGGCGGCGAGCCCGGGGGGAAGTGAGAAAGGGCGGGCCTTCTCAGAAGGCTCGGAAGTCCCCTGGCCGTCTGAAAAGTTGTCAAGGCCTTCCCCGAAGACTCAGAAAACCTCTCAGAAGGCTGGATGCCTTCTGAGAAGCCCCGCCACCTTCTGAGAAGGCCTTCTCCTTCTCATGTCCCCCCCTCGCTTGCCGCCGACAAGAGTGAGGGCCGACATATCCCCGTGACCCGCCTCCCCCCATCGCCATCGCCCGCCAAACGCCCGCCAAGCCTGACATCATCCGCCAGCAGGGTCTGTGCGGCCCGTGGAGCGAGAGGCGCGCGCGAGCGAGCGAGCGTCCGTCAAACACGTGGGCGTGACGAGAAAAGCCGTCGCCCTTTACAGTCGGACCTGGGCCAGAAAAACATCCTTCAAGAACATGAGACCCTCCGTCGGCCACAACAAATAGAACATCCAAGGGTACCCTCGCCAGGCTGCACAAGAGAACACCCAACAAGCACGAAGAACACGAGGGTACCCTCCCCGAACCGGCCTCGACCTCATGCCTCGGTCCGGCTGCACCGCGAGAATAGCCGAGGCCCGGAAAAGGGAGAGGGGGGGAGGGGGAGGGTCGAGGGAGGGAAGGGGAGAGGGGGGGAGAAGGGGGAGAGGGGGTGGGGGCAGGCTGGGTGCGCTCGCGTCATATCTGACGTCCTACTCCTCCCTCCCATCCCTTACCATGACGTAGATCTCCTCTCTATTCGCACAATCGGATGTCGTAGCATGGCATAGCATTACATGGCATAGCACGGTGTCGGAGATTAACGCGTAGCATGACATAGCATGGCGTGGCGACGCCCCAAGGTGGGGGGGTGGGCTTCTGCGGCCCCAAAAATCAACAAATCGGCACCGAATGTGGAATCACTTCCGATGCTTTCTTCGAGAGGCCATGTTCTAGATTTTGGGGCCTAGTTGGAAGGACCGAAAACCGTGCCGGGGCATTGCACTCGAAATAATGACGCCAGCGCTGCAGCGGGAGCACGATTCGGAAGCAGTGGAAGCGCAGAAATGAGGCCAGCGCCGCAGCGGGAGCACGATTCGGAACGAGCGGTAGCCCGAAAATTAGGCCAGCACTTCAGCGAGAGCATCGTTTTGAAAAAAACAAGCGCGGAAGCGCGGAAATGAGGACGCGTAGCCTGACATAGCATGGCGTGGCGCCGCTCCACAGTGGCGGGGGCTTCCGCGGCCCCAAAAATCAACGAATCGGCACCGAATGTGTAATCATTTCCGATGGTTTATTCAAGGGTCCATTTTCTACACGTCGGGTCCTATATGGAAGGACTGAAAGCCATGCCGTGGTATGGCGCTGGAAATAATGACGCCAGCGCTGCAGCGGGAGCAGGATTCGGAACCAGCGGAAGCGCGGAAATGAGGACAAAGCTGCAGCGGGAGCGCGATTCGGAACGAGCGGTAGCCCGAAAATGAGGCCAGCACTTCAGCGAGAGCAGCATTTTGAAAAACAAAGAAGGATCAATAACAACAAAACAAGCAACAAATAAACAAACAACAAAACAACAAAACAAACTCAGCGCGGAAGCGCGGAAATGAGTACGCGTAGCCTGACATAGCATGGCGCGGCGACGACCCAAAGTGGTGGGAGGCTTCCGCGGCCCAAAAAATCAACGAATCGGCACCGAATGTGGAATTATTTCCGATGGTTTTTCGGGGTGGGCATTTTCTAGATGTTAGTGCCTATTTGGAAGGACCGAAAACCATGCTGTGGCATGGCGCTGGAAATAATGACGCCAGCCCTGCAGCGGGAGCAGGATTCGGAACCAGCGAAAGCGCGGAAATGAGGACAAAGCTGCAGCGGGAGCGAGATTCGGAACGAGCGGTAGCCCGAAAATGAGGCCAGCACTTCAGCGAGAGCAGCATTTTGAACACAAAAACAAGCGAAAACCCAACTCCTGGGAATCCTGTGTAAAAAAC
>CAUYUJ010019704.1:426281-428630 GCA_963575745.1 Prorocentrum cordatum
GAGATAGAAATGAGAGGAGAGAAACAGGAGAGTAGAGACAGAAAGGAGAGACACAAAGAAAGAAAGAGGGACAGGGAGAGGAAACAGGAGAGGAGAGAAAGAGAGAGAAGATGGAGAGAGTGTAGAATATAGATAGACCGAAAGATAAAACAATAAAGAACATTTACTTAGCGGACGAAGAGTTGCACATAAACACGCTACTCCACGCTCGGACAAGCTCACGTATGATATATATATATATATATATATATATATATATATATATACATATATATAGTTGTGTGTATGTGTGTGCCGTCCTCTGCGAGCTATCATACGACAGAGCGCGCGGGAGGAAGAGAGAAAGAGAGACACAGAGAGGGGGAAATATAATGGGAGAGAGAGAGAGAGAGAGAAAACAAAACAAAAATAACCACTGAGGACAACTCTTTGGCGTGTGTTCTCCAAAGAGGCCGCAAACGAGAAACGGAATAGGGTCTCCGGATTCCAAGGATTCTCTGGGAGGAGATCTAGGAGAACGAGGAGATGAGAAGGCGACGGAGGACCTCGACGACGACGATAACGACGGCGACGACGATGGCAACGACGGCGGCGGCAACGACAACGGCGACCGCGACGGCGACGGCGACGACGCAAACGACGTGACGACGACGTGACGACGATGAAGACGACGACGACGACGACGGGGACGAGGACGACGAGGCCGAGAACGAGGAGGACGGAGAGAAGCAGCAGAAAGGCGCGGAGTGGGCGGCGTCCCGCGCGGCCTGCAGCGGCAGGCGGCGACAACTGCGGCGGCAGCCTGAGACTGCGGCCACATCGGCGATGGCGGCGGCGGCGGCGGCCATGGCGTGCGGCTGCGGCGCCAGGTCGGCGCCGCGGCGGGGGTGCCTTCCGGAGGGCCAGCTGGCTCGCGGCGGGGAAGAGGGCAGTGCTGGCGAGGTCCGCGCATTGGGCTGCTGCGGCTGCGGCTGCGGCCTTGGGGGCGGCGCGCTGTGGTTTTGCCCCTGGGCCCTCGGCGGTCGGGAAGGAATCCTTATCCTTCTCTTCCTCGTCCTCCTCCTCCTCCACCTCCTCCACGTCTCCTCCTCCTCCTCCTCCTCCTCCTCCTCCTCCTCCTCCTCATCATCATCCTCATCCGTTTCCCTCTCTGTGAGCACTTTGCCTCGTCTGCGCGCGCTCTGTAGCTGTTGCCTCGCCGCCAACCACCCGAGGGAATCTTCTGGGCCGTCGACCCTTGAGAAGGCACAGCAGCACCGAAGTCCAAGCGGCGAGGGAGCACGCAGCGACGCAGCACCTGATGCTAACGGAGTCAGGGGGGAAACGGTGGTGGGCCCTGAGCAGAGTCAACAGAGGAGGAGCCGGGATTCTGACATGTTCTGAAGCGTTTGGGGCCCTCTCGAAAGGCCTCCAGGAGCAGACGACCAGAGTTGGGAGCCAAGGCGGCAGCTAAGTCTGCCAGAGGCGTGCACCGCGCGTCCGCCTCCTCTCCTCGTGAGCTTCCCAGGTCCTTACTGTCGTCCTGCTGCACATCTTCTGCGCCTCCATGCCCTCCAAATCCGATCGCCTCCATCCACCTCCAAACGCTCCACTTCTTCATCCTTCTCCTTTTCCTCCTCCTCACACCTCCTCCTCCTCCTCCTCCTCCTCCTCCTCCTCCTCCTCCTCCTCCTCCTCCTCCTCCTCCTGCTCCCCCTCCTCCTCCTGCTCTCCTCCTCCATCATCATCCTCCTCTCTTCCTCCTCCTCCTCCTCCTCTTACTCATCCTCATCTCCTCTTCCTCTCCTCCTCCTCTCCTCCTCCTCCTCCAGCTCCTCCTCCTCCTCCTCCTCCTCCGCCTCCTCCTCCTCATCATCATCATCAGCATCATCAGCATCATCATCATCGTCATCATCATCAGCATCATCAGCATCATCATCAGCAGCATCATCATCAGCATCATCATCAACATCATCATCATCATCAGCATCAGCAGCATTATCATCATCATCATCATCATCATCATCATCATCAGCATCATCATCATCATCATCATCATCATCAGCAGCATCAGCATCAGCATCAGCATCAGCATCATCATCATCACCCTCGTCATGCTCCTCCTCATCATCATCATCACCAGAATCAGCATCATCAGCAGCAGCATCATCAACATCATCAGCATTATAATCAGCATCTGCATCATCATCATCAGCATCGTCATCAGCATCGTCATCGACATCGTCATCGTGATCAACATCATCGTCGTCAGCATGATCAGCGTCATCATCAACATCATCAGCATCACCAGCATCAGCATCATCAACATCATCATCATCATCAGCATCATCAACATCCCCATCCTCCTCC
>CAUYUJ010019704.1:428730-438730 GCA_963575745.1 Prorocentrum cordatum
ACTACTACCACCACTAACACTACCACTACTACTACTGCGGCTACACCTACTACTACTACTACTACTACTACTACTACTACTACTACTACTACTACTACTACTACTACTACTACTACTACTACTACTACTACTACTACTACTACTACTACTACTACTACTACTACTACTACTACTACTATTACTATTACTACTACTACTACTACTACTACTACAACTACTACTACTACTACTACTACTACTACTACTACTACTACTGCTACTACTTCTGCGCATCCTCATCATCATCCTCATCCTCATCCTCCTCATCCTCCTCATCCTCCTCATCCTCCTCCCTCGCTTCCTCCTGCTTCTCATCCTCCTTCTCATCATCCTCCTCCTCCGCCTCCTCCTCCGCCTCCTCTACCCCCTCCTCCGCCTGCGACGTCCCTGGACCCTCGATGATTTGTGGATGCTCCAAGGGAACCGCCTGGCCGACGAGTGGGCTCGGAAAAGGGGCCCAGCTGTAGGAAATGGATGAGGAGCAGGCGCTTGTTGTGGAGGGCTGCGAGCGGAGTGTGGTGCACACTGCCGAGTGGCCAGGCTGCCTGCACCGCTGGCGCCATAGTAAAGGATTCGGGGGTTCGGAAGGGGGTGTTTGGGACCTCGGAGGTTGCCCTTGACAGGATATCGGCGACGAGTTCTTCGCACAACTGGAGCTGCGAGAACGGGCGGGCCTGTTCGAGGCCTCGCCCGCGCGCCTCTACGTCGAGGAAGGGCAAAGCGCGGCTTGCCACAGCTCGGCTCCTCCCTGCTCCTCGGCTGGCTCATCGGCCCATCCATCGGACTCGCCTGACCCGCACCACCTTCTCGGGACTCAATGGGGGCGAGTTGCCGACGGCGTCCCCTCCCCCGATGTTCGGAGATCTGGCTGAGCCGTCGGAGGAGGTCCGAGCTTTGTGGGAAGGGAGGCGGGTTGCCTCTGAGGCCTCGGAGCGGAGTCCTGACCCCATCTCGTCGTATGGGTTGGATATCCCCGAGGCTCTCGATATGTACAGAGTGGCGCAATTGCATGCGTATGCAGACCCGCGAGGGGCGGTCGAGTTTTGCCGTGCCGAGAGCCGTCGAGAGAACGAGGCTCGGCTCCTAGCTGGCAGGAGCGATGAGCCCGAGGAACCCGACTACCAAGTTGTTGGGGCGTCTGGCTGGATGCGAGGGGCTCCTTCCAAGGTCCCCACAGCCCAGTAGCACGCATCCTCGTCCGTCTTCTCATCCTCCTCCTCCTCATATTCCTCGTCATCCGCATCAGTATCGTCAGTATCAGTATCAGTATCAACATCCACATCAGCATCATCATCATCATCATCATCATCATCATCATCAGCATCAGCATCATCATCATCATCATCATCATCATCATCAGCATCAGCATCAGCATCAGCATCAGCATCAGCATCATCATCATCATCATCAGCATCATCATCAGCATCATCATCAACCGCAGCAGCATCATCATCATCATCATCAGCATCATCATCATCATCATCGTCAGCATCAGCAGCATCAGCATCAGCAGCAGCATCGTCATCAACATCATCAGCATCATCATTATCATCAGCATGAACAACGGCATCATCATAATCATCATCATGTACATCAGCATCGTCATCAGCATCAGCATCATCATCAGCATCATCATAATCATCATCAGTATCAGCATCATCATCATCATCAGCATCAACAGCATCATCATTATCATCCCCATCCTCCTCCTCCTCCGCCTCATGCTCCGCCTCCTCCTCCTCCTCCTCATACTCCTCCTCCTCCTCCTCCTCCTTCTCCCCCGCCCTCCTCCTCCACCTCCTCCTCCTCCTCCTCCTTCTCCTCCTCCCCATCCTCCACCGCTGCCGCCGTCCCCAATGCCTCAATAGTATCGTCACCACCGCTGTCATCACCGTCGCCAGCGCCGTCGTCGTCGGCATGATCGCCACCAGCATGATCGTAAAAGCACGGATTTGCAATTGTGCCATGACCATCACCACCACCACCGTCACCATCACCATCACCATCGGCATCAGCATCAGTATCAGCAACATCATCATCATCAGCATCAGCAGCATCATCAGCATCATCATCAGCATCGTCATCGTCATCGTCATCATCATCAGCATCACCAACAGCATCAGCATGATCATCCGCAGTATCATCATCAACATGAACAACAACATCAGCATGATCAACCGCATCATCATCAGCAGCATCGTCAGCATCATCATCATCATCATCATCATCATCATCATCATCATCGTCATCAGCATCGTCACCATCATCATCGTTAGCAGCACCATCAGCGTCATCATCATCATCATCATCATCATCATCATCATCATCATCATCATCATCATCATCATCATCGACAGCATCATCATCATCAGCAGCATCGTGATCAGCAGCAGCATAACTAACACCAGCATCACCAGCATCATCAGCGTCATAATCATCATCATACTCATCATAAGCATCATCATCAGCATCATCATCATCACTGTCATCACTGTCATCACTGTCATCATCATCATCATCATCATCATCATCATCATCATATAATTCGTCATCATTTTCAGCATCAGCATCAGCATCAGCATCGTCAAAACCATCATAATCAGCATCATCACCAGGATCATCAGCATCAGCAGCATCAAGATCAGCATCAGCAGCATCGTCATTATCAGCATCAGCCTCAGCAGCAGCAGTATCATTATCATCAGCATCGTCAACATCAGCCACATCGTCATCATCATCACAAGCATCATCATCATCACCATCATCATCACCATCACCATCATCATCATTGGAGGTTGGGGGGTGAGATCGCAGTGGAACGGAGACCCCCAACCGGGAAATCGTTTCGTTTCGTTCGTATCGTGCGTGCGGGCGAAAAGAAGCTGCGTGGACGCGCGAGAGGAATGAACCCGCCGTTGCAGGGCGAAATCAAGACAAATGATTCTCCTCCGTCCGTCCGTCCGGCGGTGGCCCTAGCGGTGTCCCGCGGTGTCCCGTGGTGTCCCGTGGTGTCCGCCGTTGCTAGGGCGAAGTCAAGACAAATGATTCTCCTCCGTCCGTCCGTCCGGCAAGGGCCCTAGCGATGTCCCGCGGTGTCCCGCGGTGTCCCGTGGTGTCCCGTGGTGTCCGCCGTTGCTAGGGCGATGTCAAGACAAATGATTCTCCCCCGCCCGCCCGTCCGTCCGTCCAGCGGTGGCTCGCGGTGTCTCGCGCTATCCCATGGTGTCCCTTGGTGTTCCGTGGTGTCCCGTGGTGTCCCAAAAAGTGAGATCGCCAGTGAGATCGATAGTGAGATCGACAGGTGTCCCGTGGTGTCCCGTGGTGTCCCGTGGTGTCCCGTGGTGTCCCGTTGAGTGAGATCGATAGTGAGATCGATAGCGAGATCGATGTGGTGCCCCGAGGTGCCCCGTTGTGTCCCCTGGTGTCCCAGAAAGTGAGATCGATAGTGAGATCGACAGGTGTCCCGTGGTGTCCCGTGGTGTCCCGTGGTGTCCCGTTGGGTGAGACCGATAGTGAGACCGATAGTGAGATCGATAGTGAGATCGATGTTGTGCCCCGATGTGTCCCGTGGTGTCCCCTGATGTCCTGTGGCGTCCTGTTGACTGAGATCGATAATGAGATCGATAGTGAGACCGATTGTAAGGTCGAGAAGTGTCCCGCGGAGTCCGGTGGTGTCCCGTGGTGCCCCGTGGTGTCCCGTTGAGTGAGATCGATAGTGAGAACGATAGTCAGATCGTCAAGTGTCCCGTGGTGTCCCGTGATGTCCCGTGGTGTCCCGTGGTGTCCCGTTGAGTGAGATCGATAGTGAGATTGATTGAGTCAGATGTTGGTTCCTCCCCCTCCCCCCCCCCTTCCCCTCCCCACAAGCCCCCACTAGCAGCATCGTCATCATCATCATCATCGTCGTCATCATCATCATCATCATCATCATCATCATCATCAGCATCATCATCATCATCATCATCAGCATCATCATCATCATCCTCATCATCATCAGCATCATCATCATCATCATCATCATCATCCTGATCAGCAGCAGCATCATCATGTTCATCAGCATCGACAGCATCATCAGCATCATCAGCATCATCAGCATCATCAGCATCATCCTCAGTGTCGTCAGCATCATCATCATCAGCAGCAGCATTAGCATTAGCATTAGCATTAGCATCATCATCATCATCATCATCATCATCATCATCATCATCATCATCATCATCATCATCATCATCATCATCATCATCATTATCGATCAGCATCCTCATCATCATCATCATCATCCTCAGAAGCATCATCAGCATCAGCATCACCATCAGCAGCAGCACCATGGTCCTCATCAGCATCACCCTCCATATCATTAACAACATCACCGCCATAATCAACACACCGTCACCATCATCATCACCAGCATCATCATCACCAGCATCATCATCACCAGCATCATCCTAAGCCACAGCATTATCATACTGATCATCAGCAGCATCGTCATCATCATAGTCATCATCATCAGCAACAGCATCATGTTCATCAGCATCACCACCAGCATCAGCATCATCAGCCTCAGCAGCAGCATCATCACCATCAGCATCATCAGCATCATCAGCATCAGCATCATCATCCGCAGCATCATCATAATCATCACAATCATCTCCATCGAAATCATCATCACCTTCACCCCCACCATCATCGTCGCCGTCACCATAGTCGCGTCAACATCATCATGATTGTCGTCATCAGCAGAAGCAGCACCATCACAGTTATCATCATACATCCACCTCATCCTCATCCTCATCCTCATCAGCACCCATCGTCGTTCTCCACCCCTGCTGCTCCTCCTCCTCCTTCTTCTCCCTCTTCTTCGGCCCCCTCATGCTCCTCTATCCTCACCTTGACCGTAGGGGAAGCAGAACCTGAGGAACGGGGAGAAAAATAATGGGAGTTTCCCGACCGAGCGAAAGGCTTTGGACACGCAGGGAAATCAACTATAGACCCCACTTTCACGTCGATGGTCCATATTAGATTCCGAATTCGATGTTGGACGGTGCACTGGAAACATTCAGCGGTGTCTGGCATGCCACCGAACCTCTGAATCACTTACTACACTCTGGGATTATTGGTCCAATATTAGACAATGGATCAGTCTGGGACCTCAGGGCGCTGGGTGATTCTCCCAGAACAATATACCCGCCCAAGGTCCTGGACTTCAGGAAAGCAGCCGCGCACTTTCCCAGGATGTATGGGCGACGAGAACCTCCAGACAGCCGCAGGATTAGCTCTACAAGTTTGACGAGGCTTCGTGGTGTCACCTCTCCTTTAATATGAGTTTCTCCTCTCCGTTCCATTACTGAACGTCGACGCCCTTTCTCACGACACCTCACCCGGAAATCATCACAGGACGGGCTGGAATGAGGTACGCATAGCATCGCCAACGCCCCACAATGTGATCCACATGCAGACGAGGCAGATGCCGCCACGAACCGAATGGGAACACAGCTCCCCGTACAAACGGACCGAACAATACAGCCGAAGAGCTGCTGCAAAGGACCTGGGACAAGGAGCAAGAGCGGGAGAAAGGCGGAAAAAAGAGGGAGAGGGATGGTGGAGGAAGGAGAGAACGGTAGGAGAGCTGCGAGAAGACATGGAGCAGCAGGACGGCAGGAAGGGCGGGCAGGAGTCTGGGAAAAGAGGGCCATCATCGCACTCCTCCTCCTCCTCCTCCTCCGCCTCCTCCTCCCTGCTCAATATACGTTGACATCCTTTCTCTCAACCCTCCACGGGCACCGACAGACGCTATCCGACTCGAGCGGACGTCGGCGCGGGGGCCATCGGCTGCCAGGATGTGGTGCGCGCGGGGGTAGGGCTGCTGCGCACGGGCACCAGGGGCGCAGGTCACGGGCGATCGCGCACATGGGCGCTGCCACGCGCCCGCGGGCTGGGCCGCCACCACAAACTGGCGCGTTCCAGAAAAGGCCTCGTCTTCGAGGGATCGAGCAGCTGGCACTTCTTCCCGGCAGATGGTGGCGGAAAGCTGGCGGAGGGTCGACGGAAGAGGAACGGAAGGTCGGCTCTGGCGGCGGAAGCCTGCGGGAGGCGGCGGGAGTCAAAGATCCACCCGCCAGAGATGACAACGTCTTTGAGCTCAGGGATTTCGGAATTGGCCACATGATGCGGCCCGCCTGGGCGAAAGACTTTCATCCACGTTTGCCGTCGGCGGCGAGGCGGAGGCAGTCCGCTCCAGCGTGTGGCTAATCGGGGCAATCGAAATGCGAACTGTCCGGCGTGCAAGAAGAAAGGAAAACGAAGAGCGTCATACACGTGTTGCCGCATGTCTTTCCAGCGCTCGGCCCCTCCAGTTGTGGCCAGGCACGCCGGCCTTACACATGTGTGTAGCCAGAGCGCGGCCTGCAGATGGTCCACATGTGAGTCCAGCCACGTGCGTTTCCAGCTTCCTGGCGCATCCCTGCGAGGGGCAGCGTCTTTGCGCTCGGGGCTTCCGAAGCCAACCAGCGCCCCCAGCCACAGCACGACGGCCCGCTCTGCGTGTAGACCGCGGAAATCCGCCGCCGACCCGGCGGGTTGCAGGAGGGCTGCTCGGGGGACCTGCTCTGCGATGCAGAGCACCCGCTCGGTCTGCTGAGGGGCAGCGTTAGGGGGGAAGGGACCAGCTCAGGGGGGGGACATCATCGAGCTGGACTCTCGGCGATGCATCGCCGAGAGAGCGGCGGTGGGCCCAGAGCGAATCCGATCCGCACGCTCCTGGGCGGAGTCGGCTATCGAGCCCATGTCGGCGATGGATGTGCGATTGGAGTTCAATGCATGGCCCCCTTAGCCGCCCCGATTCGCAACACGCAACACACGGAGCTCGGCAGGCACGCGTTGAAAACGTACGCCTGGCGCGGCACGTTCGCCAAAACGTGGGCCAACACGTGGAGCCAACACGCAACGTGTTAACACGGACGTTTTGAACACGGCCTATCTGGGCAGCTAAGCTAAGAGACTTGAGCCGATCAGCCCTAACGATGCCCCTAAAGCAAGTGCACGAGCCTCGGGAGTGCCGGCGCCCCGCGACGCCCTGCAGGGCGGCGGTGGGCGTCGACGAGCTGGATCTGTCCGCACGGCGGAGTGCCTCGGAGGCCCCAGGGCACCTGAGCGGTCGGCCGCCTTCTGGTTGGCCGGCACCCGAGTCGCCCGCGGGCGCGAGGCGCCCTCCAGCGCCTTCGCGCGCGCGTCGTCCACGGATGCGTGGAGGCCCACCCGCATTGAGACCGCGCCCTCCAGAGTGGCAGCTGGGGCCGCGTCCGACGACGCGCCTCCCATAGCCGTGTCCAAGCTAGCGCAATCCTCCCTGAGCACGTGCCAGTGCTCCACCCGTCCACGTCGAGCAGCCGAGGGTCCTTCATTCCCCTTCCACTCCTCCGCATCGACATCATCATCAGCACCAGTTCCAGCACCATCATCGTCATCGTCATCGTCATCATCCTAATCATCCTAATCATCATCATCATCATCATCATCATCATCATCATCATCATCATCATCATCATCATCATCATCATCACCACCACCACCACCATCATCATCATCATCATCATCAGCAGCATCATCATCATCGCCATCATCATCGTCATCATCATGATCATCATCATCATCATCATCCTCATCATCATCATCACCATCATCATGACCATCATCATCACCACCCTCATCATCATTATCATCATCACAATCATCATCATGATCATCATCCTCATCATCACCATCATCACCACGATCACCATCACCATCACCATCACCATCACCATCACCATCACCACCACCACATCCACCGCCATCATCATCATCATCATCACCACCATCACCGTCATCAACACCATCATCGTCGTCACACGATTCATCATCATCATCATAATTGTCAGCATCGGCATCGCTTTCTTCATTATCATAATCATCATCATCGTCCTCGTACCTCTTCGTCATCATCATTGTCATCATCGTCATCAGCAGCAGCCTCAGCATCAACAGTAGCAGCATTAGCATCATCATCGTCACCATCATCATCATCATCATCATCATCATCATCATCATCATCATCATCATCATCATCATCACCAACATCATTATCGTCATCATCAGCATCATCATCCACACCACCCCCATCATCATCACCATGATCACCATCGTCATCGGCATCATCATCTCCATCGTCATCAATAGCAGCATCATCATCACCATCAGCATCATCATCACCACCACCGCCATCATCACCATCACCACCACCATCACCATCAGCATCACCATGTCATCATCATAATAATCATGATGCTCGCCATCATCATCGTCACCATCTCCATCATCATCGTCATCATCATCAGCATCATCAGCAGCATCATTCTCGTCGTCGTCACCACCATCATCATCAGCATCACAACCACCATCCTCATCATCACCGCCATCATCATCATCATCATCATCATCATCATCATCATCATCATCTAATCATAATGATCTTCATCATCGTCGTCACTATATTCGTCATCATCATCATCAGCAGCAGCATCACTACCACCATCATCCTCATCATCACCGCCACAACCATCAGCATCATCATCATCGTCATCGTCATCGCCATCATCATCGTCACAATATTCGCCATTATCACCACCATCATCAGCAGCATCATCACCACTACCACCTCCATCATCGTCATCATCATCGCTGTCATACTACTCATCAGCATCATCAGCAGCAGTATCATCACCACTTCCGCCATCATTATCATTATCATCATCACCATCATCATCAGCAGCATCATCACCACCATCACCATCTTCATCGTCATCAGCAGCATCAGCAGCAGCATCATCAGCATCATCATCTTCATCATCATCGCCATTACCATCATCAGCACCTTCATCAGCATCATCATCACCTTAATCATCATAATCCTGAACATCGTAGTCATAATCGTCATAATCAGCATCAGCATCAGCATCATCATCACAGTCATCATCATCAGCATCATCTTCATCATCACCAGCATCACCAGCATCATCATCATCATCACCAGCATCACCATCAGCATCATCATCAGCATCATCATCATCGTTATCATCATCCTTCAGCCCTCCTCCTCGCACTTCTCCTCCTCTTCCTCCCCTGTGCTGCGTTGGCGGCGGAAAGGGCCTCTGCACGTAGTGCGGGTCCAGGCCGCGCGGGTCCAGCCCCGGCCCAGCCTCGGGAGGGGCTTGCCATCATGCAAAGGGTCGGCGGCACCCGTACTCGTTTCTTTGACGAGCCATGGGAGCGCGAGCCAGCGGCAGCAAGCTCCTCCATCTTTTTATTATCCTTCCAGACCTCTTCAAACCGCCCATTGAGAGGGGGCTGAAGAAGTTAATCCTCCCGGACCCTCCAACCAAACCCCCCCACGAAGAAGGTGTGGGGGCGGTCAGGGGGGTTCGCGAGGTTTCCCCCAGGCCCTCCCCCAGACACCCTCTCGGAGTGGATCTTTGACTCTGCTTTTTCCCCCCAGGCTCCTCCCAAAGCTCCCCTCAGGAGTGGCAGGGGGATCGGGAGGGTCCCCCTCCAGACCCCCATAAATCTCGCTTCTGAGAGGGAGTTAGAAAGGTTTTCCTGCCAGACCCCCCCCAAAAAAACAGCATGGGAGGTTTCTCATTGTGTCTGAAAAATCCCTCAACACCCCCCAAAACAATTCGGTGGGAGGGGTTTAAGGGTTCAAACAAGTTTTTCCAACCGGACCCCCACCAAACCACGGTCAGGCTGGGCGAGTGTTGGGAAGTATTTCACCTCCCCTCCGAACCCTCCCAAAAATCATTGAGGTGCGGATGCGGAAGGTCCGGGGCACCCGACTGGGGACCTCCAGGGGCTCCGAGGGCCTCTGGAAGCCTCTGAAAGCTTCTGGGCGCCTGCGAGAGCCTTCGGATGCTGCAAAAGAGCTTCCGAA
>CAUYUJ010019704.1:443730-465503 GCA_963575745.1 Prorocentrum cordatum
TGCGTATGGGCATACAAGTTCCCCTAACATATACGCACTGGTCGTCGCAAACGAGTATCATCACATGCGTTCGTCCTACGCACATGTGCCTCCGCCTCAAACGCACCTATGCCTCAACATCCCGTTTCTGCATGCCCTGAGATCTGACGTTGCGAAAAAATGCAACATTGAGAAACATCACGCCCGTAGCCCTCGACGCCATCTTTCTGTGTGATGTTTCGAACCGGGTCGATTTTCGAGGGTCCCCCCGGGGCCCCAAACCGGGCGAAAACGCCCGTTGTGGAAAAATTGCCGGGAAAAAATGCAAACGCCCGAGCGATGCCAAGCCTGTAAAGGCCGCCCAAATGGAGTCCGAGCACATGTGGTATGGGGATCGCGCAGCATCGCATATGCATCGGCGATGCGTCGGCGACGTCGGCGTGAAGAAAATCAGCCTCCACGTCAAGCCGCATCGCCGATGCATCGACGATGCGGCGCGATCCTCCGACCCAATCTCCTCGGACCCTGTTTGGTGGGCCTGGACTCTTCCTCCTGCAAGACCGAAAGAGCTGCGCGGGTCCAACGTCGTGGTGCTGTACCGCTCGGTCACCTGGCCGCAGGAATCGGACCATTTGGCCAGGATGTGGGCGAAAGATGCAACGTATCCAGCCAGGAAGCCGCAGGCCCGATGCATCAAGGACGGGGAGAAAAGGAGGGGAGGAGGAGGAGGAAGAGGAGGAGGAGGAGGAGGAGGAGGAGGAGGAGAAAGAGGAGGAGGGGAAGGAGGAGGAGGAGGAGGAGGAAGAGGGGGGGATGAGGAGGGGGTAAGAGGGTAAGGACGAGGAGGAGGGTGGGAGGGGGGGGCAGGGAGGGAGGGGGATGAGAATTGTCCCAGTGCGACCCTACCTAGGAGTTGGAGCATCTAGGAAAGAAACATCTACATCTACGCCGACAGCAACATTAACATCTACACCTGCATCTACATCTACATCAACATCAACAGCGAGACTCACGTATACATCTACAGCTACACCTACATCTACCCCTCCATCTACATCTACATATACATATACACCTACATCCACATCTACACCTGCACCTACATCTCCATCTACATATACAATGTCGCATTGGTTTCGATGTTGATGTGCATTGCCTTGCCTTCGCTTTTGATGTTGCTTTTGCGGTTGCTTGTGTTTTGCTTTTGTTTTCGTTTTAGCTTGATTTTGTTTTTGCGTTGCCTGCGCACAGACACACACACGCGCATGTTTTCGCACTCGCCCACCGAATGTGCTTGAGAATGCTCCGTATCCGGTCTACACCACACGACTTGGCATTGAGCAAGGTTGTGCAACACTTGCTACACCGAACGCCCCCACGAAATTGTACAGCAGCAGCAACTCCCAGATCGGTGCATCATCGGCGCTGGAATATGCAGTTTCACCAGAGTGGTTTGGCCCCAACCTCCTCGCTGTCGTGGAGTCGCTGGAGCCACTCTTGGCGCGCAGGGACTGTGTCGAATAACCAGTAGTACACATATCGCTAAGCTAATCTAAGCTAAGCTGAGCTAAGCTAATGTGGTAGCAGATGCTAGGCTGCTCTATGCTATGCTAGGCTAGACTGCGCTATGCTAGGCTGCGCTATGTAATGCTAGCCTATGTTATGCTAGGCCAAGCTAGCTATGCTAGGGTATGCTAGGCTGCGCTATGTTATGCTTGGCTGTGCTATGCTATGTTATGCTGCGCTATGCTATGCTATGCTATGCTGTGCCATGCTGCGCGATGCTATGCTATGCTATGATATGCTATGCTATGCTGCGCTGTGCTATGCTATGCTAGGCTATGCTATGATATGATACGCTGCGCAATGCTATGCTATAATATGATATGATATGCTGCGCGATGCTACGATATGATATGGTATGCTGCGTTATGATGTGCTATGTTATGTTATGTTGCGCTATGCTATGCTGTGCTATGCTATGCTAGGCTATGTTATGCGGTGCTATGAAACGCTGTGTTGCGCTGTGGTGTGCAAAGCTAAGCTGTGCTATGCTATGTTACGCTATGCTATGTTATGCAGCGCTATGCTATGCTATGATATGCTGTGCTGTGCTGCGCTATGCTATGCTGCGCTGTGCTATGATGTGTTATGATATGTTATGGTATGCTGTGGGTGATATGATATGCTATGCTATGATATGCTAATGCTGCGCTGCGCTAAGCTAAGCTAAGCTGAGCTGAACTAAGCTAAGCTAAGCTAAGCTAAGCATGGCTAAGGTAAGCTAAGCTAGGCTAAGCTAAGCTAAACTAAGCTAAGCTAAGCTAGGCTAGGCTTAGCTAAACTAAGCTAAGCTAAGCTAAGTTAAGCTAGGCTAAGCTAAGATGAGGTAAGCAACGCTAAGCTAAAGGGACGTAACTGGGGGAACCGCGGGGCGGATACTGGGGGAACCGCCTGGGGCGCTTTCCACTGCCCGGCCCCTTGAAGCCCAGAGAGTAAGAACCCTTCTAGGCAGAGCCTAGGTAGGGAATGAAGCTTGAACTACGAAGGGCGATGGTCGTGAAGGTGTTCCTGCAAGTTCGGGGGGGTGCGAGTTTTTGGGCAGGTCCTGGGCATTCTCGTGACATGGGGAAGACAGTGGAGGAGAAGGAGGAGGAGGACGAGGAGGAGGAGGACGAGGTGGAAGAGCAGGCGTAGTGCTGATGCCAAAGGGAAGACAGAAAAACGTAGATGAGTGGGAGCGGGGAGGAGGAGGAGGAGGAGGAGGAGGAATATGAGGATGACTATGAGGAGGAGGAGGAGGAGAAGGAGGAGGCGAAGGAGATGGAGAAGGAGGAGGAGGAGAGGAGGAGGCGAGGGGAGGGGAGGAGGGGGGATTGGGCAGGGGAGGGGAGGAAGGGGGAAGGAGGAGGGGCCAAAGGGGAGAAGGGGGAAGGGGGCATCTGAGAGCGGACAACCAAGCATGGTCTGAGATAGCGACGGCGACGGAGTAGGATGAACAGGCTGAGGAGGGCAGAGTAGAGGGAGGAGAAGGAGGATGGAAAAGAAGAGGACCCTCGCATCTGACTGAAAGTTATGTTTAATGGCTACTGGCTGCTTCCAGCCCCTGCCACCTGTTGCTTGCCTCTCGGAATGACAGATCGACAGTGGCGGGAGGAGAGACAACCCTAGGGACTGTCTTGCCACTCTTGGGTGGCGGCAACGTGTTAAACAGCTCAGCGCTGCGGTGTTCTTAGTGCTGGGAGTGGAGCGCGGGCATGGCTTATTGAAGCATGTGATGGTAGTTCGAATAGACATAGCATGGAGAACATATTGAAAGAGTGTGCCCATCCCGTTTATCCCAAATCTGCGACCTGACCAAAAAATAGGTTGTGTATTTCTCAGCGTCTCAGTGGGGCTTGAAGGCGGCCATGATCGCACGAGCGCGAAATCATTCGCACATACGAGAATGTAGAGGGGGGAGGAGGAGAACGGCGAGGGAGGAGGAGGAGGAGGAGGAAGAGAGGTGAGGAGGGGGCAGGAGGAAAAGGTACAGGAGGGACAGGGAGACGAGGACGACGGCCAAAAGGAGCAATGTAAGGAAGAGAAGGAGGGGCAGGAGTAGGAGGAGGAAGAGGAGGAGGAGCAGGAGGAGGGGCGAGGGGGGGAGGTGTGGATGAACAACGACGACGACGATGACGGCGATGACGATTGCGGCGGGCGGCGGCGGCGGCGGCGGCAGCGACGACGACGACGACGACGACGACGACGACGGCCGCCGCGTGCTCGCGCGCCTCCCGCAGCGTCCGCTCCCGGTCCGCAAGCTTCTCCTCCAGGGCGGTTATCGTGTCCGCCTCGCCCCACAGAGGTGGGATCGGGGGTCGAGGTCCGAGGTTCGAGGCGTTGAGGCTTCGAGGCGAGGAGGAGGAGGAGGAGGAGGAGGAGGAGGAGGAGGGGCAGGAGGAGGAGGAGGAGGAGGAGGAGGGGGCGGCGGTGGATAAGGAGGATCGAGGAATTAGATTCGACGCTCGAGGCTCCAAGTTTTGGGGGCTGTTGGTCCTTTGCGCGGGCTCTGGAAGCCTCCAGGGGGACTCGTGAAAGCTCCGCGTTACCACCCCCCACTCCCGCGCCCTTTCAATTACGATAGAAGTTGCACCAGTGGCGCTGGTACCCAGCTACACAAGAGCCGAACGCTGGAAACACGCGAGGCTACAATGCGTGTTCAGCTTTCGCCCCTGGCAGGCACATCGTGTGCATCCAGCTGCGTTGCTTGTGCTACTCATTGACAGCCCACAGGCGCATTCCTGGCTGGCCCCAGCAAGCCCGCATAACGCCTAGGGAGTCTGAAACCTCAAGCAAAGAGGTTTGCCCTCAATTCTGGTTCTGGAAGTTGTATGTCTCCACCCTGGAGTGTTTTGTTCCTCCATTTTGGATTGTGTTGAATGTGTGGGTGTGTGTGTGTGTGTTCAACCTCGCACCGCCTGGCTCTTCTGCCCTGTTGTCGCCTACGTGCGGTCTGCTAGATGTTTCAGGACTGCTACGCCGCTTCACAAGGGAGCCGATCTGTTTTGAGGGTGACCCCTCATCGTGAACCCGCTGGTTAGACTCACTTGCGCGTCAGAGGAAAAAGTGTGTGTGTGTGTGTTGAACCTCTGGGTAGTCCAGGGCAGTCCCAACATTCAGCGCCGCGTTCGAAGGCGCACATCTCTGAGCGCTCTGAGCCAGGGACTGAGGTGTTGAGACGCCCCGGACTGCCCGTTGAGCCTGCCGAGGGGATGAGTGGAGAGCATCTCCAACGGCAGCCTGTGCTCAGACCCACGTGAGCCCTGCAGACGGGAACAGAAATGCAGAGGCAGAGGCAGCGCCACAGAGAGAGGCACGCATCCCGTCTCCTGGGACTCCAAGCGGGAGCAGATCCCGTGGATTTTGCCTCCCTCCGTCCCCCCCAGCCCCACGTCGTTTCCTTGTCCCTTCCCTCGTACTTCCCCACCCCGCCGTCTCCCGTCTCCTCGGATGACCCCTCCTACCCCACTCCTCCCTCCACATCAATATCCTCCTTTTCTTCTCCGTTCCGCTCTCCATTCCCCTTTTCATCCCCCTCCCCCTCCCTCTACCTCTTCTCCGCCTCCTCCTCCTCCTCCTTCTCCTCCTCCTCCTCCTCCTCCTCCTCCTCCTCCTTCTGCTCCTCCTCCTCCCCGTCGTCCTCGTCCTCGTCATCGTCGTTGACATCATCATCAGCAGCATCAGCGTCATCATCAGCAGCAGCATCATCAGCATCATCAGCATCAGACTCATCAACATCACCATCATCTGCATCATCAGCATCATAATTCGCCGGCCCAACGGGCCAGAGGCGTGCTAAGATCTCCGGTAACTTGTTAACAATATTTCTAGTTCGCGCGCGCGGAGCGGCCCCTGGGGGCCCCCGGACGAAAAGTACCCCGGCAAGGTCCCGAGAGAAGCCCGGGAGAAGCCACCAGACCACTCCAGGGGAGGGTATTTTTCGACACCCCTCACGAGGATCGTGGCCTCCGAGGGGGGAGCCGCAATCGACTACCCCCAAGAGCCCCCCAAGAGGCCCTGGGGGCCTCCAAAACGCCGCCAAGGAGCCCCAAGAGACTCCCAAGAGGTCCCCAAGAGGCCCCCAAGAGGCCCTAAAGAGGGCTCCAGGGCCGGCGGCATGAGCGAAGCGATTAAATAATCATTAGCATCATCATCAGCATCAGCACCAGCATCAGCATCATCAGCATCAGCATCCTCATCAGCATAAGCATCAGCATCAGCAGCTGCATCCTCGTACGTCTCCTCAGCGTCCTCATCATCGTAATTATCAGCATTACCATGTTCATCATCATCATTAGCACCACCATCATCGTCATCACCACCATCACCACCACCAACAACAACAACATCGTCGTCATAAGCATTGTCGTCGGCATCGCCATCACCACCACGACCACCATCACCATCATGCACATCATCACCATCGCCATCAACATCAGCAGTATCATCAGCAACGTCATCGTCGTCATCAGCCCTATCATCAGCAGCAGAAACAACATCCCCCTCCCTCTCCCCTTCCTGCTCCGTCGTCCCCTCCGTGTTGTCATGGCTTTCTCCTCGTTCCTCACTATCACCATTATTATCATCCTCCGCCTCCCCCTCCCCCTCCTCCTCCTCCTCCTCTTCCTCCTCCTACTCCTCCTCCCCCTCATCATCATCCTCCTCCTCGTCCAGTTGGGCGAACGAACGTATATGTACATGTACGCCCTCGACGATTCCGCGTGAACGAGTCGCCGCGTTCAATCCCAGGTCAACGGACGCTAACCGCGTACGTGCACATATGTGTGTTGCATCTGACCTTACGCTCCTCAACATCATCAGCATCATCAGCATTAGTATCATCATCAGCAGCATCAGCAAACGATTGGCATCGCTATTGGCATCGCCATCGTCATCCTAGCCATCAGCCTCAGACCCATCATCATCACCATCATCAGCATTGCCACCAGCGGCAACATACGAATACTCATCATCAGCATCAACATCATTACCATCATCATCATCATCATCATCATCATCAGCATCATCATCAGCATCAGCATCCTCAGCCTAATCATGGCTGCCGTCATCGTAAGCATCAGCGGCAACATCCTTATCATCAACACCACCATCAGCATCATTAACAGCGTCATAATCGTCAGCATCATCATCATCAGCATCAGCATCAGCAGCAGCAGCATTGGCATCATCATCGGTCTCAGCCTCACCATCACCATCAACATCACCAACGTAATCATCAGCAGCAGCAGCATCATAGCCATCAGCATCACAATCAGCATCACCATCACCCGTTCATGACCATCATTAAGTTTTCATCATTCGGCTCCTCCTCAGCATCAACATCATCAGCATCATCGTCATCATCATCATCACCATCAGCAGCATCACCATCATCGTCATCAACATCACCATCATCATCCTTCCATCCTCGTCCTACTCCTCCTCCTGTTCCTTTATCCTCCCCTCCTCCTCTTCTACGCATACTCTCCCCGAGAACCGACAAGAACCACTGAATGCCAGGCAAGCCTTCCCACAACATGTGCAAGCCACCAAAAGCCGCAGGAACCCACCCGAAACGCGTCCAGAACTCGCGGGAAACTGCCGAGAACCTCCAGAAACCCCAGAAATTACCCAGGCGACACCCAACCCCTGCGCAATGCGAGGCAGGAGTAGCTTGGGAGATTTGGCGAGAAGGCGGCGACATGACATGGACGCATATACTTCTGCGAGCGGCATTCGGAAGGTTTGCAGGCCCTTACCCCTGAGTCACGAAGAAGGACGCAAGGTCCAAACGGAGACGGTGGGCAAGGGGCTTGAAACGTCGGCGGGCCAGCAACAACATGACATGGCCCCCCAAAGACGGCGAGGTCCCGCTCAAGTCTGCGCAGTGCCTCTCCCCGCTGGGCCCACCAGCAACACTCGAAAGTGGCAAGCCCACCAGCAGCCCTCGAAAGCGGCGACGGTTTCGCAGATCGCAGCCCCCCAGGGACGGGGAGGTCCCGCTCAGGTCCGCGCGGTGCCTCACTCCGCTGGACCCACCAGCAGCCCTCGAACATGGCGACAATTTCGCAGATCGCAGGCCCCCAGGGACGGGGAGGTCCCGCTCAGGTCCGCGCGGTGCCTCACTCCGCTGGACCCACCAGCAGCCCTCGAAAGTGGCGACAATTTCGCAGATCGCAGGCCCCCAGGAACGGGGAAGTCCCGCTCGGGTCCGCGCGGTGCCTCACTCCGCTGGACCCACCAGCAGCCCTCGAAAGTGGCGACAATTTCGCAGATCGCAGCCCCCCAGGGACGGGGAGGTCCGCTCAGGTCCGCGCGGTGCCTCACTCCGCTGGACCCACCAGCAGCCCTCGAAAGTGGCGACAATTTCGCAGATCGCAGGCCCCCTGCAGGGACGGGGAGGTCCCGCTCAGGCCCGCGCGGTGCCTCACCCCGCTGGACCCACCAGCATCCCTCGAACGTGGCGACAATTTCGCAGATCGCCTCACTCTGCTGGACCCACCAGCAGCTCTCGAAAGCGGCGACGGTTTCGCAGATCGCAGCCCCCCAAGGACGGGGAGGTCCGCTCAGGTCCGCGCGGTGCCTCACTCCGCTGGACCCACCAGCAGCCCTCGAAAGTGGCGACAATTTCGCAGATCGCAGGCCCCCTGCAGGGACGGGGAGGTCCCGCTCAGGCCCGCGCGGTGCCTCACCCCGCTGGACCCACCAGCATCCCTCGAACGTGGCGACAATTTCGCAGATCGCCTCACTTTGCTGGACCCACCAGCAGCTCTCGAAAGCGGCGACGGTTTCGCAGATCGCAGCCCCCCAAGGACGGGGAGGTCCCGCTCAGGTCCGCGCGGTGCCTCACTCCGCTGGACCCACCAGCAGCAAAATGGCCCTCCCTGCTGCCCCAGCCACCGCGCCGGACTCACCGGACTCACCGGACACGCCGGCCACCGGACACACCGGACACACCGCGGACATACCGGACACAACGGACACACCGGACACACCGGACACACCGGACACACCGGACACACCGGACACACCGGACATACCGGACCCACCAGACCCACCGGACCCACCGGACTCGCCGGACTCACCGGACTCGCAGGACCCACCGGACTCCCGGACTCACCGGACTCCCCGATCACCCGACGATTTTGATTGTACTGGTGATGCTGATTGTGTTCGTTGTGAAGGCTGCAGCGTGTACTTATGATGATGAGGATGGTTTGTACGATCGCGGTGATGACTCCGTCGACGGGGGATATGCTGATGGCGATCATTGTAACGATTTTGATTGTGACGATAGTAGTCCTGATATTGAGATACTGATTTGGACGATGAATGCGATGATGACAAGTACGATGATGACTTGGATGCTGCACATGGCGGCGTTCACGATAATTATGTTCTGGTGATTTGCTTCTGGACGTTGATGTTGATTAGGGTGATAGCGCTTATTGCGACAATGCGCATGTTGTTGATGTGGATAGTGGTGACAAGTTAGCTGTTGGTTGTAAGTTTTGCTCCCGCCCTGGACCTCGACCCCCAGAGATCCACGAAGGTCCCTGGAGGTCCTCGGAGATCCTGTGTTCGTGGTGGTGATGCCGATGATGATGATGGCGACAACGATGATGATGAGGCCAAAGTTTCTGCTTATGACGATGAAGAGGGTTTGGACGATCGTGGCGATGATTCTGTCGACGGGCTGATGACGCTCATTGTTACGATTGTGGTTGTGATGGTGATGATGATGATGATGATGATGATGATGATGATGATGATGATGATGGTGCTGATAGTTGTGGTAATGATTTCGATTATGCTGATGAGGAATACGATGATGACTCGGATGCTGCAGATGGCGACGTTCACGATAATGATGTTTCTGGCGATTTGTTTGTGGACGTTTATGCTGGTTAGGGTGATGGCGATTACTATGACAATGCGCATGTCGTTGGTGTGGATAGTGGTTACAAAGATGCTGTTGATGGTAAGTTTGGCTTCCGCGATGCGGATGTTGATGCTGATGGGATACTGACGCTTACGATGATGATACATGTGTTGTTGGCGTGGATACTGATGACACTGATGCTGCCCATGATGTGGTCGAAGATGCCGATGACAACGATACTGATGATGTTCATGATCATCCCAATGGGCTTTGTCCCACCACGCCACAGTGCTTGGGTTGTGGGCCAGAGTCCTCGGGCATGCTTTTTCGGGCCTCTTCAGAATATTCTCGGAGGCCTTTGGAGGGCAATTCTTCACGCTTCGCGTATTCCCACCAGCCCATCCAGGAACGATGCCCAGGAGAGCTGATGGGAGAAGGGGGGAAGAGACGCACATAGTGAAACAGCGCGGGCAACAACGGTGAATTGGGAGATCACTGGTAGTGAAGGGTGTTGGTGCTGCTGCTGGTGCTGTTGTCTCTGCTGGTACTTCTGCTGCTGGTGCTGCTGCTGGTGCTGCTGGAATTGCCGGTTCTCGTGCTGCTGGTGCTGCTGGTGCCGCTGGTGTTGCTGCTAGTGCTGGTGGTGGTGGTGCTGCTGCTGGTGCTGCCGTTCCTGCTAGTGCTGTTGGTGGTGGTTGTGGTGCTGCTGCTGCTGCTGGTGCTGCTGCTTGTGCTGACGGTGATGGTGGAAGCAGGCTGTGTAACAATCGCATCGGACGCGTTTTCTCGGAGGTCTCTTGGAGCCATCTTGGGGGTCTCTTGGGGTTCTCTTGGGGGCCCTCTTGGGGCATTCTTGGGACTCTGATTTGGGTGTCTTGCGGCCCTCTTGGGGTTATTTGTGAGGGTATGGGAGGCCTCTTGGGGCCGTCTTGGCCCCCATTTGTTCAAAAAGAGGGATGCCCCCAATTCAGGTCCTCTCCCTCGGAGGCTTAAAAAGGGAGTTTTGGGACCCTCTTTAGCCGCTCTTGGAGCGCTCTTGGGGCCGTCTTGGGGCCCTCTTCAGCCCCTCTTGGGGCTCCCATGGGCTACATTGGGCCCATCTTGAGGCCTCAAGAGCCCATCGGAAGCGAAAAAGCGAACATGCTCAAACAACACATTGTAGTTGCAAACGCTGTCGGCTATTTGGTGCCAGACGATAGCAGACGATAGCAGACGAAAGCAGACGATAGAAGACGATAGCAGACGATAGAAGACGATAGCAGACGTTGCACCCAAGTGCCTTGTTGCCCCCTGTTTGCCCTTTCGTGCTATCGTCAGTTTTCGTCTGCAGCGGGTCCTGGCAACTCCCAGCTGGTCCTATCGTCTGCTATCGTCCGCTATCGTCTGCTTCAGACGATAGCCGACGACAGCCACCCCCGGCGGCCCCTATCAGATCCCATCGTCTGCTATCGTCTGCACCGTTTCTCTATCGTCTGCAGCGGGCCCTGGCAGCCCCTAGTTAGCCCTATCGCCTGCTATCGTCTGCTATCGCCTGCTGCAGACGGTAGCAGACGACAGCCACCCCTGGCGGCCCCTATCAGATCCTATCGTTTGCTATCGTCTGCAATCGTCTGCACCGGTTCTTGGCGGCCCCCAGCTGGACCTATCGTCTGCTATCGTCTGCAATCGTCTGCAGCGGTTCCTAGCGGCCGCTAGCTGGTCCTACCGTCTGCCATCGTCCGCTGGAGACGATGGCAGACGATTGCCACCAGTGGCCCTAATGCGTCTATCGGCCCCTGCAGTCGATGTCCATTCAGCAACGATGCCCAGGCGAATTGTCTTGATCAGGAAGAGGATGGGGAGTGGAGCGAGGATGAGGAGAAGAAAGAAAACGAGGGGGAGGAGGAGAGCGAACGGAATTGGGCAGCGGGAAGAGGATGAGGAGTACGAGAATGAGATGGGGGAGGAGAAGTGGGGTGTGAGTGTATATGGGTGTGCGCCTGAGTGTGAGTGCGTATGAGCTTAAGCTATAGGAGTGTGAGTGGTATGTTTGTGAATGGGTCTGTGCGCATCAATGCCCATCCAGCAACGATGCCCAGGCAAATGATCTTGATCAGGGAGAGAATGGGGAGGGGAGCGAGGAGGGGGAAAGAGGATGAGGAGAAGGAGGAAAACGAGGGGGAGGAGGAAAGCGAACGGAATTGGGTAGCGGGAGAAGGATAAGGAGTGCGAGAATGAGAGGGTGGAGGAGAAGTGGAGTGTGAGTGTATATGAGTGCGCGCCTGAGTGTGACTGTGTATGAGCTTAAGCTTCTAGGAGTGTGAGTGGTCTGTGTGTGAATAGGTCTGAGTGCTATTGAGTTTGATTGTGCTTAAGTCTGGGTGTGAGTGAGTCTGAGTGCGGATGAGTCTGAGTATGAGATATGAGTGAGTGCGAGTGTGGGGGAGTCTGAGTGTGAGTGCAGGTCGGGCCTTGAATCTGGAGTTTGAGTGCGTCACGGACGGAGTTCCAGCGGTCCCAGGGCCCGAAAACAGCTTCCATATATGGCCTCACTGGACTCGCCGGACTCACCGGACTCACCGGACTCACCGGACCCACCGGGGCCAGCGGAGGAGGCACTGGACTCACAGGACCCGCCGGACACACCGGACTCGCCGGACTCACCGGATTCCCCGGACCCGCCGGACTCACCAGACTGGCCCGACCCACCGGACCCACCGGATCCGCCAGCAGCGCCGGATCCGGCCGGGCCCACCAGACTGGAGCAGCAGGGTGCACCATCCTCACCAGCAGCCCTCGAAAGTGGCGACAATTTCGCAGATCGCGGCCCCCCAGGGACGGGGAGGTCACTCCGCTGGACCCACCAGCAGCCCTCGAAAGTGGCGACAATTTCGCAGATCGCAGCCCCCCAGGATCGGGGAGGTCCCGCTCAGGTCCGCGCGATGCCTCACCCCGCTGGACCCACCAGCAGCCCTCGAAAATGACGACAATTTCGCAGATCGCAGGCCCCCGGGGATGGGGAAGTCCTGCTCAGGTCCGCACGGTGCCTCCCACCAGCAGCCCTCGAAAGTGGCGACAATTTCGCAGATCGCAGCCCCCCAGGGACGGGAAGGTCCCGCTCAAGTCGGCGCGGTGCCTCACTCCGCTGGACCCACCAGCAGCCCTCGAAAGTGGCGACAATTTCGCAGATCGCAGCCCCCCAGGGACGGGGAGGTCCCGCTCAGGTCGGCGCGGTGCCTCACCCCGCTGGACCCACCAGCAGCTCTGGAAAGTGACGGCAATTTCGCAGATCGCAGCCCCCCAGGGACGGGGAGGTCCCGCTCAGGTAAGCGCGGTGCCTCACTCCGCTGAACCCAACAGCAGCCCTCAAAAGCGATGGCAAATTCGCAGATCGCAGCCCCCCAGGGACGGGGAGGTCCCGCTCAGGTCCGCGCGGTGCCTCACTCCGCTGGACCAACCAGCAGCCCTCGAAAGTGGCGACGGTTTCGCAGATTGCAGCCACACAGGGACGGGGAGGTCCCGCTCATGTCCGCGCGGTGCCTCACTCCGCTGGACCCACCAGCAGCCCTCGAAAGTGGCGACAATTTCGCAGATCGCAAGCCCCCAGGGACGGGGAGGTCCGCTCAGGTCCGCGCGGTGCCTCACTCCGCTGACCCACCAGCAGCTCTCCAAAGTGGCGACAATCACGCAGATCGCAGCTCCCCAAGGGACGGGGAGGCACCGCTCAGGTCCGCGCGGTGCCTCACTCCGCAGGACCCACCAGCAGCCCTCGAAAGCGGCGACAATTTCGCAGATCGCGGACCCCCAAGCACGGGGAAGTCCCGCTCAGGTCCGCGCGGTGCCTCACTCCGCTGAACCAACCCAACAGCAGCCCTCCAAAGTGGCGACAGTTTCGCAGATTGCAGCCCCCCAGGGACGGTGAGGTCCCGCTCAGGTCCGCGCGGTGCCTCACTCCGCTGGACCCAACAGCAGCCCTCGAAAGTGGCGACAATTTCGCAGATCGCAGCCCCCCAGGGACGGGGAGGTCCCGCTCAGGTCCGCGCGGTGCCTCACTCCGCTGGACCCAACAGCAGCCCTCGAAAGTTGCGACAGTTTCGCAGATCGCAGCCCCCAAGGCAAGGCAAGAGGAGACAAGGGAGGCGGGAGGCGGGAGGAGAAGGAGGAGGAGGAGGAGGAGGAGGAGGAGGAGGAGGGAGACGCGACCGCGGCGCTCTATTCGAAACGAATACCCAACCAAGGAGGGATGGGAAGCACCAAAACAACAGTCCCCCAAAACCTCTGAGGACCTGCGAACACCGACTTGTCCTCATTCCTTTCTTGCTCTCGACGTAACCGGGACGTGACTCCGCAGGCGAAGCAAAACTGTCCAAACCTCTCCACCCTGCTGAAATTGAGGAGGACGGAGGGGCGCACGAGACGAGAGAAGAAGACGCATCCCCTGCCACCTGCTGCTGCTGCAAATCCCCCACGGATCCCCACGCCTGCCCCCCTGGAGACCCAGGTCTAGGGACCCTCCTAGGATGTGGGCGTGGGTTCTGGCAGCAGGCGTACATGTAGCTTTGGCGTTGGTAGCTAATGTCGTTTTAGCTTCAGCTTTCGCGATCGCTTATGTTCTGGGTGTTGCTCCTGCTTCGGCGTTAATATTCTTTCTCGCTCCAGCTGCTTCGGCTCTGTTTCTTTTGGAGCACAGTGAAAACGTATAGTACAGACGCGTGGTGAGGACGCAAGACCCTTGGAGGCCGAAGTTGAAGTATTCTGGGCGGCAGGCGGCCAAACCCCGAGGGAACCTGAGAAACTGGCCTGCGAAAATTGCTAGGGACGGGCCGCAGAGGCTGATGCAGGCAAGGACCCAAGGGTACCCTTGAAAAAGTCGTTTGTCCTTACTATGCGCGTTGACTGTAGGGCGACTTGATACGGTTTGGCCAAACTGGCCAACCTTAGTTTATCAGCCAACCCCATTCGGACGCAGGCAAGAAGAGAGTCTCCTGCTCCTCCTTCTCCTCCTCCTCCTCCTCCTCCTCAAACTCGACCTGCCGATCCACAGTTCAAGGCAGAGCGGTGATGCCTGTACAGAACTGGATAAAGAGAGGGGGTCGAGAACGAGGGGGGAGAGGTATGCAAAAAGGCCGCCGTGCAAACCATCTGGGATGACCACGTTAGCCCAACACGGCCCAGGCCACTCCCTCCAACAAGCATCAAGGCTGGTGACATGGGAGTTCTGTGTATAACGTTCGCTGTAATAACCCCCACCCGCCGTGGCCTCTGCGAGCGGGGAAGCGGTTTGAACCAGGCAGATGTAATAGCATAGGAAAGCGCACAGCCAGAAAAAATTAGCTCTCCAGGGGGGAGGGGAGGCTAGGCCCTCCATCGGCCCCTGGAGTTGGGGGGCGGGCGACAAAACAGCTACGACGGAGGGTTGCTGCTCCTCCTCCTTCTCCTCCTCCTTCTCCTCCTCCTCCTCCTCCTCCTCCTCTTCCTCCTTTTCTTTTCACTTGTCAATAACTCCTCCCTGTCGCACCCCCACCACGCGTTTCGCCTGAGACTGCATTAAGATTCATGAACCTGGAGCTTAGACATAGGCGGCAGTTTCACCAAGGGAGGGCGGACTGTCTTCAAAATGTTGTTTTCGCCTTAGAGCCGCGCAGAAACGTCTTTAAAGTTTGCAAGGATTTCACAGGTTGAGGGCGGGTGGTTTTCAAGATGTGGCTCTCGCCTTATCGCCGCGCACATTCGGCTTCAAATCTTGCAAGACTTTTACGTATTGAGGGCGAATCGTTTTGGATAACTATGTTGCTCTCGCGTTAGCGCCGCGCGCACTCGTGTTAAGAATTTACAGGAGTATCACGGATTGATGGCGGTTCCTTTTCAAAATGTGGCTCTCGCCTGAGCGTCGCGCATATTCGCCTTAAACGTTTGCAACCATTCCACGGGTTCACATGGTCTTCGTACCAGAAGTTGCGTTTTTGAACGGTTCAGGATTGTCAGCGCGATATCGTGATGTGGACTCTCGGTGTTGAAGTCCCAGGAATGGTGTTCTGGCAAGATTCAGGATCGTCAAGACGCAACAATCACTTTGATTCGTGGCGTTGGAGTCCCGAGAATGGTGTTTTGACACGTTTCAGGGTCTTCAAACGGCTGTCTCCCAACGGGGCACTTCACTCAGTGGAGGTGAACCCTTGCAGGGCCCCGTGAAGAGCGAGTTTGGAGGGAGGGTGTACGTCAGCATCGTTGACGGGTCTTGGGTTTACGCTGGTCCTCCTCCTCCTCCTGCTCCTCCTCCTCCTCCTCGTCCTCCTCCTCCTCCTCCTCCTCCTACTCCTCCTCCTCCTCCTCCTACTCCTCCTCCTCCTCCTCATCGTCGGTCTTTTTCCTCCGCGCCCGCCCCTCCAGCTTCGAGGCGCGGATGGTCTCCCTGACCCACTGGTCCTGGGGCACGCGCGGCCGCGGGGCGACCCAGGGCCTGGGGCGGGGTCGCCGGGAGGCTCGGGGGGGGGGGGGGCAGCACAAGGACCAAGTGCTGCCGGCAGGCTGTCGTAGCGCTCGCCGTCGCTCGGACGTCCATTCCCCATGCATGGTTCGATGTCGCGCGCGTGTCTTTTTCGCAAGGCGGCCCAGGATGCTCCTCGATGATCCTCACCCCCCTACAATTTTGGGGGGAATCAGCACACCAGCCAAGCGACGATGACTCAATGAGCTCTGGGACTGCAAACCGCCACAGCGATGCTGCCCCGCAGCATGCATCGGAGGAGCGCCTGGCCAGCGCCTCGCCCCCCCCAAAAATGCACACGCCCGAGCGATGCCGAGAGCACGCGTGGCCGGATCCGCGCTTCGGGCGCGCGCCAGCACGGATTACGGATCCCGTGGGTCTGGCGCGTGGGCGCGGGATCGGTGGAGGCACCACCAGAAACGTCAGGCCACTGCCGCCCGACTTTGGCGACAGAGCGCGCCGATTCGGCACGTCAGCGGGACCCGCCGTTGCAGTGGCGGCGAGTCCACAAGGAAACCTTCCACAAGAAACCCAACCCTGAGACCCCAGGAGATCCATTGATTTTTGAGTGTGGGAACGTCACGCTTTCCATCGCAAGACCATCAACACACAAGAAACCCAGGGCACCCTTGAGGAAAGCAGGGCGTTTCTTGGCATGGGTCCCCACTGTACTCCACGCGCCCTGATCCGTGGTTCCGCTTCCTCGAGCGTCGCAGGACGCGCGGAGGCCGCGCGCTGGGTGCACGCGCGGAGGGCCTGCTCCTGGGGCCAGTCGAGGGCCGAGGGCTGAAAAGATGCGCGCCCGCAGGCCCGAATTCGCGACGTCGGCGCTGTTCGCAGGGGCGGCGGCGGGGAACAGTCCTGGAGGCCCCGCGCGCGGCAGCTCGAGACCCGATCTGCGCCAGACCCACGTCGGATCTACAACGGGCTCCCGTCGGATGTGCGTGGGATGCACGTCGGATCCACGTCGGACCTGAGCATCGCTGCGCGAAGGTCAACCCATGTCGTACGGAGCGGACGTGCGGGCTTGATGATACAACCGTTGTGTGCCGCGCGAGGCCTCCAGGAGGTTCCTCCTGGCACCAGGGTCTGGGGACCCTCTGGGCCCCATACCCGGCCGGAAGGAACTGATGCGCTTCCCCGAAACGACGACCACGGCATTCGACGACTGACAGAACACTCGCAAAACGCCCCGTAGTGAAAGCTGCCAGGGGCACTCCTTTTACACATGGCACCGCATCCCGAGGGGACCCCAGCGTGGTAGCTACTCGACGTCCACAAAGAACCGAATGTGTCCAGCGAAACGCATGTTGATTCGCGAAACAGACCGGAGACTGCACAGGCACACTCGAATGCCAATGTCCCGTGAACCCGTGCAAATTTCCTGTCGACTTGTCTGGGTGGGCGTTTCTTGGAGGCTTCGAAATTGGCACCACTACCAACACGTGGGGTTGCCTCTACCTGAGGAAGATGATCCTAGATTTCGGTGTTGATGATAATGTTTCGGCCACCTTTGGAAGCCCGAATACTACCACCATCACCGAGATCGGGATAATCTTCCCTCGGTGGAGGCACAGCGCCGATATTGGTGTTGGTGGCAACCTCTGGGCTTCCGAGCTTCTCCAACGCGAGATCAGGGCACGAGGGTCTGGGGGACCTCTGGGGCCCCAGACCAAGCCGAGACCGGCGCACTCCCCCGGAAAGCGGACCGAAGCATTCCAATCTGAACCACAGCGGCCGAACTTTCGGCTGGCGCCCGCGTGCGTGCAGTCAAGGCGTATGATATGCGAGGCGGAGGCTCATCCTTTCGGCGGCGAGCGCGGGATGGAAGTGAGAAGGAGAAAACCTTCTCAGAAGGCGGCGAGACTTCTCAGAAGCCCTCGCGCCTTCTGAGAAGTTGCCTGTGTCGTCGGGAGAGGCATAGAAAACTTCTCGGAAGGCCGGGGGACTTCCGAACCTTCTGAGAAGGCCGTCTTTGTCTCACTTCCCCCCCTCGCCCTCCGCCGAGATATGCAAGGCGGGGATTCATCCAGATCCACCGCCTGGGAACCGACGTCCTGAGGCCCCAGCGGGCGGTGGATGTGGATGTCCAGTCGGACCTAGGCCAGAAGAGCATCCTTCAAGACCCTCCGCCAGGCAGAAGACATCCTTCAAGAAATCCTAGGCCAGAAGACCCTCCGCTGGCCAAAGCACCCCAAACCCTGAGATCATTTAAAGGTACCCTCCCCCAGGATGCACAAGAACATCTAAGAAGCACGAAAAACATCAGGAGACCCTCCCCAAACCGACCTCGATCTTGCATCTCGGTCCGACTGTACTTTGGCCCCCGGGGTGCCCCCAAAAAACCATCCACCGCCTGTGGGGGTCCACGAAGATCGATCCCCTAGGTAAGCGACGATCAAAAGGGGTTTTACGCGAGATGACGCAGCGACCTTACGCGGCGGCTTACGCGGGCCGCGAGCGCGGCACACCACTTTGGAAGCGAGGGCGCTTACGCGCGACCTTACGCAGGCAGCTTACGCGCCAATGTCGGCGCAGACGACCCCCTTTTCGTTGCGTCATTCAGGTGGTGGTTATTGACAAACCCCACCAAGGATGAGAAGACTGGGCGGTAAGGATGTAAAAGCCCCTTGGACGCCCAAGCGGAAGTTCTATTTGAGCGGGGGCTGCCTCGGGATACAGTCGAACCCAGGCCAGAAGAACATCCCTCAAGAACATGAAACTCTCCGTCGGCCAAAACAAATAGAACATCCAAGAGTGCCCTCCCCAGGTTGTACGAGAGCATCCCACAAACACGAAAAACACTAGGGTACCCTTCCAGAGCCGAACTCGGTCTTATACCTCGGTCCGACTGTAGGCCGAACAGACAAGGATGCAAACGTATCCTTGGGAATGTCACTCAACCTTACCATGCGCGTTGATCGCACGTCCGGCTCAGAGGCAGCCAGGGGGGTTCAACTGGCTGGGGCCCAGAAAACCAGTCAGGAGGAAGGGATAACACCAAATCCGGTCAAAATCGGTCCCCAGCCCCTCCCCCGCCTCCCTCCCAGTTCCTGGTTCCTGAAAACCTTACATTCCTTTTCCTTCTGACTAACTCCTCCTTGTCGCACCCCGAAGCCCGTCGAAGGGCGGGCCAGGCATTTCGCAGAAGATTTCCTTACCACTGGTGAGCCTGAAGATTTAAAACTGGCAACAGCTTCACAGATGGAGGGCCGGTCGCTTTCAAAATGCGGCTCTCGCCTTCGCGCCGCGCACATTCGTATTTGAGAGTTGCAAGAACTTCACGGATTGAGGGATGGACGTTTTCAAAATGTGGCTCTCGCCTTAGCGCCGCGCGCATTCGTATCGGAAAGTTGCAAAAGTTTCGCGCCTTCACGTGGTGAACGTACCAGAAACGGTTTTGGGGGACGAATCAAGATCATCTGGGTGCAATTACGATGATTCGCAGTGTTGAAATCCCAGGAGCGGCGTTCTGGCACGATTCAGGATCGTCCAGACGCAACAATCAGGTTGACTCGTGGCGTTGAAGTCCTGAGAATGGTGTTTGGGCACGCTTCAAGATTTTCGCACGCTTGTCCCCAACTGGGCACTTCCCTCAGTGAAAATGAATCCTTCTAGGGGCCTATGAAGAGGGAGCTTGAAGAGAGGGTGTATTCCAGCATCGTTGATGGGTCCTGGGTTTATACTGGTCCTCACTCCTCCTCCACTTCCTCCTCCTCCTCCTCATCTTCCTCCTCCTTCCTCCTCCATCCTCCTCCTCCTCCTCCTGCTCCTGCTCCTGCTACTCCTCCTCTTCCTCCTCGTCCTCCTCCTCCTCGTCCTCCTCCTCCTCCTCCTGCTCCTGCTCCAGCAGCTGCTCCTGCTCCTCCTCCTCCTCCTCCTCCACCTACCTCCTCCTCCTCCTCTCCTCCTCCTCCTCCGCCTCCTCCTCCTCCGCCTCCTCTCCCCTCCTCCTCCTCCTCCTCCTCCGCCTCCGCCCGCCCTCCCTCCTCCTCCTCCTCCTCCTCCTCCTCCTCCTCCTCCTCCATCTCCTCCTCCTCCTCCTCCTCCTCCTACCTCCGCCTCTCCTCCATCCTTCCTCCTCCCCCCTCCTCCCTCCCTGCCCTCCCTCCCTCCGCCCCTCCTCCCCCTCCCTCCCTCCCTCCCTCCATCCCTCCTCCCTCCTTCTTTCTCTCCTCCTCTTCCTCCTCCTCCTCCTCCTCCTCCTCCTTCCTCCTCCTCCTCTCATCTTCCTCCTCTCTTTCCTCCTCCTCCGCCTCTTCCTCCTCCTCCTCCTCCTCTCCTCCTCCTCCTCCTCCTCCACCACCTCCTCCTCCTCCTCCTCCGTCTTCTCTCCTCCCTATTGCCGCCCCATTGCCCTTCTCCCCTCGTCCGCCGGGCGCCATTGTCCTCGGTCTTGTATGGCTGGTGGAGCACGCGCCAGGACTGCCAGGATCCCACGGGACGAGGCGCCCCCCTTCCAGACGACCAGAAATAATACTGTGCCCGCAGGTCCGCCAGCACTCCCCCTCCCCGGGCACCAGCCAACCAACCCTCCTCCTCCCTCCCTCCTCCCTCCTCCCTCCCTCATCCTCCCTCCTGCTACCTCCTCCATCCTCCCATCTCCCTCCTCCCTCCCTCCTCCTCCCTCCTCCGTCCCTCCGTCCCTCCCCTCCTCTCGCGGCGTCGGCAAGCGGTTCCTTGGCGAACGCGAGCTGCTCCCCCCTCTCCTGCAGCGCAAACTCGGTGGCCTCCTGCCCTGCGCCCGCCCTCGCAGTGGGGCCAGTCGCCGCCGCGGCCGCCGCCGCCCTCCAGGAGGAGGAGGGGGGAGGAGGAGGAGGAGGAGGAGGAGGAGGAGGAGGAGGAGGAGGAGGAGGAGGAGGAGGAGGAGGAGGAGGAGGAGGAGGAGGAGGAGGAGGATCCCCGAGTCTCAGGAGAGCGCGTGTTCCCCGCCTCCCGCCGCGGGGGGCCTGGTCTCCACCTGAGGAGCCAGACCCCCCGACCGTGAACTGCATGCAGTCGACGGCTTTCCCCTGAACGGGGGCCCTGCGCCGTGCGGCTGCCAAGGGCCCCCGGCCGCGAGGCCGAGCGCGACGGGCTTACCGATGTCGACGCCCAGCTCGCTTGTCACGTGCCCGAGCCGCGACCTGCGCGGGGGCCGTCGTACGCGGTCAGCATCTCCTCGAAGTTGCTGGCCATTGCGATCAGCTCGTCGCGGTCGAACGGGATCTCGGGCACCTTGGGGAGCCTCGCGCGCGTCGCCAGGCGGCGGACGAGATTCCGAAGCTGCCAGATCTCCAATCCAGCGTGCCTGCTCTTGTCATTGTGCTCGCCGCCCTTGCCCGTGTTCTTGCCCTTGCCCTCGCGCGAGGCCGCGCTGGATGGCGGGCGGCTCCGCTGCACCAACGGCAGAGCATCAGCCCAGCTGTCGTCCTCCAGCATCGGCACGGGCGATGGATCGGGAGCCGCAGCGCCCCGCACGGCACCCTCCGCCGCCCCGCCCCCGTCGTCGACCACCTCCATGTCGAGCGGCGCCATGTCCGCGGCTGCTCCTCGGCCTCGTCCGCGCGGGCGGCGCCGCCGCCGCGGGGCGGCGGGTGGCGCGGCCGCCTCAGCAGGCGGGGCGGGAGCAGGCGGCGGCGCCGCCAGCACGGCCACGGCCGTGCGGAGGCCCTCAGCCGCGCGCAGCAGGCGCACCGCGTCGCGGCCGCCTGCGGGGGCGCGGGCCGCCAGCCCAGCGGCGGCGTGGACCGCGAGGAGCGCGCCGCGCGCGCCCTCGAGCGGTGCCGCGCGGGCAGCCATCGCCGTACCAGGCGTCGGCGCGTCGGCGGCGGGGCCAGCAGCGAGCGCGCGTGAGCCAAAATGGTACTGGCGGAGGAGGAGGAGGAGGAGGAGGAGGAGGAGGAGGAGGAGGAGGAGGAGGAG
>CAUYUJ010019704.1:465603-505603 GCA_963575745.1 Prorocentrum cordatum
TCCCCAAGGCTCCCAAGGGTGCCCCAAGAGGGCCCCAAGAGGTGGCCAGGAGGTCCCAAGAGGTCCCTAAAAGGCCACCAGGATGCCACCAAGAGGCTCCCAAGAGACCCCCAAGAGGCCCCAAGAGGCCCCCCAGAGGCACCCAGGACGCTCCAGGAGACCTCGGCGAGAATGCCACAATTATGGATGTTACGCAGGTTTTGGCCACAATTTGGCCTCCTGGGAGGCCACTGATTAAGAAGACTTCAAGAGCGCCTGGGAGAGCCCAAGAAGGCCTCCAAGGTGGCTCAAGATATCCCAAGATGCCTCAAGATGGCTCCCACGATGCTCCAAGAGGTTCCAAGACCGCTCCAAGACGGCTCTAAGTGGCCCCGAAGAGGCCAAAATCCTTCCAAGGGAAAATCAATGTTTTAAGATGGCCCAAGAGAGCCCCAAGAGAGGTTCAAGAGAGCCAGCCCCAAGACAGCCCAAGAGCGCCCAAGAGCGCTCCAAGAGCGCCCTAAGAGCGCCCCAAGAGGCGACCTGTTGGGCTCCCGAGGGGCAACACTAATTAATGCTCCCCTCTTGTTTGGTCGATGTCCTCCAAGATGGCCCCAAGAGCGCTCCCGAGGCTCCCAAGTGCCTCCAAGAGGGCCCCAAGAGGCGCCCATGAGGCCCCCAACAGGCGCCCAAGAGGCCTCCAAGAGGCTCCCAAGAGACCCCCAGGAGGCCCCAAGAAGCGCTCCGAGGCACCCAAGACGCTCTAAGAGGCGTCCGGGACCGCCAAGAGGCCCCCAAGACGCTCCAAGAGGCCTCAACTGAGGGAACCTTCCTCTGTGTGCTGCCCACTTCCCTGATCGAGGCAATTCCTCTGGGCATCGTGCCTGGATGGGCTGGTGGGGTTACGCGAAGCGTCTAGAATTTCTTCACATCCGCCGCCCTCCGTCGAAGAAAACAAAAAATCCACGAATCGACCCCTCCGAAGGCGAAGACCTCCCTGGAACGCCCCACAACTTGCTTTCGCCGCTGTTTGTGCGCGCGCGCGCTCCATGCAACCGCCATCGACCCGCCCCCCTCGGCCGGCCGTCTCGCGCACGGCGCCCCTGGACGCGGACAAGCCCTTGCGAATCAGGTCCTCGGCCTGATGGCACTCTCGCTTGCGGGCAGGCACAGGCGCGGCAGGTGGGCGGGCAGACACGGAGGGCAAGGTAGGGCAAGGCAGGGAGGGCAAGAGGGCAGGCAGGTCATCGGCCGTGGTTGAGCGGCCATGCATGGCCTTGCAAAGACGGTCCAGGCGCCCCGACCAGAGTTGACCGTGCAGCGGCTTCGCTTGAAGGGCACCCTCTGCGTGCACGTCTTGGGGCACGCCAGGTGCGAGCCTCCTCGTTCGACGCTCCACAAGTTTCCAACCCCAAAGCTCCATGACGGCGACAAGGGAGCTACGAGGCTAGGGGATGCACAGCAACGGCGTCGAAGGCACCACAATTAGAGAAGTGGCTGGGTGACAGGAGCGGCAGATGCCGCCGGCGACTTCCACATACATCGGCGTCTCGGAGAGAGACGCGCGCAAACTTTTTTCCTGGCCAGAATCCGCTAAGACTCGCACCCTGGACCCCTCCTTGGAATCATCCTGAACAACTTTCCGAATCACGTCCAAACACCGCGGCTACGACTGGATTCCCTCCTCCTCCTCCTCCTCCTCCTCTCCTCCTCCTCCTCCTCCTCCTCCTCCTCCTCCTCCCCTCCTCCTCCTCCTCTTTCACCTCCTCCTCCGCCTCCACCCCCGCCTCCGCCTCCGCCTCCACCGCCTCCTCCTCCCCGATTGCTCCATTTCCCTGGAACTCCGACGTTCTGATGTTTCTTTCACGTGTGAGTCTGGAGTCCTAGGCCCCGTATCTCGAATAAATGTCGCGCCGTCAGCTGCTTCTGGCTCGCCCTGGGCCCCGACGCAGGCAACCCTGAGGACCTAATTCGGACACGTCGTCCCGTCTTGTTTCACTCAGCGCGCCAGCTGCGTGTTTGACCATTCAGGGTATAGCAACGGAAAATTCTGCTACCGAGGAACCCCACACACTTGGTTTAAATATTATGTGTTTGCTTTTCATGATCATCTACGCGGAAACCTGCGTTCTAAACCCTCGTCGCGAATGTTTCCCTATATTGTCATCCAACGCACTGCTGAGTGAATCTCCTCCCTCTCCCCCGCATTCTATCCTTCATCGGGGAAAGTTCGAGGTGGTCACCGGGGGCCGTTTCCTGGGATCGCAACAACCAACAAGGTGATGCAAAACGATTTGCCACAGCTCGAGTAGTCAGGGGGGCCATTTGGAAGTTGGTGCAAATCACACCCCCTCGCCTCATGCTGCGTTCTCCCGCACCCCTGCCTCCCCTTCTTTCCTCGGTCGGTCTACTCTTTCTAGTCTCATGCAGTTTCCACACGTCTGCCGCCGCGTCTCTTCGACGGAGAGTCTCTGAGGTGTGCGCGCAAAAGACTTGCATGGCGAACGTGATCCGCCTGCGCGCGACATGCGAATGTCCTTGGATGGAAAATCTCTGGGCCGCGGTTGCCACGACAACCGGAGCTGGGCGGGCGCTCCGAAATCGTCCACCAGCGGTCCGTCTGAGCCAGCTCAGGGGACAGCGGAATGCGAGGGGTGCCTGTGGAACGAACAGAGGTAGCAAGCAGAAGTGCTGGAGACCGCTGCGAAGTGAAAGCCTGCGCGGGCGTGGACTTCATGGGCGCGGGTTTCGTGGGCGTCGCTTGTATAGGCGCGCAGTGCGCTGTGAAGGAGACTCTGGGTCAGCGCCCGAACTGCCGGCCTCGTGCAGTCTGGGAACCTTCGCTGGCGGGAGCTCAGCGGTAGCCCAGGGCCGCTTTTCAAAACGCAATGCGATGTGTCATGGGGCTCGCAGCGCCGGAGCAACCGTGCGGAACGACGCGCTCGTTTGGATTGAAACATCCCGACGCCTCCAAGGCTTGCAGTGGATCAGGGCCTGCACCACGGCGTTGAGGTAGCACGTGTTCCCGAAGTTGGGCATGCACGCGGACGTCAGGTAGAGGTTCGACAGGTCGCGTGTAACGCCGGCAAAGAAATCTAATATTCTCTCCTTTGCGAAAGAGAACAAATCCGCGTGGGCGAGGCTCATGCGTCTGAAGTCCGTCCAAGCAGCGAACACCTGTGTGATGCGCTTGGCCCTGACCGGGTCGGGGCGCGGGTCCTCCTGGTCAGCTGCGCATAGAAACTTCACCGCCTCCAGCCGCTCTGCCAGGGCGGCCTGCCGCGCGCGGTGCGCGACGCCTTCCACGTCGCGCAAAGAATCGATGCCATGAGACTCCGCGGCGGCTCGAAATGTCCATCGCCAGGGGGCGGCGTCGCTCTTCCCCGTAGAACTTGGCGCCGGCCCCACCAAGCGTGTCAGGCTGCAAGGCGAACAAACGAAGGGTGGGCACATCCATTCTGTAGGATCCATCATGTGTAGAGTACTTGCTGAGCGCCTTCCACAGGTCTGCATCGTCGCCTCTCCTCGACGGCCGGATCTCTGGATTGGAGGCTCGCTTGGCTGCGAATTCCTTGTGCCAGTTGACCGCCTTCGCATCCGCTCGGGCGAAAAGGCTGTCCGGGAGAATCGACTCTCGCAGGTCGTGCGACCATGGTCCTCGCGACCAACGGCAGTCCGTCTCCGCCTGCTCCGGGGACAGCAAAATGCGAGGGGTGCCAATGGAACGAACCGAGGTAGCAAGCAGAACTGCTGGGGGCCGCTGAGGGGTGGAGGCCTGCACGGGCGTGGACTTCGCTGGCGTGGCCTGCGCAGGCGTGGCAGTGCCCCCGTCGCCGGCATCGCCGACTCGCCGAACTGTCGCCAACGGCGAGCCATCGCCATCCTCCGCCCCCCCAGTCTGATCAAGTGGGAACCCGCCGGACGAAGGGTTCAGCAGGTACCGCATCAAACACTGCCTCCTGCCATCGTCGTTGCCTCCTTCACTCAGCTCGTTGTACCTGATGAGATGAGTATGAGGCCACCAGTTGGCGAGTTGTCGATGATAAGCATTAAATGCGTCTCGAACCAGAAGATCTCCACGCGCGTCCTTGTAGCCGCGCAAGCTTGCCAGATTGACCTCAAGGCCCATCCCACTCAGTGCCTCCTTCAGCGCCAAACACGGAGGTGGCAGGGCGGCGATGCCAATGTTTGGCGGCATGAATGCCGCACACCGCAAAGGATCGCTTGCTGCTTTCAAATACGGAAGCAGGGCGCGTCTGGGTGGAAATCTAGGCGCGCTGAGGCGGCTTGAGCCAATGTGTTACATATCAGGACGCTCGAGGTTAAAAAGACATGTGTCCCATATGTCGATCTCTGGAAACTCCCCACCCCATGCGCCGCCCTCTGGCGTCGAGGAACTGTTACGCCTGACGCGCCCTGGAAGCCTGAAAGAGAGAGCGCCCCCAACTCCTGCCACACCCTGCGAGCGCATCACGGATAGAGGCCGCGCTGAGGGACCACCCTCTCCGCAACCCCTGCGGTGTCGAGAAAATGTCGCGCCTGCCACGCCCTGCGAGCGTGTCACGGATAGAGGCCGCACTGAGGGGCCACCCTCTGCGCACCCCCGTGTGGCGTCCAGAACGCGCCGCGCCTGCCACGCTCTGCGAGCGTGTCACGGATAGAGGCCGCGCTGAGGGACCACCCTCTGCGCACCCCCTGTGGTGTCGAGAAAGTGCCACTCCCGCCACGATCTGCGAGCGCGTCATGGATGGAGGCCGCGCTGAGGGACCTACCTCTGCGCACCCCCTGTGGTGTCCAGGAAATGCCGCGCCTGCCATGCCCTGCGAACGTGTCACGGATAGATGCCGCGCTGAGGGACCACCCCCTGCGCCTCCCCAGTGGCGTCGAGAAAATGCCGAGCCTGCCACGCTCTGCGAGCGTGTCACGGATAGAAGCCGCACTGAGGGACCATCCCCTGCGCCCCCCCAGTGGTGTCAAGAAAGTGCCGCGCCTGCCACGATCTGCGAGCGTGTCACGGATAGACGCCGCGCTGAGGGACCACCCTCTCCGCACCCCCTGTGGTGTCGAGAAAGTGCCGCGCCTGCCATGCCCTGCGAACGCGTCACGGATAGAGGCCGCGCTGAGGGACCACCCTCTCCGCACCCCCTGTGGTGTCGAGAACGCGCCGCGCCTGCCACGCTCTGCGGGCGTGTCACGGATAGAGGCCGCGCTGAGGGACCACCATCTGCGCACCCCCTGTGGTGTCGAGAAAGTGCCACTCCTGTCGCGATCTGCGAGCGTGTCACGGATAGAGGTCGCGCTGGGGGACCACCCTCTGCGCACCCCCTGTGGCGTCGAGAAAGTGCAGCGCCTGCCACGATCTGCGAGCGTGTCACGGATAGAGGCCGCGCTGGGGGACCACCCTCTGCGCACCCCCTGTGGTGTCGAGAAAGTGCCACTCCTGTCGCGATCTGCGAGCGTGTCACGGATAGAGGCCGCGCTGAGGGACCACCCTCTGCGCACCCCCTGTGGTGTCGAGAAAGTGCCACTCCTGCCCGATCTGCGAGCGTGTCACGGATAGAGGCCGCGCTACCGCCCCAGGCACCCCCTGTGGTGTCGAGAAAGTGCCACCCTGCCACGCTCTGCGAGCGGTCACGGATAATCCGCGCTGAGGGACCACCCTCTGCGCACCCCCTGTGGTGTCGAGAAAGTGCCACTCCTGCCACGATCTGCGAGCGTGTCACGGATAGAGGCCGCGCTGAGGGACCACCCTCTGCGCACCCCCTGTGGTGTCGAGAAAGTGCCACTCCTGCCACGATCTGCGAGCGTGTCACGGATAGAGGCCGCGCTGAGGGACCACCCTTTGCGCACCCCCTGTGGTGTCGAGAAAGTGCCACTCCTGCCACGATCTGCGAGCGTGTCACGATAGAGGCCGCGTTGAGGGACCACCCTCTGCGCACCCCCTGGGGTCGGAAAGTGCACTCCTGCCACGATCTGCGAGCGTGTCACGGAAAGAGCCCGCGCTGGGGGGGCCACCCTCTGCTCACCCCCTGTGGAGTCGAAAAGCGCCACTCCTGCCATGATCTGCGAGCGCGTCACGGCTAAGGCCGCGCAGGGGGACCACCCTTGCGCACCCCCTGTGGTGTCGAGAAAGTGCCACTCCTGCCACGATCTGCGAGCGTGTCACGGATAGAGGTCGCGCTGGGGGGCCACCCTCTGCGCACCCCCTGTGGTGTCGAGAAAAGTGCCACTCCTGCCACGATCTGCGAGCGTGTCACGGATAGCGGCCGCGCTGGGGGACCACCCTCTGCGCACACCCTGTGGTGTCGAGAAAGTGCCACTCCTGCCACGATCTGCGAGCGTGTCACGGATAGAGGCCGCGCTGAGGGACCACCCTCTGCGCACCCCCTGTGGTGTCGAGAAAGTGCCACTCCTGCCACGATCTGCGAGCGTGTCACGGATAGAGGCCGCGCTGGGGGACCACCCTTTGCGCACCCCCTGTGGTGTCGAGAAAGTGCCACTCCTGCCACGATCTGCGAGCGTGTCACGGATAGAGGCCGCGCTGGGGGACCACCCTCTGCGCACCCCCTGTGGAGTCGAGAAAATGCCACTCCTGCCACGATCTGCGAGCGTGTCACGGATAGAGGCCGCGCTGAGGGACCACCCTCTGCGCAACCCCTGTGGTGTCCGGATCGCCGGGGGGCGGGGAAGGGAGCGGAGAGATCGGGGTCGGTCGGGGTCGGGGGAGAGGGTGAGAAAGTGCCACTCCTGCCACGATCTGCGAGCGTGTCACGGATAGAGGCCGCGCTGGGGGACCACCCTCTGCGCACCCCCTGTGGTGTCGAGAAAGTGCCACTCCTGCCACGACCTGCGAGGGTGTCATGGATGGAGGCCGCGCTGAGGGACCGTGCTAAGCTGAGCTGAGCTGAGCTGAGCTGTGCTGAGCTGAGCTGAGCTGAGCTGTGCTGAGCAGTGCTGCGAGGAGGAGGGGAGGTGTGAGGTGAGACGCGGGTGCGACGCGGCAGGGAAGAAAACCAGAAGCCCACGAAGCATGTGGGGAATAACACCCTGCCTGCGACTACATGCCCTGGCCGAGCCACCCTTGTGTTCGAGAGGCTCCCGGGGCCGACCCAGATCGGAGCCGACGAAAGGGGCGAATAGCCGAAGGGCGGGCATCACACGCAATCGCCCAGGAGCCTCGCCGAAGGCATGGACCATCGGCGGCCCTGGATACGTGTGATTGCTCTCAGCTGGGCTGTTCGCCCCCATCGTCGCCCCCGACCAGAGGACGGAGGGGAGCTGGACCGCGCTCCCTGGCGCCGTGGCAGGCGGTGCGACCCTCCCGCCTGCCCCAGGGGGCGAGGAGGAGGAGGTCCGAGCAGGGCGAGCGCCGTGGGAGAGGGCGTCCGGCGGGGACGCCTCCTGGGCAGGCAGCGACGTCCCCATGCCACAAAAATCAGTGGGCCGGGGCTGGCCCTTCTCGTGGGGGAGGAGGTCGCCGCACGGGTCGCGTCACCTGGCCTGGAGACAGGCGACTGAGCCCTCGGTGGCACCCTCGCCATCGAACGGGAAGCCGGACGGGATGCGATAGTCGACCGAGCCCGGGAGGCAGCGCGCGGAGTGGCACGCGCAGGGCACGGCGTCGGAGCGCTACTTGGAGCACAGCAGGGGCTCGACCACGAGAAACGTTCCACAAAAAACCCAACCATGAAAACTCAGGACGTCCATTGATGTTTGGCGCGGGAACGTCACGCTTTCCAGTGCAAAACCATCGAATCCCCAGAAACCCAGGGCACACTGGAGGCAAGCAGGATTTCTTGGCATGGGTCTCCACTGTAGGTGGGACGAGACGCTCCAGGTGTGGGCCATCCTGGAGCAGTGCTTCTTGGACTTGAGGTGGGGGCCGCCGATGAACTGCCGGAAAGGCCCGCAGAACCACCCGAACTGGATCATCCACTACTTGCCCCTCTCCTTGGTGTCGTTGACGAGCTGCGCCGACCAGGAACGCCTAGACTTCGCGGCGAAGAGAGACCTCGTAACAGCTCGGGGGAGCCTGGGACAGGATCGCGGATGGTCACGGAGTACGGAACCCAGATCCCCGACGTCATGTTTTTTTCACGACGTCCCCCCCCAGATGTGTGGACCCCTTCGCAGGGACCCGAGTCGATTTTTGACGGTCCCGAGGTCCAGTAAGGGCCCCCGGAGCCCGAAAATTGTGAGAACCTCACGTCGTGATTTGTTCATTGCTCGAGAGGGTCTGAGGAAGTGCTGCCGCTGCATCCGGGCTGCAGGGGCGGATGTCATGGCACTTCCCCGCGGGGCTGTCGGCAGCAGCCTGCTCGATGGCGGCGCTGCCGATGGCCGGGTGCGGGTGCCCCCCGCCCCAGGGGTCCCGAGCGCGCCCCGGGCGCCTCGCTCCTGGAGCACGAAGCCCTTGAGAGGGGGATGCTCCACATGGCCTTGAGCCAGTGGCCACAGTCGCACACACACACACACACACACACACACACACACGCGTACACGCACACGCACACGCACACTCCACTCGCGCACACGCACACGCACACTCCACTCGCGCACACGCACACGCACAACACACACACACACACACATGCACACGCACACGCACACGCACACGCACACCCTCTCTCTCACATAAACAAAACAAACGCCCAACAAGAAAAGCATCAAAACAAGATGGTTGCCAGCATGGACGGCGCACGAGGCAGCCACGAGGCGGCCACGGGCGGCAACGCGGAAAACCTCACTGGACCCATCCAATGCCAGTGCGACATAAGCAAGAACCCTAATAAGTGCAAGCGCCCAAGCCGTTTGGGGAACCAAGACAGAGCAACAAAAAAAACGAGCGGACAAGCGCGTGCCCTTGCACAACATGCAACGCACGAAGAGCGGCTCCGCGTCGGAACGACCACCCGAAGTGTCTCCCGAGAGGCACGCGGCAGGGAGGAGCCCCCCCCCCCCCACACGCGAGGGGCGCGCCGTGGCGAGACGCTGCTGCAGCCTGGCGTACTTCTCCTCGAGCTCCCGGAGCTCGCTGGCGTCCTGGCCGCCCGCGATACACCATGAAAATATGTCGCCGCGCCGTTTGTTCCCGACGCGCCCGAATGGACGACGCCGACACCACCGCCAACCCACGGCAAGCCCTGCGCCCAGCGCCCAAGTGGACGAGGCCGGCACCGCGGCGAACCCACGGCACAGCCACCACGCCCGAGGCGGCGGTTGCCCTGGTGGCCGAGACGCCCCTCCCAAAAACGGAAGCGCGCGTGTCTGAATAAACGGCTCGGCGACATATATAATACATACATACATACATACATACATACATGCATGCATGCATGCATACATACATTCATACATACGTACGTACATACATACATACATGCATAAGTGCATTCATTCCTTCGTACACACAACATTACATTGCCTTACATTACATTACATTACATTACATTACATTACATTACATTACATTACATTACATTACATTACAATACATTACATTACACTACAATACATGATATTACATTAGGTTACATTACACTACACTGCATTCCACTACATTGCACTACACTGCATTACATTACCGTGCAATACATTACATTACATTACATTACATTACATTACATTACATTACATTACATTACATTACATTACCTTACCTTACCTTACCTTACATTACATTACATTACATTACATTACAATGCATTACGACGCATTACACTACATTACATTACATTACAACGCATCACATTACATTCCATTGCATGACAATACACTACATTACATTACACTACATTACATTACATTGCGTTGCATTTCATTTCATTTCATTACATTACAATACATTGTATTACATACATGCATGCATGAATACACATATACATACATACATGCATGCATGCATACATACATACATACATGCATAAATTTTACGTACGTACGTACATACATACACATACATGCATACAGACACACCTATAGTTGTGTACATATACATAGGTGCTAGAGCCTTCGCGCGCGCTTCGCGCACTTCTAGGTTCTAGCTGGTCGAGTGCTGACCGCATTTAGACAACAAGGCGGTCATGAATAATGAGGTCAACATGTTCTCTTTCCTCCTGCCTCTTCCTCATTCCTCCTCCTCCGCTCTCATCGACCAGTCGACTGGTGGTTTGTCACCAAGCTTTTTGCGGACCTCTTGACCCCTTCTGGGGGTCTCCTGGGGCGAAGATCTCGGGTTCTCGGTTCACGTTCCTGATCGAAGACGTCTACGGCGAATCACCGCCGCCCCCTGCCTTTGTGGAAGCTCCTATGTGGCCGAACGTTGAGGCCAGACCTGCCAAGCTATCGGACCATGTGTTCCCCGAATCAGTTTGGAAAGCCTTCAGGGAACACGTGGGCATCTTGAAGGTCATCTTGGCCGTCTGGAGGCCATTTTGACCCTTTCGGGCCTGCTTGGCGGACGTCTTGGAGGGCTCGTGGGCCGTCTTGGAGGCCATCTTGAGCGTCTTGGAGGCCTCTTGGGCCGTCTTGGGTGCCTCTTGGGGCCGTCTTGGGCGCCTCTTGGGCGTTCTGGAGCCATCTTGGAGGCCTCTTGGGCGATCCTTGGGCGATCTTTGGGAGCTCTTGGGCAGTATCGGGCCGTCGGAAGGCCGAAACGAAGCAAAATCCTTCACAAACCTTCCGAAAATCACTCTTTTTCTTTTCTGGCCTTCCTGGAAGCCTCTTGGGCCGTCTTGGGCCAGCTGCGAGCCACCTTCGGCCATCTTGGTGGGCTCCTGGCCCGTCTGACGCCGTCGGAAGCCGTTTCGGGGGCCTTTCTGGACCGACTTGGCGCCCTCTTGGGGTGCTCCAGGGCCGTCTTAGAGGCCATCTTGGGCGTCTTCGAGGCCTCTTGGACCGTCTTGGCGCCCTTTTGGGGCCGTCTTGGGAGCCTCTTGGGCCGTCATGGGGCCATCTTGGAGGCCTCTTGGGCGATCATGGGGCGACCTTGGGGGCCCCTGGGGCCGTCACGGGCCGTCGGAAAGCCGAACAGGCGCAAATGCCAAAATCCTTCAAAAACCTTAGGAAAATAAAGGATTGGCCTCGTCGGGCCTTCCTGGAGGAACTCTTGGAGGCCTCTTGGGCCGTCTTGGAGGCCTCTTGCGGGCCTCTTGGGCCGTCTTAGACCATATTGAGGCCATCTTGGGCCGTCTTGGATGCATCTTGGGGCCATCTTAGCCGTCTTGGAGGCTATCTTGGCTGTCCTGGAGGCATCTTGCAGGCCATCTTGGGCCATCTTTGCTATTAACCTAACAGCGAAGACTGATAGGTTTCTAGTAGGGTCAAAAGAGAACATCATGACTCCCCAGGGGGGTCCGGGCAGGATCCGGGGGGATGCCGGGGAACTCGTTTTAAGCAAACAGTAACGCACTTCGTGGTCTTCGAGTTCCCAGAACTCCATTCCTGGCCATGATTTTGAATGCCCGGAGCCAACTGTAGGCCACTTCGTGTTCTTCGTGTTCCCAGAACTCCATTCCCGGGCCACATTTTGAATGCCCGGAGCCAACTGTAGGCCACTTCGTGTTCTTCGTGTTCCCAGAACACCATTTCCTGGCCACATTTTGAATGCCCAGAGCCAACTGTAGGCCACTTCGTGTTCTTCGTATTCCCAGAACACCATTCCCTGGCCACATTTTGAATGCCCGGAGCCAACTGTAGGCCACTTCGTGTTCCTCGTGTTCCCAGAACACCATTCCCAGGCTACATTTTGATTGCCTGGAGCCAACTGTGAGGCTGAGGCTGAGGCAGGCTGAGGCTGAGGCAGCCTGAGACTGAGCCTGAGGCAGGCTGAGGCTGAGGCTGAGGCTGATGCAGGCTGAGGCTGAGAGGCTGACGCTGAGGCTGAGGCAGGCTGAGGCTGAGGCTGAGGCTGAGGCCGAGGCAGGCTGAGGCTGAGGCTGAGGCAAGCCGAGGCAGGCTGAGGCTGAGGCTGAAGCTGAGGCAGGCTGAGGCTGAGGCTGAGGCTGTAGCTGAGGCTGAGGCAAGCTGCGGCTGAAGGCTGAGGCTGAGGCTGAGGCTGAGGCTGAGGCTGAGGCTGAGGCTGAGGCTGAGGCTGAGGCTGAGGCTGAGGCTGCAGGCTGAGGCTGAGGCAGGCAGGCTGAGGCAGGCTGAGGCTGAGGCTGAGGCTGAGGCTGAGGCTGAGGCTGAGGCAGGCTGAGCTGCTGAGGCTGAGGCTGATGCAGGCTGAGGCTGAGGCAGGCTGAGGCTGAGGCCGAGGCTGAAGGCAGACTGAGGCTGAGGCTGAAGCAGGCTGAGGCTGAGGCTGAGGCAGGCTGAGGCTGAGGCTGAGGCAGGCTGAGGCTGAGGCTGAGGCAGGCTGATGCAGAGGCAGGCTGAGGCTGAGGCTGAGGCTGAGGCAGGCTGAGGCTGAGGCTGAGGCTGATGAGGCTGAGGCAGGCTGAAGGCTGAGGCTGAGGCTGAAGCAGGCTGAGGCTGAGGCTGAGGCTGAGGCAGGCTGAGGCTGAGGCTGCTGAGGCAGCTGCGGCTGAGGCTGAGGCTGAGGCTGCAGGCTGAGGCTGCAGGCTGAGGCTGAGGCAGGCTGAGGCTGAGGCTGAGGCCGAGGCAGGCTGAGCTGAGGCCGAGGCAAGCCGAGGCAGGCTGAGGCTGCGACTGCGAGAACAGCAGAATTCTACAACTGGATTCTCACCTAAATCTTAAGGGGAATGCTTCCAGATATGCTTCTACATATCGCTGTTAGGTTGCTTTGCCGGGATAATTTTTGAGGATGGCGATGACGGAGCGATTTTCCGGGTGGCCGGCGGGACGCGCCGGAGCCCCAGGGGGAGTTCTTTGGGGAAACAACCAAAGCCAAAACCGACAAGGTCCAGCACGCCAGCCACCCCTGCGATGAATCGACAGGGGGCGGCGGATAGTGGCCTTCGGCCCATCCCGCCACCGTGCCTGGGTTGTGGGTTAGAGGCCTCTTGGAAGTTCCTTTGGAATTCGTGGGAGGCTTCCCGGGGCCTCTTGAAAGCATTCTTGGAAGCCTCTTGGGAGCCGTTTGGGGTGCTCGTGGGGCGTCTTTTTGGGCCCCTTTGGGGCCTCGTGGGGCCTGGAAGGGCCTTTAGGGGGCCTCTTGGACTCTGTTGGGGGCCTCTTGGGGCCTCCTGGAGGCCTCTTGGGGCGGAAGGCTCGAATTGTCGGTTCGTGTTGCCCCTCTGGGGCCCCTCTTGGGGCCCTCTTGGGCGATCTTGGGCGCCTCTTGGGCCGTCTTGGGGCACTTTTTGGCCGTCTTGAGCCTCTCTTGCGCCGTCGCGGCGCCCAAAGACTCTTGGGCCGTCTCGAGCAGATTCTGGGGCCTCGTGGGCTGTCTTGGACCGTCGGAAGCACGAAACAGCGAGAGCACGGAAAACCTTCAAAAACCCTCGAACAAAACACCGACTTGTTTCGCCTCCTGAGTGCCTCGTGGGAGTCCTTTTGAGGGCATCTTGGCCGTCTTGAAGCCCTCTTGGGCTGTCTTCAAGCCATGTTGGACCAATTTTGAAACGCTCCTGTACGGTCTTGGGCTCTCTTGGAGCGCTCTTGGGCCATCTTGGCGCCCTCTTGGACGTCTCTCGGCCCCCTTTTGACGTGTTATGGCGTCCCCCACCAGGCCCGAAGACAAATCAGTTCACCTTGGGGGGCCCGGGACCCCCTCCCCATTTATACATACATACATGCATGCATGCATACATACATACATACATACATACATATATACAGACAGACAGACAGACAGACAGACAGACAGACAGACAGACAGACAGACAGACAGAGAGACAGACAGACAGACAGACAGACAGACAGACAGACAGACAGACAGACAGACAGACAGACAGACAGACAGACAGATAGATAGACAGACGTACATACGTACAGACGTACATACGTACATACGTACATACGTACATACGTACATACATGCATACATGCATACACAGATACATGCATACATACCAGTACGGGGAGGGCGGCGATGACTGGGCGATCGGGGGTCGAGGGAACGCTCGTATGGACTGCGGCGCGTGGATGAGCGACGGGTCCCGCTTCCATGCGATATCGGCGCGCGCTGTCGCCGAATGACGCGACTCTGGCCTCGTGTGTCGGGGGTGCCTTCCCCGACCCGTGGATCTGGCGAACCCATGCTTCGGGGAACAAGCAATGACAGAAACATGAACTTTCGGAGGTCCGCGCGGATTTCTTGAATCGGCGCTGGACGCCCCCCCTGCCTGGCGCACGGAGCGCGCCGGGGGCGGCGCTGCAGGCGCCGCCAGGGGGCTCCAGCGCCGATCCCAGAAAGTCGCGGGGACCTCCGAAAGTGTATGCTTATGTCGTTGCTTGTTCCCCGACTGTTCACGGGAGCTGCAAGCTGGTGAAGTTCTCCCGGCGCGACGGCTGACGCTCGCAGCGCGGCCGCGGGCGTTGCCGCTGCGGGGGGGCAGGCGGCGGCGCAGGGACACGCCAGCCGCGGGCGGCGGAGCGGCCGAGCGACGCTCGTCCTGGTGATCCTAACTTCCCTTGCTCCCCCGCCTCCACGAACCCCTAACCCAGGCGGCAATGAATGGGCGATCGCCGCCGACGACGACAATAACGACGAAGACGACCACGACGACGACGACGACGACGACGACGACGAAGACGACGACGACGACACCGACGACGACGACGACGACGGCTAAAACGACGACGGTGATACCGACGACGACGACGACGACGACGACAACGGCTAGAACGACGACGGCGACAACGACTAATACGACGACGGCGACGACGACGACGACGACGACGACGACGGCGACGACGACGACGGCGACGCCTACGCACAGGCCTACGCACACGAGGACCACGACCAGACCAGAAACGCGACGACCGCAACGATCACGATAACCACGACCACGGCGACGACCACGGCCACGAACGACCACGACCACGAAGAAGTAGCAACAGCAACAGGAGGGAGGGAAGGGTATTTATCTGGTCAAGGAGCTACTGGGCGTCAAGGGGAGGGAACTCATGGGCAGCCACCTCGAGGCGCGGGCGCCGTGGATCTCGAGCAATGAGGCATTATTCGCACCGTCCGCCGCGCCGAAGATCCGCACGGTGAGTGGGATCCCGTCGGGCGCCGGCGGCCCCTCGTCCTTGAAGGTTGCGGCTGCAGAGCGGGGTCGCTGGGTCACCACCGCCACCCGAGGCGCCGCTGGCTGCGCCGCACCCTCCCCGCCACGACGCTTCCCACCGCCACGACGCCGGGGACGAGGACGATGCAAGCTGGCTTCAGGGGCCATGTCCACGTCGGGCCGATGGCTTCTGGCGAAGGACGTGGGCCGCGCGAGCCCGTGCATCAGCCGATAAAGATGGAGATGGGCGGCGGCCGCGCCTTTGGAGCAGTTGCTCGTTGTGGAGGTGGGGCTCGACGAGCCCATGTATAGGTAGCCTCTGAGAAAGCAAACGTGCTAGGAGCTGGCATCGGATCAGAGGCACAATCAAAACTGATAGTAAGGATGCGTGGTAAGAATGCACGGGCCTTGGGCGCCCATGTCGAAGCTTTTCGATCTGGGTTGGCTGTCCAAAGTGGTTCAAGATAGACCGAAGAGGCAAGAATGCAAGGGCACCCTGGGGAAGGTTGCCCTTCCTTACCATCTGTTTGGACTGTATCCACACTTCCTCGTAACCGAAACCCAACCTGAGCCAGAACGGACCGAGGCAAACTTGCGCAGCCCTCCCGCGACGCCGACGGCGGCGACGATTGCGACGACGACGGGGACCACGGCGACGACGGCGACCGCGACAGCGACCGCGGCGGCGACGACGACGGCGACAAGGACGAAGGTGACCGCGACATCGACGCCGACCGTAACGGCGGCGGCGGCGGCAGCGACGGCGACGGCGACGGCGACTGCAGCGGCGACGGCGACGGCGACGGCGACGGCGACGGCGGCGGCGGCGGCGGCGGCGGCGGCGACGACGACGACGACGACGACGACGACGACGACGACGACGACGACGACGACGACGACGACGACGACGACGACGACGACGACGACGACGACGGCAACCGCGACGTCGACGCCGACCGCCACGGCGGCGGTCGTCGACAGGCAACGACTGGCGACGCTGGGCGGCGCGCTCCTGAGCCTCGTGCTGGCCCGGCCCAACGTAGCCGGGGTCGCGTCCGCCGGCAGCCGTGCGCGCCAGCTCCCTGCGGTGGGCCCGCCCCGCCTCTCCGCCCCTGGCTTATGTTGCCCCCATCGTTGTCAGGGGACACACCGCAGAAATAATTCCAGGCGCCCAGAAAAGTATCGAAGCAGGTCAACCCGACTCGCTGTCGAAGGAGTATCGCCTCTTGGGGCCCGACACGTGAAAACCCTTCAGTTTCGGCATGCTCCTGGTGCTCGAAGTTCTGGTGATCAATACTAAAATAGGTTGAAACACCGCACCGAAGGAGGGCGTTTTACGGGTGTTTGCCTTGGGAACATTCGGAGGCGCGTTTGGCCCCGGGGGGGACCCCCCCCCTCGAGCATTCGGCGCCGTCAAACAGAACCAGCTTGACTCCCCTCCCCCCTCCCTTCCTCCTCGAGCCCCCTCCCCGGCGCTGGCCCATTAGCACCACCGACCCGCCGATGGCGGGCGGCCCCCATGCATCCCTGGTTCTACCTGCGCCAGGTGGCACAGGTTACCCCACGTCACCGCGCGGGGCACACGGCGCGTGTTACCGCACATGGGTAACCTGGCCCGCCCCCACAGGCCCCCCTTCCCAAGGGGGGCCAGGCGGTACACGTCTTGATCCGTACTCTCCATGAGAGTCGACCCCTCTGGCCACACCCGACACCCCGACGTCAGGGGCGGGCCCCAACAGTGGCCAGAGCCAGCCCCCGCATGGGCTGGCACCACGCAGGCCGACGCAGACTGGGGAAGCAGTCCGCGCCAGCCATCGGGGGGTGGTTTCACACGCGGCCCCGGAACGTCGGGTCCCCAAGGGACCTGGGACGGCAGACCGACTCCACGCGGGGACCACCCGGCAGAGTCGGGGGGCCGCCCTAGGCCCGCCAGGGCACCAACGCCCCTGGCCCGCCGTGCCGCCCCTGCGCAGGCGACGTTTTGGCGGATTTCAATTCCCCCAGGAACCCCGACGTGCCGCTCACACGCCGAGGTGTCCTCCTGGGGGCTCCTCCTCCTCCTCCTCCTCCTCCTCCTCCTCCTCCTTCTCCTCCCTACTCCTCCTCCTCCTCCTCCTCCTCCTCCTCCTCCTCCTCCTCCTCCTCCTCCTCCTCCCTCCTCCTCCTCCTCCTCCTCCTCCTCCTCCTCCTCCTCCTCCTCCTCCTCCTCCTCCTGCTCCTGCTCCTCCTGCTCCTGCTCCTGCTCTCCTCCTCTCCTCCTCCTCCTCCTCCTCCTCCTCCTCCTCCTCCTCCTCCTCCTCCTCCTCCTCCTCCTCCTCCTCCTGCCCTCCCCCCATGCACGCCGTCCCCCCTTCGGGCCGTTGGTACGCCCCGCGACGACGAGGACGAGGGGGGGGAGAACGACGAATGAGGGAGGCGGGAACAGGAATACGACGAGGGTTTGGTGTTTTTAGGGTTTGGTGTGTGGTGTTTGGAGTTTGGTATTTGGAGTTTGGAGTTTGGGGTTTGGTGTTTTGTATTTGGTGTTTGGTGTTTGGCGTTGCGTGTTCGGGGGTTGGGGTTTGGGGGTTGGTGTTTGGGGTTTGGTGTTTGGTGCTTGGTGCTTGGCGTTGCGTGTTTGGGGCTTGGTGCTTGGGGTTTGGTATTTGGGGTTTGGTGTTTGGGGTTTGGTGTTTGGTGTCTGATGTTTGGGGGTTGGTGTTTGGAGTTTGGGGTTTGGTGTTGGGTGTTTGGTGTTTGGGGTTTGGTGTTTGGGGTTTGGTGTTTGGGGCTTGGTGTTTGATGTTTGGAATTTGTGATTTGTTTTTTGGGGGGTGATGTTTGGTGGTGTTTGGTGTTTTGTGTGTGTGGCGTTTTGGCGGTTGACGGCTCCAACCTGGGTCAAGTCCAACTTTGCCGGGGTATGGCCCGTCCAACCGGGGTAAAACTCGTCCAACCGGGTATCGAATTCGGCTGGGTTCGAATCCCCCCCCTTGAGTCGTCGTTCTCGTCGACGTTCCCCGCCGCCGCAGACAGCCGCCGCCGGCGCCAGCGCCGGCCCGGGAGGGGGAGGGGGCCCGCCGCTGGCGCCGGCAGAGGCCCGGGGGGGGGGGGGAGGGAGGGAATAAGACCGATCACAACCACTTCGGACTGTTCAGGAACTACATCGGTCGGATTGCAACCAGTGGAAGCGGACTGATCGCAACCTAAAGGATTCCTATACAAACCTGTCGGGAGAACACCGGATTGCAACCGATCCAAGAGCTCCTGTTGAGGCCTCTGGAAGGCTTCTCTGAGGCCTCTGAAAGGCTTCTCTGAGGCCTCTGCGAGGCTTGTGGGAGGCTTCTGAGAGGCTTGCGGGAGGCTTCTGAGATGCTTGTGGGGGGCTTCTGAGAGGCTTGTGGGAGGCTTCTGAGAGGCTTCTGAGATACTGTGGGAAGCTTCTGAGAGGCTTCTGAGAGGCTTCTGCGAGGCTTCTGAGAGGCTTCTGAGAAGCTTCTGAGAGGCTTCTGAGAGGCTTCTGCAAAGCTTCTGAGAGGCTTCTGAGAGGCTTTGGAGAGGCTTCTGAGAGGCTTCTGAAAGGCTTCTGAGAGGCTCCTGCGATGCTTCTGAGAGGCTTCTGAGAAGCTTCTGAAAGGCTTCTGGGAGGCCTGCCCCGCAGGCCCCACAGGTCCCACAGGTCCTGCGTGTCGCACGGGCGCCAAAGGTCTCGCAGGCCGCGCAGGGCGCACACGTCCCCCAGCCATGGTTCCCACAACCACCACAGGCCCAGACCGCCTGGAGTCGTGACAACATCTGTTGTTGTTTCGGGCTCGGGGGGCCATCGCCGGGCCCAGGGGCCGTCCAAAAGTAACTCAGTATGCAATGCTGGTCTACTGTAGGTTCATGCGGCGTTGGCGCGCCGGCGACGTTGGCGAAGGCGTTTAAGGCTGCATTTTGCGACGCGGAAGCACCGAGGGACACGTTGGGCCCACTGTATTCGACGAAATTCAACATTGAACGATCGGGACCGCGATCGATTCAAGGTTGAACGATCCACGCGGTGCCAAAAGCCTTGCGGGTGTCGACGCCGCACGAACCTACCGTAGGGGAATTCGTCCAGAGCTTTGGGGGTCGACGTCCTGGAAAAGTCATGACGTTGGGGGTTTGGGCTGCCGCGTCTACTCGCCTTGCCACCCTGTCCTCTTCCGTTTGCCCCCCTCCTCCTCTTCCTCCTCCTCCTACTCCTGCTCCTCCTGCTCCTGTCCTTCCTCCCTCCCCTCCTCCTTCTCCCTTTCTCCTCCCCCCCTCCTCCTCCTCCTCCTCCTCCTCTCCTCCTCCTCCTCCTCCTCCTCCTCCTCCTCCTCCTCCTCCTCCTCCTCCTCCTCCTCCTCCTCCCTCCTCCTCCTCCTCCTCCTCCTCCTCCTCCTCCTCCTCCTCCTCCTCCTCCTCCTCCTCCTCCTCCTCCTCCTCCTCCTCCTCCTCCCTCTCCTCCTCCTCCTCCTCCTCCTCCTCCTCCTCCTCCTCCCTCCTCCTCCTTCTCCTCCTCACCCTCTCCTTCTCCTCCTCCTCCTCCTCCTCCTCCTCCTCCTCCTCCTCCTCCTCATCCTCCTCCTCCTCCTCCTCCTCCTCCTCCTCCTCCTCCTCCTCCTCCTCCTGCTCCTCCTCCTTCCCCTCCTGAGATGCGATTTGTTTCACGCCACGCGTTTTCGCTCAGTTTCAATTTCAACCGTATACGGATCACACAGGAATCGTATACGGATCATGGCCACGTTCGAGCTCCAATACATGTGTTTAGCTGAGATCATGATCGGCCGTCTGTGATCGGACCGATCGCAACCGCTTTTTCAGATTCCCATTGGGCGGCTTAAGAGAACTCATTGAACCCAGAAGCGCTCTTATCATCTCTTCCTTAATCAAACCCTTGTTAAAACGACCCAATAACATCGCAACCACTTCGGACCGATCGCAACTGGTTGCGATCGGTCCGAAGTGGTTTACGATCGGTCCGAAGTGGTTGCGATCCGTCGTGCTCGCGGGGGAGGGAGGGGTTCGAACCCCACCCCCCTCTTGAACCAAAGGGGGGGGGGGGGAGCCCAGTTCCGGACCCCCCCCCCGCAAGCGCCCACAGAGCGCGCTCTTTCAAACATCATAACACCTGGCCCCCTCCCGACGAGAGCGAGGCCTGCGGCTCCACGAGCGACGATCGTGTCCATGTCCATGCCATGGCGATACGTCGGGTACATATTGCCAAAAGGGGGCCCGTGGCCCAGAGATGTCCCCAGGATTTCCCAGGAGGCCCCAAATGGCCTCCCCAGAGCACATCGAGCGAGGCCCAAGAGGGTCCCAGGGGCTCCAGGTTGGCGCGAAAAGCAAGGCGCGCCTTTGGCCAGGGACTTTTCTGACATCTCCCGAATCTGAACCCGGGGCGTGATCCCATAGGTGCGCCATCCCACGGATACATTCAGTGCAAGGCATCCGCGCAAGGCCGCCCCTTATCCATGGGGTTGCCGTCGGGAGGTCCGGATCGCTGGGCCGTGGATGTGGACATGCTTCCCCGCCCATGGGTTGCACCTCGGAACGAGGAAAGAGAGCGAGAGGCAACGACGACGAGCGAAGAGTTGAACGGTTGCTCTGCTACGTAGAAGCTTAGAAACACGCTCTCCGTGACCCCGAGCCAGCCGCGTCTCTCCAGTCTTGCTCTCCACGATCGCCTGTATCGTGAGCCCAACGCCAACGGTCATGGAATCGAGTCAGGTCACCGCGCCGATTACGACGCCAGACATAGAGTGTGAGAGCACAGCAGAGCACCGCGCACGCAAGGCTTCTTGAGCCACCCCTTTGGGCAAGAGCTTTCCGGCGCCCCCTCCTGGCGGCCAAGCCTCTGCAAGTGAAACGTGGAGAGAGCCGGGGGGGGCGTTCCGTGTGGAGCCCCGGCGGCAGCTCCGAGCTGCCGCCGGGGCTCCTGCCGCAGCAAGGTACGGGGTGTGCTCGCGTGTGGGCATGCCGCGGGCACTGCGGTTGAAGCTGCCGCCAGAGCGTGCCAGTCGCCGCAGCAGGCGGGGAAGCGCGCTGCCCTCCCTCGGAGAGAGGTCGGCCACTTGTCGTGGGCGGCTGGGACGAGGCGGCGCTGCGAGCGGCACAAAACGCACGGCCTCCAAGAGTCCCCGCCCGAGCCGCCCCCCGCTCCGCTCAGGCGTCGCGCCCTGTGCCGCTCAGAAGCTCTAGAAACTGAAGGTTTTCTCAAACGCAGAGAAGCAGCCTCCTGCCCCCTGGGGAGGACGAAGACGAAGTGAGGGGGGAAGGGGAGGAGGGAGGAGCGAGGCAGGTAGTGGAGGGAGGGAGAAGGAGGGAGGGAGGGAGGGAGGGAGGGGAGGAGGAGCGATCTCCAAACGACCCTTTTTGACCGCATTGGGCTTTTTAGGCGTCTGGGAGTCCTCCTTTTGGCCTCGAGGCGCCTCCAGATGCCTCCGGGGACCGCGACCTGTTCCAGAAGGCTCTCTAAGCGAAACGCTCTGAGCGTTCTGAACGCTCTGGAATGAGCCATCTTCGCCCTGGGCCTAACTGACCCTTGCATCTGTGAGCCCCCCACCCACCCCCCAGCACCCTCGCGCCTCCCATCCCTCGTCCACTGCTTCCCTCGCACCACCCCTTCCCTCGCCCTCTCCCCTCGCCCCTCGCCCGTCCTCGCCCTTCCTTGCCCCTCTTCGCTCTTCGCCCATCGCCCCGCCTCGCCACTCCTCGCCCCCTCCTCTTCCTCTCCGCCCCTCCGACCCGTCCGAGAGCTCCCCCGCGCCCCCCTCCTCTCGATGCGCTGCACCCGGTGCGAGATCTCGTCCGGGACCTCGGCCTTCCACGCGGTACCCGCGAGGCCGCCTGGTGACGTGGCGAGAAGGAGGAGGAGGAGGAGGAGGAGGAGGAGGAGCAGGAGGAGGAGGAGGAGGACTCAAGGCAGGATGAGGACCAGTTCAAACCCAAGACGCATCACCGATGTTGCAATGAACCCTTCCTCGAAGTTCCCTCCACACAGGTCCATGCAAGCATGTGAACTCATTTGCGGTAAGTGCTCCATTGAAAAACGACCGTCTGAGAATCCTCAATCGTGCCAAACACGGTTCCTGGGACTTCAACGCCGCGAATCAAGGTGACTGTTGCGCCCAGACAACCCTAGGTGATGCCGAGACATACTTCCTGGGACTTCAACACTACCACTCAAAACGATTGTTGCGCCCGCCCTGAAAATCCCCAAATGTCCCAGAACACCCTTCCTGGGACTTCAGCCCTACGGACCAAGGAAAGTGCTCCAAACGTTGAAAAACGGTGCGCGCTAAGGCGAGAGCCACATTTTGAAACAAAAACCAGCAACCAAGAACTGCAGTATGGAAACTGCTGCAAACATTTCAGAAGTCTCAATCAAGCTAAACGCCCGGCCCACCCCGCCGACCCGTCTGGGAGTGCGACAGAGACAAGTGATTGATAAAGAGAGTAGACGGAGGCGGAGGAGGGAAGCAGGATGGCCAGGGAAGGGAGGAGGATCTGAAGAAGGAAGAGGAGGCGGGGGAAGAGGACGAGGACCAGGGGGGGAGGAAGAGAAGGAGGAGGAGGAGGAGGACGACGACAACGACGACGACGAGGACGAGGAGGAGCAAGAAGAAGAAGACCAGGAGGAGCGACACTCGCCAGGCTCTCCCAAAGCATCATACACTGAATATGACAACCTGTAGTTGGGCTGAGCATGAGAAACCACACACTGAAAATGGCAAAACAAATCTTTGTGAACACTTGCTCGTTCGAACGCGCACGCGGTGAACAGCAGCAGCAACAGCAGGAGGAGGAGGAGCAGGCGGCAGCGGAAAGGAGGAAACAGCAGAAGGGAAACGGGAGACATGCACAACTATCCGGCCGAGCCTGGAGCACAGACGGCTAAGGTAGCCTCGGCCACGGCTGCTAACTTGGCGTCCGGCGTCCAGACTGTTCAGCATCACGCGCACATCGACGATAAAAGCCTGAATGTCGTTGTCGATGAACGGGTCGTCACGCTCCGGGACGGCGTCCCATACCAAAGCCTCTAGCGCCAGCTCCGTTCTGGCATCTGGCGGCACCCCCACGTTGATTGGCTTCTTCTTCGTATTCGTCTTCTTCTTCTGCTTATTGTTCTTCGTCGTGCAAGCGGCCTCAGCCGGCAGCGGAAATGCATTTGCAACCTCAGTGACTCCATCTGGCACGCGAGCCTCCAGCGGAGGGAATGGTGGAACGAGCCATGAGCCGTAGTCATGCGTCGCGTGGCCGATGACCAGCCAGGAGGCGGCCGTAGGTGAGACTGTGTCGCTGGTCTGCGTCTCTGCGCTCATGCACTCCTCGCTTATGTTCTGCGTGTGGACGTCGTCTGTGGCATGTGTCACACAACACCGCCTGGGCCGCGCCCAGGCCTGCACCTGGGTGGTGACGTCGACCCGCCCAGCCAGGGTCTGGAACCACCCTGCAGGACGTTGCCACTACCAGCATGGAGTGCAACGCGGAGGACAGCACCACGGGCGTCGATTCGAGCGACATGGCCGATTTCGACATAGCCGGCGGTCTTAACCAGCACTTACCCGCTGGTCCGCCTTTCTGGTTCGTATCGAAGAAGACCAGGAGGAGGAGGAGGAGGAGGAGGAGGAGGAGGAGGAGGAAGAGGGGCCGAGGAGGTCCTGGAAAGAGGAGAACCAGAAGGAGCAGAAGCCTCGTCCTCCTCCTCCTCATCCTCCTCCTCCTCCTCCTCCTCCCCCTCCTCCTCCCCCTCCTCATCCCCGACCTCCTCCTCCTCCTCCTCCTCCTCCTCCTCCTCCTCAGGGGCACGAGGTGTCAGGGGTGGAGCAGATAACCGTCAGGCAGGTGAGCGGCGAGCGCTCTTCGCTCGTCGCCCCCCCCCCCGTGTTCCTCCACCCCTCCTCCCCGACCACGTCGGGAAAGCCCCCCTCTGCCAGTCACATCTCTTTGTGGGGAAACGAAGAGGCTGCCAAGACACGGGGCATCTGGAGGCCGCGCGCTGGATGCACGTGCGGCGCACCTGGCCGCACAGGGGCCGGGCGCCGGAAAGACGTGCCGCCCCACGTGTTTGACCAGCCCTCGCCCAAGCGGGCCACGTAGAGCGTATCCGGCCTCATGGTGTGCTCCTCCCGTGGCGCTGGGACATCAGCAGACCCGACCCAGCGGGCCACGGGCAGCAAGATCCAGTGACGGCCACTGGTCCCCCAGTCTGACGACCCCCAGGTCTGGGACCCGCCCGGTCCGGGGACCCTGGGGCCCAGGAGGGGCCCCTGGGGCCCCCAGGCCTCCTCCGCTGACCCCCCCTTCTCGGGTGACCCCTTATATGCGATGGGTAAAACTTCGTGGGTAAGGATTGCCGTCGCCAACCCCCCGCCAACCCGGGCCAACCCTTCCAAGCAACAAAGCAGGCATGCTAGAGCCGAGCGGGCACGCTCGGACTGAGCTTCCTGGCATCAGCGCTGGCAGCGAGATGGCCATCGCGTGCGAGCGGGCACGCATGGAGCGAGCTTCTTGGCAGAAATGCTGGCCAGGCGATGTGCGCAATGAGCAACCTGACACGCTCGGAAAGAATTGTCACGTGGCCTCGTCTCTATCAGGGAGGCGTGGTGACCGACACTGTGCCAAAAAAATCTGCCCGAATGTGACCAAAAGTGGCGCCTGAAATTTTCAGCCGCGCCCGAGTGTGACCGAAATGTTCGGTTGAAACCGAGACTACTGTATTTACAATTTCGGTCACAATTTCGGTCACACTACGTTTTCGGTCACAACTTCGAGCACGGTTTCGGTCACCCACCTTTTCGGTTGATAGGGGCGGGGTGCCATGAGAATTTCCTGCCGACAACGCTGACCATGCGACGTGGGGTGCCAGCGAACCGGCACGATTGGAGTTTACTTCCAGGCATCAGCGCTGGCAGCGTGATGGTCATCAGGTACGAGCGGGCACGCCTAGAGTGAGCTTTTTGGCAAAAACGTTGGCAGCAATGCTGGTCATACGAGGTGCACCAGAAGCGAGATGGCACGCTTGGAAAGATCTTCCTGCCGACAACGCTGGCCATGCGATGTGCGGTGCCCGCGAACCAGTACGATTGGAGTGCGCATCCTGGCATCAGCGCTGGCAGCGTGATGAGCATTAGGTGCAAGCGGACACGCCTGGAATGAGCTGCTCGGAAAGATCTTTCGCAGAAATGCTGGCCATGCGGAAGGCACCATACGCCAGCCAGCACGATCGGAAAGCACTTCCTGACAACAACGCTGGAGACGCAACGCGCGGCACCTGCGAACCCGCACGTATGGGGCAAGATAACAGCAACAACCAGGACGACGGCCGCACGGAGGTCCACGACGACCCAGAACAAGCCCAAACAGCACGCTCGGAGTGAGCTTCCTACCACCACCGCTGGTATCTGGACGCACGGTGCCTTCGAGCCGGCACCCTTGGCGCGGGCGTCCTGGCAGCAACGCTGGCAGCATGAAGTGCAATAGAAACAAGCAGCCACGTTCACGAAACTCACGGGAGGGGCGCTGGAATGATACGGGAGGGAATGGGCACGGGCCCTGCAGCGGCAGGCTCAACAAAAGAAAAACGTTCACACTGCATTGTGCGTGCTGGAAGCGAACCCGCGCGCTCGGAGAGAGTTTCCCGATGATCTGGCAGAACCGCTGGCGATAGGATGATCGCCAAATTCAATCTGGCACACTTCGAATGAGCTCCTTAGCGGAGTGCGCCGTGCGCGAGCCAGCACGTTCGAACGACCCCCCTATCATCCTTGCCTCCCTCCTCCCTCCTCGTAAGCTCTGTCAGTTGCCTCTTTCCTCCGTGTCTTCCAACTCCGCCTTTTGACCCCCTTCCTCGTCGCCTTCCGTCTCCTCGACCTCGTGTTCCTCCTGCTCCTCATGCTCGTTCTCCACCTCCCACTCCCACTCCTCCTCCGCTTCTCTCCCTCTCCTCCTCGTCTTCCTCCTCCTCCTCCAACTCTTCCTCCTCCTCCTTCTCCTCCTCCTCCTCCTCCTACTCTTCTTCCTCCTCCTCCTACTCTTCCTCCTCCTCCTCCTCCTCCTCCTCATCATCATCATCATCCTCCTCCCCCTCCTCCCCCTCCTCCCCCTCCTCCTCCTCCTCCTCCTGCTCCTGCTCCTCCGCCTCCTCCTCCTCCTCCTCCTCCTCTTCCTCCTCCTCCGTCATCCAAAGGATGAGCAAGAACAGGAAGAGCAACAGCAGCAAGAGAAGCACGATCATAAGGGAGCCTCTGCACAAGCCTCTCCGCCCATCGCTCAGATAGCCCAGGTTGCCGCCAAGGTGGCCCAAAATGAGCCGACGCTGCATCATGTGGTCCGAAGACGGCTCAATGGAGCCCCAGACAGCGTCAAAATGTCCCGAGAGGGGCCCAAGGCGGCCCCCAAAAGCGCCCCGAGAGGCCTCCGAAACCCACGACTGCCCCAGATGCCCCAGGAGTGCCCCAGCAGCTACCCCCCAAGGGACACACCTCCAAGAAAACATATGAGCTTCCGCACGTGATCCGATATATGTTGGCTCCAAGCTCTTCGGCCTAAGATGGTTCCAGAAGGAACTCGGAGAGCCGAGAGAATACCCCAAAAGACCCCAGGAGGACACCAAGATTGCCCTAAGACGGCCCTGGACGGCCCTAAATGGGCCCCAAGACGGCCCAAGAGGGCTTCCAGAGGGGTGGCCCCGAGACGGCCCCGAGCGCCCCAAAGACGACCAAGGGGAACCCAAGACAGCCCAAGGGAGCCCCAAAGACAGCCCAAGAGTGCCCCAAAACGGCCGCAGAGTGCCCCAAGAGATCCCTAAGACTGTCTTAAAGAAGGCCCCAAGAGGGCCACGACGCAGCCCGAAGGCACCCCAAGACGGAGGCCGGCAATGTCAAGAGGTCCGGCAGGGTTGGTCTGGCCAGGGCCGATGTTGGCGTATAGCTGTATTCTTTCAGCTGGCATCCCCAGACTGGAAGCGCCAGGCCAATCCACCGCCGCGCCACGACAGGGAAGACTAAACAAAGCAAGTCAGAGCGAAGGCGGCGGGCGCGATGACGGAGCGGGGGCCTCGAGGATGATGCCCAAGGTCGACGCCGCCTCCAGCGTCGGGGAAACCGAGGCTACCGTGGCCTGTGTCCCTGCTGCGCCCCGTGTCCCCGATCGCCCAGCCTCTTCGGGCGCAGGACGGGGGAGGAGGGGAACGTCGGTGATGCGGCCACCCTTGCCGCCACTGTCTCTTCCCCTTCCTGCATACACTCCGTCGTCGACATCGCTCGAAGAGGCGACTCCTGCCGCCCGCTGTCGTTGGAGTAAGGTCGTCACCTGTGGTCGCGTTTGCTCAAGTCGTCCATCATTGCCTTTCTACTCCTCCTGGTAAAAGGATATGGTTGTCTCCCTGGTTGGTTACACCGCGTCCAATGTTTGTACACCTTGGCAACTTCACTTGAGAGAGAGGGAGATAAGGAGAAACAACACAAACAAAACAAACGAACATCCAACTCGGATGACGGCCGCAAAAGCTGCTACTTTTGGCCCGTCCTTCTGTTAAAAAAAACTTTTCTCCGGTTAGCTGCAGCGTGGACCACGACATTACAGAGCCGCTCAAGCGCGAGTCAATCATGAAAGCTTACCCAACCAACGGGGCCCACGGCACCCGCGTCCAATGCAAAGTGCACACGCTGCCTTAGCAGCCTCAGCGAGGAAGCGAGGCATAGAGAGAGAGAGAAAGACGAGAGAGAAGAGAGAGAGAGAGAGAGAAAAAAAACAAAGAAAGGAAGAAAGAGAGAAGGAGAGATAGAAAAAGACAGAGACAGAGGCAGAGAAAGGGACAGAGACAGAGACAGAGACAGAGGCAGAGAAAGGGACAGAGACAGAGGCAGAGAAAGGGACAGAGACAGAGGCGACGACGACGACGACGACGACGACGGCGACGGCGGCGGCGACGGCGACGGCGGCGGCGGCGGCTGCGACGGCGACGGCGACGGCGACGGTGGCGGTTGCGGCGGCGGCGGCGACGTGACCAGGAAGCGAAGGGGCCCCTTCGCCGACGAGTCTGGTCTCGGCCAGGCGACGTCGGTACTTTCAAGCGTGGGACTCGGCCGGACCCTGCCGTGTCGTGCCCAGGGCACCGCGCGGCGCCACGCGGACTGGCTCCTCCTGTGACGGGGGGGGGCCCTCAGCTGGCCCCCTCGGTGATGACTCCCCCCCCCCCCCGCACAAGGTCTCTCGCTGGGGCCCGCATCCAATGCCACCGCCGCTCCAATGCTGTGTAGGTCGCACGAAGCACCGCTGGCAACGCCGGACAAGGCGCCCCTTGCATTCACGAGACCTCTCGCCCGAGTCCGCATCGCACGCGCGAAAGGATCGCACCGACTGCGAAAGGGCGCGGTGTGCTTTGAAAGGAATGATCTGCCAGAAGGCAGCAAACCGCCTCTCCTTTGCCCTCTCCCCTCGTCGTCGTCGTCGTCGTCGTCGTCGTCGCCGCCTGCTGCTGGCGCGTACACCGCCTCGCTCTCGGAGGTGGGCGCCCCGTACGGGTCGGGTTCCCCGGGTAGGGCGAGGTAGGCTTCCACGTCGCCGAACTCACCGCACCTCCATCCCGTTGTTCTCTCGAGTTTCCGGAGGCTCGCGGAGGCTTCCTGAATCGGAGCGTAGAAAGGTAGAAAGAGTCCTGTCAACCCAGAGGGAGGATGAGGATGAGGAGGAGGAGAAGTATACATTAGTTTAGCTATGAAGACATCGACGCGGCAGGATGATACCAAAAATATCCAGCGGGAGCCCCGCTTTGAAAAGGAGCCGCCTTGCATGCTCATAGAAAATTTCAAAGTTCGCCATGAAACATAAGGCGGGTTCAATCGAGATCCCCGACTGGAGAAGGAACCACCCTCCATCCGTGTAGCTGCAGCAAATCATGAGTTCTCTGACCGAAACGACTAAGAAAATCCCAATCGGAAGGAAATAATACACCCGTGTGACTGTTGGAGACAAGTAAAACGAATGTACGCAGCCCGATAAAACCACCCACCTCAATCCGTGTAACTGCTAGACGCGTTTACGACGACTGTGCGCAATGCTCATGCGAAAACGAAAATTAAGACCATGACCCCCCCTCCAAACGTGTAACTGCAAAACATGAAGCTTCGAGGTCATAAACGGGGAGGATGCCGCAGGGGAAGCGCCCGGCCTGCCCTACCGACGCGTCTGGTGGTCAGACGAGGAGGATTTATCCATAAGCAGAAGGGGTGGTAATGAGGAAGAGGAGAGTGGGGATGGGCCTGCCTGGTAAAGGCAACGCCATTACGGCACCGTCGAAGCAGCCCGCCCTGATCTGGCCGTCATAGACCCTGCAGTCGGCATGTCTCACGTCGACGTTGTGGTCACGGCCGCTGCCGTCGGCGCGGACCCAGCGGCGGGCCAGAGCCGCACCGTCTGGAACGGCGCTGCCACGGTGGGCCCAGGAGGGGCGGAAGCACCGCGCCACCCTGGCCCAGCGCTCACGGCCTTCGCGATGGAGGTCTGGGGCGCGCTGGGCAGGAGGCACAGGCGCTCCTCCAGACCTGCTCGTAAAGGGACGCCGCGGTGCTGGCGACGGCTCGCAGAGGCTTCGCGGCGACACTGCAGCGCGGCAGCGCGGAGACCTTCTGCGCGGCACGCGGGCGGGGCGCTCTGGCGCGGCGCGGCGCGGCTACGCCCCACCGCGCGCGTCTGAGCTATGCGAGCGCTGCTGCGGCCGCGGGGGGCCCCAACTGACGATCCGCGGCGTCGAAGCGTTCCTATTGCTGCTCGAAGGCCTCCTGCACAAGACGGGCTGCAGTGCGGATGGGTGGCCGCGGTTTCGGCCTCCACCTTGGCGAATGCCACCAGCTCCTCCTCGGCCTCTTCCAGGATTTGGCCATTTTGCCCACGACTCGGCTACACGTAAGAGTGACCCTAGGCAAGAGTGACCTCTGGTGCGCGACTTTCGGGTGCCGCGGGAAGGCCGAACCGGAGCGCGCAAGCCGCTGCTATCGCATCTCATCCAGCCATCTGGGGACCCCAGTGTGCCCGCACCAAAGGTGACTCTGGCGAAAGGGCACCTTACGTACAGTCAAAGCGTGAATTCTGGACGGGTGGTAAGGACGCAAGAGCCTTGGAGGCTGAGGTTGGGATTTTCTGGGCGGCGGGCGACCAGTGAAAACGGTTAAAGGGCAGGCCGCAGAGGCAAGGAAACAAGGGCACCCTAGATGAAGGCGCGCGTCCTTACTAGGCGCGTTGACTGTACGGCCGAATGGCGGACTGCAGGACGCCCTCGACGCCCGTCCGGGTCATCTGACGGGGCCGTCGGCAGATGCCTCTTGCCCTCGGGGCCCATCATGGCCAGCGGCGGTGGGAGGCGCTCCTGTAGCGGGTGCAGACGAGGAGGAGGAGGAGGAGGAGGAGAAGGAGGAGGAGGGGAGGAGGAGGAGGAGGAGGAGGAGGACGAGGAGGAGAAAGGGAGAACGAGGAGGGGAGAAGGAGCAGGAGCAGGAGGAAGAAGAGGAGGAGGAGGAGAGATGGGGAAGGGGAGGAGAGTAGGGGGGACGAGGGAAAGAGGGGAGGAGGGGAGGAGAGGAGGAAGGGAGGGGGGGTGAGAAGGGGAGGAGGGGGGGAGGGGAGGAGGGGAGGGGAGGAGCGGAGGGGAGGAGGGGAAGGGGGGAGCGAGTGCAGAGGAGGAGGAGGAGGAGGAAAGAAGGGGAGGAAGGACCAGGGATAAGGGAGGAGTAGGATGAGGGATCCTCTTTCTCCGCCTGCTCCTCTTCCTTTCAGGACCAACGGCCATGGAAATGTGAACTCAGCGAGGGGGAGGAGGAGTGTGGGCGAATGGTTGCAAGCAATAAGGGACTACACAGTCACATCATCAAGGCGCATCATGTGCATAATCTACGCGCCCACCTTAGCTACATACTAGACTGGGTCCGAGGGACCAAAAGCATTGTTTTTTTTGCTGGTTGGAGTGAACGTAAGGTTTAAGGTGAGAGAGAGCGGGTTTCCAAAGGGAACAACATTGGGGCGGCTGGAGCCGCTCTCCCCCAAGGAGGGATGCACCCCCTTGACGGGAGGCCGACCGACCGAGGGGCGATGCATCCCTCTGGCCGGTCCCCCCCCTTGTAACAGAGGGGAAATGCCTCCCTCATGCGCGACCAACCACGGAGGGGAGATGCATCCCTCATGCGCGAAGTGTCGCGCTCGAGGCTTCGTCGCTTCGCTTACCCTCTTGGCCCCCCCCCAGCTTGCTGAATGCAAACCCAGGGCGGGAGGGTGGGAAAAATCAAATCGCAAGGTGAGCGCGGCCACCGCGGCCCGTCGCCCCCCCTTCCTCGCAGCCCCTCGGCGCGGGCAGCGAAGGGGGGGGGCGCCCCCCCCCTCTCTTCGCCCCTGCGCCCCGAGCTGCATGCGCGGGCGACGTTTCCAAGGTGTCCGCGCGCGTACATTATGAAGCACTCACCCATGCCTGCCCGGGCCTAAAGTGCACCCATAATCTACGCGCCCACCTTAGCTACTAGACTGGGTCCGAGGGACCAAAAGCATTGTTTTTTTTGCTGGTTGGAGTGAACGTAAGGTTTAAGGTGAGAGAGAGCGGGTTTCCATAGGGAACAACATTGGGGCGGCTGGAGCCGCTCTCCCCCAAGGAGGGATGCATCCCCTTGACGGGAGGCCGACCGACCGAGGGGCGATGCATCCCTCTGGCCGATCCCCCCAACGCTGCTCACCCCCACGCCCCGCTCGCTCACCCAACGCTGTTCACTTACCGAGCAACACAATGTATAACGGCGCGTCGCAGCCACACGTGGGGGCTACCCGCGGGCGAAGCGCCATGCGCTCTCCAAGCTGCCCGTCCAAATACGACTGTCCACGCCGATTCGCTTTGCTGGAAATCGATGTCGCCTCGCAAACGCGCCACTTCCACGTGGTGATCGAACGGCGGCTCGCCAAGAAATTAGTGAAAGCAATCGACCGATCCAGCGCGGCCGGCACCGCGCAGCCCTTGACGTACGAATGCAGAGAGCTGGTATTGTCTATGAAATACAGCACGCGGCGGTTTGCCAGCCGCTTAGCGTGGCGCTGGTAGATGATGGGCGGCATCGCGCCCTCACACAGCGCGATGGGCTGGCCGCCCTGCCTCAAGCGCTCCTCACAGTAGCCCCACATGCCCAGCAGAGCCCCGTCAAAAACGCAGAAGCCAGCTTGCCGATAGCCGTCGGCGCAATCTAACAACACGTACCCCCCTGTCGGCCACGCGTCATTGTCAGCGCGCGCGTCAGAAGCAATGAGAATCAAAGGCTCGCTTCTCGGCGCGATCTCGGCCACGCGGCTCGGCATGTCTTGCAGAATTATATAAAAGAAATCGAGGGCGCGCACCAGGCAGTTGCTCAGGGTCCAAGGCGGCTGATCTGTGTACTGCCGTTGCCTCAGAGCCCCCATGCCTGCTTTGCCCACGCCGTGCCACGCCGCTCTGGCGATGAAGTTGAGGAGGCCTCTCAACTTGCTGGCGTCTCCGGGCGTGAGCCTGCCCTCGCTGCGCCTCGCCGCAATGAACGTCTTCGCCTTTTCGACGAGAGTGTCGCGCGCCCTGAAAGATATGACATTCGAGTCCAGCGAAGGGCCGAAGGTGTGCACGACGCCCAGAAAATCGCCGGACGGGCTCATCCTCCTCGTCTTCGAGGGAGCCACAGGCGTGCCCAACTCCGCGCAAAGGCACTGTGCGGCCTCCTGACCAGCGCCCCCAGCTGATTCAAAATCAGTAATATTCGCGTCGTCCACATACATGGCAAGCAAAAGCGACAACACGCGGCGCTGCACTGCCTGCAGGAATCCTCCCCATCGCGCGAACTGCATGACTGACGCGGAGAAACCGAAAAGCAACGCCCACGCCACCTGGAACCTCCATTCTCCCGTGACAGGATCGCGGACCGCCACGACGTTCAAGCGCAAGTGATCTGGGTGCACTGGGACTGAGCGATAGGCCGACGGCAAATCTTCGCCCCCCGACACGAGCCTCTCGCGGGCCACGTCGGCACCAGCGTCCGCACACGCTTGCCGGACCACCCTCGCATCGATGACAGGCTGGAATGGCGTACACATTCTTTGCCGCTCACAAAATGCCGTCGCTTCGTTCTGCCTACCCCGACGCCCGTCGTCGATTCTCCTCCTTTTTCCAGAAGGCTGAATATGGCAAAACGCAGGAATCGGCGCCCACTGCCCCGCGCCGAACTCCGCATCAATGTCCGACTTGCTTCGCAGCGGTGCCGCCCAGCCTTTCTTGCACTCTTCCTCGCAGCTATCCCAGAGAAATTGGCCCTCCTCACTCGCGCGCTGGCGATCCAGTTCCGCCAGCAAGACTTTGGACTCTCCAAGCAGCGAGTGCACGGGCATGGGAGCTTCATACTCGGATGGTTCAAAAGCACCCGTATTCTCCATTACGCCAGTGATGCCAAAGCCGGTGACAAAGCGCAACGCCAGCTTTTGGTCTGGCCACCGCGCGAGCACCACCAGCACGGCAATGAGTCCGGCGTGAATATGCCCCGCCACGGCGCGCACAGTCGGACTCTGCCACTTCAAGAGCTCCGCCGTGAGGGGCTTGCACCGGCGACTAAGCTCTTGCAGCGCGTGCATGCTGCGCAACCGAAACTCCCTCAAGTCGCGCAGCTCTGCGGCGGTGGACTCCGCCGCAAATTTCAAGTCATGCGGAGCAGCAACGTCCTCATCGAACGGTAACTTCCCCCGCTTCGCGAAATCAACCGCGGCGCGGAAATGCTCTTCCTCATCCCGGCTGTGGCCCAGGAGAGGCGGCAACGCGTGCTTGGCCGAGAGCGCCCCGGCCTGTCGCCCCGCCGCGGCTTCCAGCATGGCAGACGTGCCCTGGCCTGCCGTGCTGCCAACTGGTCCAGCGATGCTGCGCTCGTCTAGCCACTTTGCGAAATCCACGAACGGCGACTGATTGACTAGATCTTCCAATGACGGAAAAACAAAACTGCTCAGCCATTCCCTGGGGAACATGCTGACGACGCACTGCCGCAATTGGCGCTGCGACCACATCACGGGGAAGTGCCTCGATACCCGCGGCGCCTGCGCAAACGAAGACGCGCCGTCGCTCGGCGCCCCGCGCTGATGCGCTCGCGCCTGCGGTGCCGACACATCGGACTCCTGCTCGCCCGATGACTGCGCTGATTGCGCCTGGCCGAGAACGCGCGCTTGCTGCGCGCGGAAACCTGGCTGGGCGCTGGGTGCGCCCGCCTGCGCTGGCGCAAAGAAGCCGTGCTCCGCTGGACAGGCAACGTGCCCCCCTGCCTCGGCGCTGTCCTCCGCCCTGGCGGGGCCCCTTCAATACTGCGACAACGCGCCCTGCTCCGGGATCGGCGCCTTGCGGCACACGGCGGCGCAGTGATTCCTCATGCCGCAGACGCGGCCGCTCTTGCTCACGATCATGGAGCATGCGTGCTCCAGATTCTTCGGGCAGGGCTCCGGGCACGACCCCCGATTGAAATTCTTGCACAGCTCCTTTCCGTTCTTGAGGTGGGTCGCCAAACCGGTGCTCGATCCCTTCTGCGCGCCCTTGGGGTTGCGCTGCCCGCGCCCTGCACCCGCGCCTCCCTGCTGCGCCGCAGGTGGCGGCGGGGCGCCCCGCGGGGCTCCGCGCGCGAAGTCCGCGGCAGGCCGCGCGTCGGGGGCTGGTGCGAAGCCGCGTGCGGGGATCTCCCACATGTGCTCCCTCCTTTCGAAGACATCCTTGATGATCTTTCCCAGCGACATGGACGTGCGGCGATGCCTGCACGCCGGTGGAACGTTCGCGACACTAGCCCCTCGCAGCTCGCGGATCGCGGCGCGCCTGTCAACCCACTGCTGTCGCTCCTCCTCATCCCGCTGTTGCAGCCACTGGAGGGCCTGACTCGGGGGAAGGATGGTGGCACACTGTGCGAGCCTCCTGTGGTAGGCGAGCACGACATCCAGCGGCACCTGACGCGCGACGGACCGCCGGTTGCCGCGCGCGATGCACCGCGTTCGCGCCTCGACGTAATCCGTGCTGTCGCGATCCATTGCCTCTGGTTCCGCTGGCTGCGGATCCAACTGGACGACGCCTGCACGCGCCGCGCGCGCTGGAAACGCCAGCGTCGCGATGCACAGCGCGCTGTTGCGCCTGCACGCGCGTGCGCCAGCATCAGTGTGTGATGCAAATTGACATACGTTGCCACGTCTCTGCGCGGTTCCGTGTCGAATTCGTTCGCTTGCTCCCCTGTGACGAGGACTAGCCCCTCCGCAATGCGCTGCCGCTTCCTCGTCATGGTCAGCTGATGCGTCAACGTCTTCACGCGGAAAACCGAATGCACCTGCGGACGCGCGCGCGAACGACCGCGCGGAGACGCGCGCAGCGCGCACAACGCCAACGCGTGCCTGCAGCAAACGCCGCGACAGCTCCTTTGAGATTCTGCTCACCAAGTGATCGCACGGCTCAGTCTTGACCCCGAACCCCAGGCGATACCTCGCGTAAAACTTGGCGCGGATGTCTTTCAGGTCACTGTTGGGCAGGAGCGCATCGAGGTCATCATCCTCGACGCCACGCTTCTTCCGCGTGTCGGAGATCGTTTCGGCCTGCCTCGCCGCGGTCCAGGCCTGGCGCAGCCGCGACGCTTGAATCCCTGGGAAAGAAAGGCCCTCGATCTTTTCGATTACCTTGGTTTCGACTTCCTGCTCCGACGTGAAGAAGTGTGTGAAATCAGCCATGCTCTCGAGGCCCGCGACTGACACCAAGTGGGTGGCCACCTTGGGGTCCAACCGGAACGCGTTGCACAAAAGCGTAAACAGCTGTTCCGCGGCCTCGCGGCCTCCCGACACAGACGGCAGCTGCAACGCCTGCCCGCCGATCGAAAGCGCCATCGCGCACGCGAGGACAAGTCGCAACGCCTCGCGCCCTCAAGATCGCTGGCACGTCTGCTCGCGCGCTGAAAGCAACGGCTTGCGCATGGCGTGCGCTGGCGTTATTGCGCGCTGCAACATGCGCTCACAAACTGCTGATGCAGCAAAATGCGCGGACATGGCCACGCCGCACCGCTTGTGCGCTCATACTGCGCTTGCGCGGCCCCAGCGCAGGCTGCTGATGCAGCACCCGCGCACGCACGACAACTCTACGATTTCCGCTCTCGTGGGTCGCGCTGGTGCAATATACGCGCGAAAAGCGACCGCGCGGACATGGCCGCGCTGCAATACTAGTGCGCACGGCCCTGCGCCCGCGCGGCTATCGCAAGCACGGCATCCCGGGCCGCCAGTACCGACGGCTGGCACGCCGCATGTTCCAGCTCATGGGCTGCTCGGGCCAGGAACGCCGCGCGATTCTGGCACCTGCGGCATACCAGATCACCGTCGGTCAATCTTCCGACCCACGTGGGGGAAGCCAACGTGACGTCGCACGCGTTCGTCAGCTGCTTCCCGTTGACTAAGACAGAAGTCTTCTCCGCCTTTCGTCGCTTGCGTGATCTGATATGCGGAGAGCCGCTGACTTCGATGGCGACGCGATGACGCTCATTCGTGACAATCCAGCCTAGCTCGGCGGGAATGCCGATCGTTGCCCCGTCGCAAACCTTGGGCAAAGCGCACAAGCGACGCGCGCGCTCGCCATGCAACGGCGCTGGCGAGAAGACCGCTGCTGATGCGGGGTTCAGTCTGGCTGGCTGCGACGGTGGCGCTGGGTGCGCCTGCACAGCGACCGAACGCTTTGCTCGCATGACGCGGCTTCGGGCGCTATTTGCGCCGGCCTGCGGGGCGCCCGCTACCGTGTCTCCCACGGCCGATGATGGCGCGGAGTGCGCCTGAACGAAACGGCGGCGCTGCACATGCGCACATTACGCTCCCCCCCGGCGCTGCGTGCGCCTGCACCGCTGTTGTTGCTGCAGCGGGCTGCACATACGCCCGCGACGGTGACGCTGCCTGCGCCTGCGCGGTAAAGAAGCGCTCCGCGCACGACGACCCCTGGCGCTGCGTGCGCCCGCCTGCGCTGATGCTGCTGCAACAACGTCGCCCCCAAGGGCTGACGTTGGCGCTGCATGCGCTCGCGCTGCTGCTGCAGCTGCCTGCACATACGCCCGCGACGGTGACGCTGCCTGCGCCTGCGCGGCAAAGAAACGCTCCGCGCGAATTACAAAGCCCCTGGCGCCGCATGCGCCCGCCTGCGCTGCTGCTGCAACAACATCGCCCCCAAGGGGTGACGTTGGCGCTGCCTGCGCCTGCGCTGCTGCTGCCGCAGGGGCAGCTCCAACCGCTGGCGCCGCTGCTCCCGCAAGCTCCCCGGCACTCGGCTGTGCTGCCGGCTTTGCCCGCTCGACGGGCAACGCTGCGGATGACTGGCTGTCTCTTTCCTCATCGCTGCCGATCTCGCCTTCCTCTAGCGCGCGTTTACCAGCGATCCCGCGCAGGCGCTGCGCCCGCCGCGGCCGCTGCGGCGGCTGGGCAGCGCGGCGGCCCCGGCTGCGGAACTGTCGCCTCAGCGCTGCGCTCTGCTCCCCGTAATTGGACGCGGTGAACGCGCCAAACCGCCGGCGCGCCAGCTCTTTCTTTACCGCCGGCGGCAGAAACTTCGCGGGCTCGGGCGCGCCCTGTGCCGCCAGCAGCTGCATCGCGCGGCGCCGCGCGCCCGCTGCGACCTCCTGCGCGGCTGGCGTATCCCACCAAGCTTTGACCCCTTCGAATCGCAGGGGGGCTGGCAAGCTGGCCACGGCCTCGTGAAACACTTCGTGCATGTACAGACGGACGAAACCCTGCTGCTCACGTCTGGTTCCAGCGTATCGCAACGGCATCATGTTCGGGGCGCCGGTGCTTCCGCCACCATCGCGGGGCGTCCAGCCCCCGCCAACAACGCGCTCTGTCCACGGAAGCTGCACGCTTTCCGCCAACGTCGGCATGAAACGCCTCAGGCTGTACGACGTGATCAGTTTCCTCTCGAGCGGTGAATTCAGACAAAGGCCGATCTCAGACTGCAGAAACTTTGAGAAGTGCGCGAGACGCCAGAGCTGCCCCGTATCCTCGTGCGCCGCGAGGCCCCTTGGCAGGGGGGCGCCTTCGCCGGCAGCCCCTGCGCGCTTATGCCACGCGTCCCAGAGCACATCCGCTGCGCAACGCGGCTCCGCGGTCCGCACCAGGCACCAATCGAAACATCCGCCGCGCTTTCCGCGGTAACATCTGAACCAGGCCAGCGCTCTCGTCCTTTCAATCGGGTACGACCGTGACAAATGCTGGAATCTCAGCCACCCGTGGCACAGCGCGATCGCTGCAGCGGCGGGAACCTCGAGCCAACCGCGCTGCGCTGCCTGTGCGGCAAGTATCTGATGCAGGAACGATACCATGCACGGCTCGAGCACGGTCGCTTGCCGCAACTCTCCCCCCGCTTTGCTCGCGGGCCGCGCGTCTGGCTTCATCGCGTCTTCGAGCGCGAACGGCGCACCGAGATACTTCTGCAGCCACTTCAACCGATTCCACACGCGCACCCCGGAGGCTTGTTCACCGCACATATGACATATGAACTCGTCCACCATCAGCGTGCTGCCAGCAGCCTCCGCGGAGAGGGGCTCGAGCTGCCGTGCTCGGGCCCACGCCTCCCATCTCGCCCAGACGCGCAGCGCGTCCCGGACCCCCGCGCTCGCGAAGCGCGCCAGCCTCTTCGCCGCCGCGGACCCGGGTCCGCACAAGCGCTGCGCCTGGCCCTCGGGGAGCCCCCGCGCCAAGCCGTGCGCTGGGCCCCAGGACGCGGACAGCTGCACCGCTGCCCCGGCCGCGCTGGCGCGCTGCGCGGCGTCCGCCTCCTCTGTGCCGGAGGCGCTCGCCGCCGCGCGCTGCACGCCGCGCCCCCCTCTTGGCGGGCGCAAGCCAGGGAGGACCATCGCCAGCGCGCGTGGCGGAGCGTCCGCCTTGCGCGCGGGCGGCGCTGACTGCGCCTCGCGGGCCACCCTGTGCCACGCTGCCACTCGCGGATGCCCCGCGAGCTGCCGAGCTCGCCGCCGCGCCTCCTCCTGTCCCGAGGCCGCGGCTGCCTCCACCGTGGTAAAGAAAAATGCCAGGTCGTCGACGTCCTCGATGCCTACCTCCCTGACGAAACACCAGAAGCGAGCGCGCGCGTCGACCGGCAACGTACTCCCTATGGCGGCCAATCCACATTCGCCTGCCATCGCCACCGCCAAGCAAATGGATGCGAAGCGCAAAAGACAGCAGAGAAACCCGAGAAAAATCAAATCGCAAGGTGAGCGCGGCCACCGCGGCCCGTCGCCCCCCCTTCCTCGCAGCCCCTCGGCGCGGGCAGCGAAGGGGGGGGGCGCCCCCCCCCTCTCTTCGCCCCTGCGCCCCGAGCTGCATGCGCGGGCGACGTTTCCAAGGTGTCCGCGCGCGTACATTATGAAGCACTCACCCATGCCTGCCCGGGCCTAAAGTGCACCCATACTATCGAAGCTCCACTTACTTGAAACAACCAACACATCATTTGCAGGCAGGAAACTAGTTGCTAGCAAAGAGGCAGCATAGAAACAGCTGGCGGAAAACTAGCACCCAGGGGATATGCAGCATCGGTAAGACAATCATCATTATAAGGATCATCCTCGTCCTCATCCTCCCCCTGATCCTCATAATCGTCATCATCATCATCATCGTCATCGTCATCATCATCATCGTCGACAGCATCGTCACCATCACCCCCTCATCATTCGCATCGTCAGCAGCATCATTATCATCTCCATCAGCACCATCACCATCACCACCACCATCACCATCATCACTACCATCACCACCATCGCCACCATCGTCGTCATCATCACCATCACCGTCATCATCAGCAGCGTGAGTGTCAGCGTCAGTGTCACCATCATCATCGTCATCATCGTCGTCATCAGCATCATCATCGTCATGATCACCATCAT
>CAUYUJ010019704.1:510603-520603 GCA_963575745.1 Prorocentrum cordatum
AACCATGGAAACCCAAGAAACCCAGGGCACCCTGCAGGCAAGCAGGGTGTCTTTTGGCATGGGTCTCCACTGCACGCAAGCGGTAAATGTGACAGAACACACATCTGGGTGTAAAGCGCAATCGAAGCACGAGCGGCGAGCGGAAGCGCGGCAACAATAGAAAAGACGTTCGAGCGTCGGCGGCAGATGTGGAAAAGTCAACGGGGAGGACGAGCAGCATGAATGGGAGGAGGAGAAGGAGAAAAGAAGAAGACAAAACTGCATTAATATAAGCTTGTGGCGATCCGCGCGGAGCACCAAAAGTTTATGTTTATAGCGTTTTCTTCTTCGAGGGAGAAAGGGGGAGGACAATGACGAAGAGCAGCAGCAGGAGCTGGAGCAGACGGAGCGGGAGGAGCAGGAGGACCGGGGGAAGGCGGAGCAAAACTAGGGGAGCGACAACGATGAGGAAAGGCTCGGATCCAGAAAAGAGGCCAACGCTAGGGCGAGTGCCATTCTAAACGACAGGAGCAAAGCGCCGATCCTGAAATAAGGCCCACGCTGCAGCGGCAGCGACATTTTGAAAGGACCAGCAAACAGCCATAGTTGCTTTCCTGTAGAACAAGAAAATCCAAACATGACATCCTGTTTTCGTTCTTTCAGAACAAAAAAAAACGGGAGGGGCCAGCTACTCCCTGGACATCTCCCGGGGAAAAGGAAAGTAGCACTCCGATTGAAACATTGTAGAGAAAGGCTGAGAGGGACGGAGGGAGGTAGAGAAAGAGAGAGAGAGAGAAACAAAAGAGAGAGACAGAGAGATGAGGGAGGAAGGAGGGAAATGGAAATGGAAATGGATAAAACGCACAGCGTAAATGGGAGGAAGGAGGGAGGGAGGGCAGGACGGAGGGAGGAGGGAAGGATGGACCGAGGAGGAAGGGGGGAGGGGAGAAGGGAGGGGTGAGGACGGATATTTGTTCCAACTCCAGGCGCAATGACAGGGCCGGTCGCTGGGATGGAAACGGGAAGTATTGAGCATCTGCCCAGCTGGCTAGTTTCTTGGAGCAGGAGGAAGGAGGGAGGATGAGGGAGAAGAAGAAGAAGAAGAAAAAGAAGAATCGTGCACACGCGAATGTGGTTTAGAGATCTGAGGGTCTGGCGCGTGGGCGCCATATCCACGGACCGGGGAACGTAACCCCCGAAGCACGGCGCCAGCACCGCTCGATTTCGATGCTTCTCGAGTGCCAGCAGGGCGACCAGGACGGCCTGGCTCGAATCCCCGTGCTGGCCGCTGGAGGCCGTCGGCGGGGGGCTCTTCACGGCGGCCCCGGGGTCAGGGGCGGTGCACGTGGGGGGGGGGGGTGCTCGCTCATCGGTCCCACCGCGTGTACTTTCATGGATACGGGTTCTGCAGAGTGTGCTCTCGTTTCGGGTCGGATCAGATTCGTGACCTGGGACAGGCTTGCACAACAGCCAACCTCACGCCCAAGAGGCGTGAGATTCTCGATCGTTTGTCCAAGGGCTAGAGGCCCAAGGAGTAGCCGGCTTTGTGACACTTCGCGTCTGTTCCGATTCCGATTCCGCCTCCTCCGCCTCCGCCTCCTCCTCCTCCTCCTCCGCCTCCTCCTCCTCCTACGACGGCGACGACGACGACAAGGGCGAAGCCGATCGGGGCGCGCAAGCCTCGAAGTCGACGGCCAGGGCGCCCATCGCGGCTCCGGGGGCGCCCTGGGCCCCCTGGTGGCCATGAGCCGAAGGGGGGTCCTACATCGGCAGCGGGCCCAATAGATTTCGGAGGCTCTTCCTTTTGACCTGGCGTTGGGCGGGAAGGGTGTCACAAGGACACGTAGAGCCAGATGGGACTGCCACCACATCTTGATTGAAGATCGCTTGCGTACTGCTGCCATCTGCGGCTCATTAGCGGACTGGCGAGCCCCATAGGCGAAACTAGTCTCAGCGCAGTAGCTGAGTTTTTCCCCACCTTGGGACTGCCACATCAACACAAGAAGGCTCAGAAGGCCTCTGGCCTTCTGGGGAGCTCTCTGAGCCTCCTCCGAAGCCACAGAGTGCTTCAGAGAAAGGCCCCTCTCACTTCTCGTCTTGGCGCGCCACCTACTGTACGCACAGCGCACCTGTGCTCAACCACCACAAGGCCAGGGCTGGCAGGGGCCATCCAGGGCCATGGTGTGGTGCATACGTCGTCCCAGCGGCCAGGGGGGCCTGTACACTGTCGTAGGGCCAAGGATGGCCCTTGCTAGGCATGGTGGTGGTGGTGCATGAGCGCCTGCTATGGATCCTAGGGGCACATCCTCTAGCCCGTCGCGTCGTGGAAAAATCACGAATGAAGGTTTTGAGCCGTTTCTGGCCCCTGGGGGCCTAGTCAGGGCCCCAGGACCTCCAGGGAACAACTCGGGATCCAAAGCTGGTCCTGGGAAAGGGGTCGAATTCTCCGAAGCCACGTCGGGGGTATGAGCCCAGGCGTACCAAGACAGACGCGCAGTAGACTTTTTTACGCATGGGCACCACCAACAACAAAGCAGCAAGCACTCACTCTCTCTCTCTCTCTCTCTTTCTCCCTCTCTCACAGATAAACACACACGCGCACGCAAAACACAATGTTGACTCCTCCTCCTCCTCCTCCTCCTCCTCGTCCTCTTCCTCCCCGAACATCTAGAAATTCGTAGCCAAGAGTGCAATAGGGCCATCAACGGTGATCGTAAGGGTTACGTTGGTCGAATATCTCATGCTATGTGAACCAGGAGTTACTGCGAAGCCGAAAGAGCCAAGAACCAGCGTCTTAAACCGCCGCGTCACCCTTGCAACTGGCTGAGTCGCAACCCCCGCAACTTGGCAACTACTCCTCCTCGCCCATAGGAGCAGGAGGAGGAGGAGGGAGAGGAGGGCTCGCCGTGTCCTCTTCACGATGCCAGAATCCGAGGGCGCCACCTGGGAACGACGGGCACACGCGGAGCACTTTTCATTCCCATGAAGTGGTCCGTAGTATCCATCAACGCGCGGTGCGTGGCACCGTGCACCAGCCCGGCCCTGGCGAAGGCAAGGGTTGCCGAATCCACAGGGGCGTTGAGGTTCGGCCTCCTCCTGGTTATCCTGTTCCTCCTTCTCCTCCTGCTCCTCCTCCGCCTCCTCAGCTTCCTCCTCATCATCCTCATCATCATCATCCTCCTCCTCCTCCTCCTCCTCCTCCTCCTCCTCATCATCATCATCATCATCATCATCATCATCATCATCATCATCATCATCATCATCACCCTTCTCATCATCACCATCAGCATCATCATCGTCAGCATCATCAGCAGCAGCATCAGCATCATCATCATCAGCATCATCATCAGCATCAGCATCATCAGCCTCATCACCAGCATCATCATAAGCATCAGAATCATCAACCTCATCCCCTTCTTCATCATCATCAGCATAATCATCACCATTAGCATCCTCATCATCATATCACCACCATGATCAGCATCGCCATCACCATCGTCATCATCAGCACCAGCATCATCAACACCCGCATCATCATCATCATCATCATCATCATCATCATCATCATCGTCATCATCATCATCATCATCATCATCATCATCATCATCATCATCATCATCATCATCATCATCATCATCATCATCATCATCATCATCATCATATCATCATCATCATCATCATCATCATCGAGAGAGAGAGAGAGAGAGAGAGAGAGAGAGAGAGCGTGATCCACCGCTGCTTTACTGTGGAAAATTCCCCCCCTCTGCCTCCGGAACCCAGGGTCTCTCCCCCCTTCGAAAATCCCCCCCCTTGCTGGAACCCCCGCCCTTCACCCCCCCCCCTTCCTCCTGGCCCCCCCCCCCCAAAGCCCTCCCCCCCCCCTCCGGAAAACCGTGGGGGGTTACTACCTGTTCGAGCCAAACCCCCCCCCCCCCCCTCCAGAAAACCGGGGGGGCACTACCGGTTCGAACCCCCCCCGCTCCAGAAAACCATGGGGGTTCACTACCGGTTCGAAGCCCCCCCCCTCCCATTCAGAAAACCGGGGGGGGGTCACTACCGGTTCGAACCCCCCCCCCGTCTACCGCCGGAGGCAAACGACCCCCCACTGCTGTCCCCAGCCCACTGTCCCCACCACCACTGTCCCCACTGATCCCACCACCGTCCCCACAGTCCCCACCAGTGCCCACACCACTGTCGCACTGTCCCCACTGTCCCAACCACTGTTCCCACCACGGTCCTCCTCTCCCCACTTTCCCCACGGTCCCCACCACTGTCCTACTGTCACCACTGTCCCCACTGTCCCACCGTCACACTGTCCCCACCGCTGTTCCACTGAGCTGTCCCACTGTTCCCACCACTGTCCCCACTGTCCCCACCAGTGTCCCCACTGTACCTCTGTCCCATTGTCCCACCAGCGTCCTTGCCACCGCCCTCACCACTGTCCCCACCACCACTGTCCCCACCACCGTCCCCACTGTCCCCACCACCACCGTCCCCACCACTGTCCCAGTCCTCACCGCTGTCCCACTGTCCCCAATGTTCCACCCATTATCCCCGCTGTCCCCATCAGTGCCCCCACCAGTGTCTCACTGTCCCGACTCTCCCCGCCATTGTCCTACCACTGTCCCACTGTCCCCACCACCGTCCCGCTCTCCCCTCACCACTGTCCCCACCACCACCGTCCCCACCGGTGTCCCACTGTCCGCCCCACTGTCCCAGTGTTCCCACACCACTGTCCCCACCAGCACCGTCCCCACCACTGTCCCAGTATCCCCACCACTGTCCAACTGTCCCGAGGAACGGGAATCGTTTGCCGGCGGCGAGGGGGGGGGGTTCGAACCGGTAGTGACCCCCCCCCTTTCATGATGGACTGGGGGGGGTTCGAACCGCTAGTGGCCCCCCCCTTTTCATGATGGACTGGGGGGGGTATCGAACTGGTCGTGACCCCCCCTGGTTTTCGAGGGGGGGGGAGGACGGGTTGGGACCCCCCAGTGCCCCCCCCCCGGTTCTCCGCCAGCAGCGGTAGAACACGCTCTTTCTCATCATGACAACCAGCCGCAACAACCTCAAGAACAACAGCAACCTTGACAACATCATCAACAACAACCTTAACAACAGCAGCTGCAACAACAACAACAATCATTTTAAGACTGTTCGCTCTTATCTGCTCGAGTGTCCGTTAACGCGTATTTCCCGAGCCCTCGATACCCGCCCTGTTCGTCTGCGAACTCCTTCTGGGCGGTATACCTTCCTTCCCTGCAGGCCAGGCACCGGCAAGCGGCGGGGCGGCCGCGGACCGTCGGCCTGGCCAGCGGCAGCGCTGATCGGCGGCAACCCGACCCCAAGAGGGACGGACAGGGGACCGACCACGACGACGACGACGGCGACGACGAGCGAAAGCGAGAGCGAGAGAGAGAGAGAGAGAGAACGACAGCAGGGCCACGAAGGGCAGCGAGGGGGCCACGAAGGGCAACAGCGGGGACACAAAGGGAATGCGTATGGGCCACGAAGACCGCGACCGAGCGGGGGCCACAAAGGGCAGATAATGCGGGGCCACAGAAGGCAACGATGGGGCCACTGAGGGCAGCAACTGGGCCACGTAGGACAGCGAGGGGGCCACAAAGGGCGACAGCGGGGCCACGAAGGGCATGCACATGGGGCCACGACGGGCGCGAACGAGCGGGGGCCACGAAGGGCATACGTATATTGGGCCGCGGAGGACAAGGACGGGGCCACTGAGGGCAGCAACGGGGCCACAAAGGGCAGCGATGGGGGCCACGAAGGGCGACAGCGGGGCCACGAAGGGCATGCATATGGGGCCACGACGGACGCGAACGAGCGGGGGCCACGAAGGGCATGCTATATGGGGCCACGAAGGGCAGCGAGAAGGCCACGAAGGGCTGCAACGGGGCCACGCAAGGCAGCAAGGGGGCAACGAGGGGCTGCAACGGGGCCACGAGGGGCTGCAACGGGGCCACGAAGAGCAGCGAGGGGGCCACGAAGGGCTGCAACGGGGCCACGAAGAGCAGCGAGGGGTGCCACGAGGGGCTGCAACGGGGCCACGAAGGGCAGCGAGGGGGCCACGAGGGGCTGCAACGGGGCCACGAAGGGCAGCGAGGGGGCCACGAAGGGCTGCAACAAGGCCACGAAGGACAGCGAGAGGGTCACGAACGGCTGCAACGGGGCCATGAAGGGCAGCGAGGGGGCCACGAAGGGCTTCAACGGGGCCACGAAGGGCAGCGATGGGGGCCACGAACCGCTACAACGGGGCCCCGAAGGGCAGCGAGGGGGGCCACAAAGGGCAGCGATATCCTGATTCCTAAATAATATGTGGAGGGAATCCTAAGCGTGAGCGCGACTCCTGGGCGCCTGAATGTCGGGAGCGCGGCGTTTGAGTAAACTGCGGGAAATTCCACAGCAGGGGCGCTATTCTTCAGTAGATTGCAAGCAAATGTCCAGCGAGAGCGCGACTCCTGAGCGCCGAGGGAGCGATTCTCAATACACGGCACAGAAACCCCAAGCGAGAGCGCGATTCCTGAATATAATGCGAGGAAGTCTCAGGCGGGAGCGGGGTCCTGGCTAAATTGTGAGGAAGTCTCAGGCGGAGCCCGTTGTTGTTGTAACCCCGGGGCCAGGGGCATAGTTTGAGCCTTAAGACATTCCCTGGTGAAAACTAGGGTGCGAGCGCTGAGAGGGGCACTTCAATTGAAGCAACTACAATGTGCACCGGAGGGGATCAACAATAATGATTATGCAGTAGTGATAACTCAGCAGCAATAACAACATCATCATCATCATCATCAACAACAACATCAACAACAACAACAACAACAAAACAAAACAACAACACAACAACAACAACAACAACAACAACAACAACAACAACAGCAACAACTACAACAACAGCAGCAACAACAACAACGACAACAACAACACTTATTAAAAGACCGTTCGCTGTTATCTGCTCGCGTGTCATTCAATTTGCATATCCCAAACCCTGGATACCCGCCCTTTTCGTCTTCGATCGTACCCCCATTTGGGGGTATCTATTCATTCCCTGCCACGTGTGGTTGGTGAAGCCCTTGAAAACGAAGGGTAACAGATAACGGGGGAGAATGAGGACGAAGGGATCGGAGGAAGGAAGGGGAGGGGCAAAAAGGAGGGAGGACGATGATTTGCGCTGTGAATGGCGATTCAGCTTGCGCCATGGCTTGCGCCAGCCACTCCAACGACAGGGGCAACGACGGGGCCGCTGAGGGCAGAAACGGGGCCACGAAGGGCAGAGAGGGGGCCACGAAAGGCGACAGCGGGGCCACAAAGGGCATGCATATGGGGCCACGACGGGCGCGAACGAGCGGGGACCACGAAGGGCATTCGTATATGGGGCCACAAAGAGCGACAACGGGGCCACTGAGGGCAGCAAAGGGGCCACGAAGGGCAGCGATAGGGCCACGAAGGGCGACAGCGGGGCTACGAAAAGCATGCGTATGGGGCCACGACGGGCGACTGCGAGCGTGGGCCACGAAGGGCATATAATGCGGGGCCACAATGGGCAGCGAAGGGGCCACTGAGGGCAGCAACGGGGCCACGAAGGGCAGCGAGCGAAGGCGACCGAGGAACCAGTACGGGCATCGAGGGGCATCGAAGGCGGGCGAAGGGCAGCGAGCGGCGACTGCAGTCCCTAACGGGGTGGTCTGGCGGGCAGGCCCAGACGGGCGGGTCGAGCGGGCGGGTCGTTGAAGCGTAAATTCTGCTTGACCCGCCAGGCATATTTAGCGGGAGCGCGATTCCTGAGTGTCGAGGAGCGGCATCTGAATAGATGGTGAAGAAATATCAGACGGGAGCCGCGATTCGGTGGTGAGTTGCGAGGAAGTCCCAAGCGAGAGCGCGATTCTTCAATAAATAGTGAGGAAGTATCAAGCGGGAGCCGCGATCCGGTGGTAAATTGCTAGAAGTCCCAAGCCATAGCGCGATTCTTCAATAATTTGCGAGGAAGTATCCGGCGGGAGCCGCTGTTCTCTCAAACCGGGGGCCAACAACGCAGTTTGACCCTCGAGACTTTCCCTGATAGAAAACCGGGTGCGAGCCGTTAAGGGCACTTCAATCGAAAAAACAACGTGCCCCAGACGGGGGGATCAACAATAACTATTCTTCCGAAATGACCATTCAATAATAATAACAACAACAACAACAACAACCACAACCACAACACCACCAACAACAACAACAACAACAACAACAACGACAACGACAACGACAACGACAACAACAACAACAACGACAACAATAGCAACAACAACAACAACAATAATTTTAAGACCGTTCGCCCTTATTTGCTCGAGTGTCCAATAACGCGTATTTCCCAAACCCTCGATACCCGCCCTTTTCGTCTTCGATCGAACCCCTTTGGGGGGGTATACCTTTCTTCCATGCAGGCCGGGCCCCGGCAAGCGGCGGGGCGGCCGCGGACCGTCGGCTTGGCCAGCGGCAGCGCTGATCGGCAGGGCGGCCGCGGACCGTCGACCCGACCCCAAGAGGGACGGACAGGGGACTGACCACGAGGACGACGACGACGACGTCGAAGACGACGGCGACGACGACGACGACGACGGCGACGACGAGCGAAAGCGAGAGCGAGAGAGAACGACAGCAGGGCCACGAAAAACACAAAATAAACCACGAAGGGCGACAGCGGGGACACGAAGGGAATGCGTACGGGGCCACGAAGAGTGCGAACGAGCGGGGGCCACGAAGTGCAGATAATGCGGGGCCACAGAAGGCAACGATGGGGCCACTGAGGGTAGCAACTGGGCCACGTAGGACAGTGAGGGGGACACAAATGGCGACAGCGGGGCCACGAACGGCGTGCACATGGGGCCACAACGGGCGCGACTCCTGGGTGCCTGGTTGTCGGGAGCGCGGAGCGTGGGCAAACTGCAAGAAAACCGAACGCAAGGCCATTCTTCAGTAAGTTGCAAGCAAGTCTCCAGCGAGAGCGCGACTCCAGAGCGCCGGGAAAGCGATTCCTTAATAAATTGTAAGAAAGTCCTGAGCGAGAGCGCGACTCCTGAATAAAGTACGAGGAAGGCTCGGGCGGGAGCGGGGGTCCTGGCTAAATTGTAAGGAAGTTTTAAGCGGGAGCCGTTGTTGTTGTAACCCGGGGGCCAGGGGGCCAGTTTGAGCAGGAAGACTGTCCCTGTCAAAAAACAAGGTGCGAGCGTCGAGGGGCACACTTTGATTGAGAAAAAAACAATATGCACCGGTGGGGGGGGGATCAACAATAATTTTCTTCAGAAGTGAAGATTCAACAACAACAACAGAAAGGCGTACACTCCGGCCCCGGACAGGGCCGGAGCCTCTGGTGTCACTCCCCGGGTGGACGGGCGCACACTCCGGCCCCGTCCTGAGACGCTGTGTCACGACAACTTCTCCGGCCCTGCGAGAGGCCATCAGCGGCGGTGTCGCGCCGCGGTGGGCAAACGTACACTCCGGCCCCGTGTGCACCGGCATCTGTCCTGGTCCCTCCACAGAACGCCCCCGTGCGCTACCCCTTTCTCCGGCCCCGTGTGCAGCTAAGGCACCCTCAAGGACCCGCACGACGACGACGGCGGTGGCGGCGGCGGCGGCGCCGCCGCCGCCGTCGAGAGGGAAGCGGAGTTTTCTGGGGTGCCTCCTGGTCGCGTCTCGCACGGCCCCTGCGGCACTCGGCCCCGCGCGGGGAAGCCTGCTCGGCAGAAAGCCCAAGGGCCCGCGGAACTCATAGTAGTAGTAGTAGTAGTAGTAGTAGTAGTAGTAGTAGTAGTAGTAGTAGTAGTAGTAGTAGTAGTAGTAGTAGTAGTAGTAGTAGTAGTAGTAGTAGTAGTAGTAGTAGTAGTAGTAGTAGTAGTAGTAGTAGTAGTAGTAGTAGTAGTAGTAGTAGTAGTAGTAGTAGTAGTAGTAGTAGTAGTAGTAGTAGTAGTGTATAGTAGTAGTAGTAGTAGTAGTAGTAGTAGTAGTAGTAGTAGTAGTAGTAGTAGGTCGT
>CAUYUJ010019704.1:523103-578266 GCA_963575745.1 Prorocentrum cordatum
ATCCTGAGAGGCTCCAGAGAAGCTCCCAAGGGGCTCCTCCGATGCTTCTGAAAGGCTGCTGAGGACGGCGCTGATCGCACCTCACGTAGCCGGATCCCACCTCCGAATCTTGCCTGCGGCGGCCGCGCTCCTGCTCCGAATCTTGCCCATCGACGTCCCGAATGGGGCTCCGAATCGCGCCGCGTAAGGGCTCCGAATCTTGCCCGCCGACGCCTCGGATGGTGCTCCGCACTGTTAAAAACAAGACCGAAGATAATTCACCCAACTTTCGCTAATGATTCGGCCGATGTGAAACTGCCATCTTTCGGGGCAGCTTCCGGTGGCCTCGCCCGGTGGCATCTCGGGGGGCAAGCCCAGCGCGCGCGGGTGGCCTGTGTACTTGGGGCCCCGCGGACCCCGCGTCCAGAGCCCTCGACTCAAGGGCGCAGATCTCCTTTGATTCTGGGGCCAGGGCCCACGGACTCCGCGGCGGGGCCCAGGCGAGTCGGGGCCCGATCATGTGCTGCGGCATCGCGAAGAGCGTCCAGCAACGCCAAAGAAACCGCGCGCAAGAACGACATCGAGCAAACAAATAAGCAACCCGGAACATAGCAAAATTCACAGACGTTTCGCTTGGGGTCCTGTTCAGCCCGAAATCTTGGGGACTCGGGAAATAACCTGAGGAATCCTGGAGGTTCCTGTGGAATCCTCGGGAGTCCCGCGGAATGGCTCCTGAGGAATCCTGAGGAATCCTAGGGGGTCCTAAGGAATCCTTGGGGATCCTAGAGAATCCGGAGGAGTCCTCAGAAGTCCGCAGGAATCCGGAGGGATTCGCGGAAATCCTGGGGAAACCTCTGGAAACGCGCCAGGAATGCCGACCCCTTCTCCGGCCCCATGGGGCACCTTGCGCTGCCGCCCCAGTGCCAGCCCCGTCTCCGCCCCCGTGAGGCAAGCCCTCGGTTTCTGGAGCTTGCTTACCCTTAAGGGTAAGCACTTGAGGTTCAAGAGAAGAAGATCTCAACAACAAGCCGGGGCCGGTGTCAACGCCTGACCGAACAACAACAAGAACAACAACAACAACAACAACAGCAATAACAACAACAACAACAACAACAACAACAACGACAACGACAACGACAACGACAACGACAACAACAACAACAACAACAACAACAACAACAACAACAAGAACAACAACAACAACGATAACATCAACAATATATTTTTTATTGTTTAAACTGTTCGCCCTTATCTGCTCGAGTGTCCAATAACGCGTGTTTCCCAAACCCTCGATACCCGCCCTCTTCGTCTTCGATCGAACCCCTTAAGGGGGGTTTACCTTTCTTCCCTGCAGGCCCGGCCCGGGCAAGCGGCGGGGCGGCCGCGGACCGTCGGCCTGGCCAGCGGCAGCGCTGATCGGCGGGGCGGCCGCGGACCGTCGACCCGACCCCAAGAGGGGCGGACAGGGGACCGACCACGACGACGACGACGACGACGTCGACGACGACGACGACGTCGACGACGACGGCGACGACGACGACGACGGCGACGACGACGCGAGAGCAAGAGAGAACGACAGCAGGGCCACAAGGACACGAAGTAGGCCACGAAGGGCGACAGCGGGGACACGAAGGGAAGGCGTATGGGGCCACGAAGAGCGCGAACGAGCGGGAGCCACGAAGGGCAGATAATGCGGGGCCACAGAAGGCAACGAAGGGCCACTGAGGGTAGCAACTGGGCCACGTAGGACAGTGAGGGGGCCACGAAGGGCGACAGCGGGGCCACGAAGGGCATGCACATGGGGCCACAACGGGCGCGAACGAGCGGGGGGTACGAAGGGCATACGTATACTGGGCCGCGGAGGACAAGGACGGGGCCACTGAGGGCAGCAACGGGGCCACAAAGGGCAGCGATGGGGGCCACGAAGGGCGACAGCGGGGCCACAAAGGGCATGCATATGGGGCCACGACGGGCGCGAACGAGCGGGGGCCACGAAGGGCATACTATATGGGGCCACGAAGGGCAGCGAGGGGGTCACGAAGGGATGCCACGGGGCCACGAAGGGCGACAGCGGGGCCACGAAGGGCTGCAACGGGGCCACGAAGGGCTGCGACGGAGCCACGAAGGACAGCGAGGGGGCCACGAAGGGCTGCAACGGGGCCACGAAACAAAGCGAGGGGGCCACGAAAGGCTGCAACGAGGCCACGCAGGGCAGCAAGGAGGCCACGAGGGGCTGCAACGGGGCCACGAAGGGCAACGAGGGGGCCACGAGGGGCTGCAACGGGACCACGAAGCAAAGCGAGGGGGCCACGAATGGCTGCAACGGGGCCACCCAGGGCAGCTAGGTAATCTGTGAAGGCGTCCTAAGCGTGAGCGCGACTCCTGGGCGCCTGGGTGTCGGGAGCGCGGCGCTTGAGTAAATTGCAAGAAATTCGAACGCAAGGGCGCTATTCTTCAGTAAATTGCAAGCAAATATCCAGCGAGAGCGCGACTCCAGAGCGCCGGGAGAGCGATTTCTGAATCAATTGTAAGGAAGTCCCTAGCGAGAGCGCGATTCCTGAGTAGAATGCGAGGAAGTCTCGGGCGGGAGCGGGGATCCTGGCTAAATGAGGAAGTCTCAGGCGGGAGCCGTTGTTGTTGTCACCTGGGGGCCAAGGGCCCAGTTTGAGCCTCAAGACTTTCCCTTATAAAAAAAACAAGGTGCGAGCGTCGAGGGGCACACTTTGATTGAGAAAAGAATATGCACGGGTGTGGGGGATCAACAATAATTATTCTTCAGGAATGAGAGTTCAACAACAACGACAACGACAGTAACAACAGCACCGTCATCATCACCAACATCAAAATATTCGTCATCCTCACCATCATCATGATCGTCATCAGCATCATCAACGTCATGGACATCACCGTCACCATCACCATCACCAACACCAACCGTCACCATCACCATCACCATCACCATCACCATCACCATCACCATCACCATCATCATCCTTATAATCACGATCATCATCATAACACTCATCATCACCACCGTCATCACCACAGTCACCATCATAATCACCAGCATCGTCGTCAGCATCATCAGCAGCACCATCATCGGCATCATCATCACCAAGAACATCATCATTATAATCAGCAGCCTTATGATTGCCATTATCATTATCAGCATCGTCATCGTCCTTATCTTCCTCCTCCTCCCCCCCTCATCCTTCTCCTCCTCCTCCTCCTCCTCCTCCTCCTCCTCCGTCTGCTCTGTCTCTCTCTCCCTCTCTCTTGCTATTGCCCCTCGTCCTCCTCCGCCTCCTCCTCCGTCTTTCTCCTTCCTCTCCGCCTCCTCCTCCTCAATCATACTTCCTTATAGGTAGCTCCCCCTCATCTGTCCACCAGACGTGTTGGTAGGGTGGTCCAGGCGCTTCCACTGAGACTTCCTCATAACGTAAAATCATGGAGCTAGAAATCTTCAAACGTTACACGGATGGATGGAGAGGATGTTGCTTTCCAAACTTTAGGTATCGCCTCAGCGCCGCGCACACATTCATTCGTCTTGAAAGTTTGATTTTGAGGATGGGAAACAAGCTGGTTCCCAAATTGGGCTCTCGCCTCGCAACGCGCAAAATAGGTATCTCGCCTTAGCACCGCGCACATTCGCACTACAAGCTTGCAACCCGTGAAAGTCCGTGGTGCAGTTCCTTTTTCAATGGGGCGCTCGCCTCAGTGCCCACGCACATCCGCCCTGGGTCCCGACGACGGGCCCCAGATGCCGACATCAATGGAAAAACGCCCCAGGGACTGACAAACATACTTATCCCGGCAAAGCAACCTAACAGCGATGTGTAGAAGCATATCTGGAAGCATTCCCCTTAAGATTTAGGTGAGAATCCAGTTGTAGAATTCTGCTGTTCTCGCAGTCGCAGCCTCAGCTTGCCTCGGCTTGCCTCAGCCTCAGCCTTAGCCTGCCTCGGCCTCAGCCTCAGCCTCAGCCTCAGCCTCAGCCTGCCTCAGCCTCAGCCTGCCTCAGCCTCAGCCTGCATCAGCCTCAGCCTCAGCCTGCCTCAGCCGCAGCTTGCCTCAGCCTCAGCCACACCCTCAGCCTCAGCCTCAGCCTGCCTCAGCTTCAGCCTCAGCCTCAGCCTGCCTCGGCTTGCCTCGGCCTCAGCCTCAGCCTGCCTCGGCTCAGCCTCAGCCTCGGCCTCAGCCTCAGCCTCAGCCTGCCTCAGCCTCAGCCCAGCTGCCTCAGCCTCAGCCTGCCTCAGGTCAGTCTCAGCCTGCCTCAGGCCTCTTCGCTATCAGCCTCAGCCTCAGCCTCAGCCTCCGCTTCACTCAGCCTCAGCCTCAGCCTGCCTCAGCCTCAGCGTCAGCCTCAGCCTCAGCCTCAGCCTGCTTCAGCCTCAGCCTCAGTCTGCCTTCAACCTCGGCCTCCGCCTCAGCCTGCCTCAGCCTCAGCCTGCATCAGCCGCCTCAGCCGCACTTGCCTCAGCCTCAGCCTGCCTCAGCTTCAGCCTGCCTCAGCCTCAGCCTCAGCCTCAGCCTGCCTCTTGCCTCGGCCTCAGCCTCAGCCTGCCTCGGCCTCAGCCTCAGCTGCCTCAGCCTCGCCTCAGCCTCAGCCTGCCTCAGCCTCAGCCTGCATCAGCCTCAGCCTCAGCCTCAGCCTGCCTCAGCATCAGCCTGCCTCAGCCTCAGCCTCAGCCTGCCTCAGCCTTGGAGCCTCAGCCTCAGCCTCAGCCTTCAGCTTCAGCCTCAGCCTCCACTGGCAAGGCTTGCCTCAGCCTCAGCCTCAGCCTGCCTCGGCCTCGCCTCAGCCTCAGCCTGCCTCAGCCTCAGCGTCAGAAGCCTCTCAGCCTCAGCATGCATGAGCCTCAGCCTCAGCCTCAGCATGCCGCAGGCTCATTCAACGCTCAGCCTCAGCTGCCTCAGCCTCAGCCCACAGTTGGCTCCGGGCATTCAAAATGTAGCCTGGGAATGGTGTTCTGGGAACACGAAGAACACGAAGTGGCCTACAGTTGGCCCCGGGCATTCAAAATGTGGCCCGGGAATGGGGTTCTGGGACCTCGAATCCACGAAGTGGCCTACAGTTGGCTCCGGGCATTCAAATGTGGACACGAAGTGGCCTACAGTTGGCTCAGGGCATTCAAAATGTCCCGGGACTGGTGTTCAGGAACACGAAGAACACGAAGTGGCCTACAGTTGGCTCCGGGCATTCAAAATCATGCCCAGGAATGGAGTTCTGGGAACTCGAAGACCACGAAGTGCGTTTCTGTTTGCTTGAAACGAATTCCCCTGCATCCCCCCGGATCGCGCCCAGACCCCCCTGGGGCGTCATGATGCTCTCTTTTGACCATACTAGAAACCTATCAGTCTTCGCTGTTAGGTAAAAACGCTGTCAGAGATCTGGGTCCTCGTCGCGCCAGGACTACAATGAGGATGTTCCTCTTAGCGTGTTGCGGCGGCGGCCCCGGCGACACGCTATGCCCTGCGAGTTGATGACGTGTCGCTCCGCTCCGCGTGGCGGGAGGCTGGGAAAAGCTCGGGACCTTGACGCCTGGAAGTGGGGACGTGGTTAGCTCAGCAACCGCTCCTGGCCGTAAACACGACGTGTTGGAGGGAGCTGGGGGTCTGAACTGGTTGGGACCCCAGAAAATCGGTCAGGAAGGGCATGAGGCCCAAAATCCGCCCAAGTTCGGTCCCGGGACGCCTCCCTGGGTCCATCTTTTCACCCCAGATACGTTTTCCGGGCTCCTGGGGCCCGGGCCGAAAAAGGCAAAAAAACATGCTCGAACCCAGGTTCTCGAATCTGCCCGCCCTACCTGCCCGCCATAACCAGTGCTGGGCAACCTCCAACCCCAAGACGGCTCCAGGCACGTTCCCTTCGCACGTCCCTGCGGCATCGGCCGCCCCAAGGGCGGGGAGAGAGACTGCGGTCACGGGACGCCCCGGACTCATGGCGGAGTGGCCGAGCGCGGGAGGAGTCCCCGCTCGCGACCACGTGCGGAGGAGGAGGCAGAGGGAGGGGGAAGGATGGGGGGGTAAGGAGAAGGAGGAGGAGGAGGAGGAGGAGGAGGAGGAGGAGGAGGGGAGAGTGAAGGAGGAGGAGGAGAAGGAGGAGGAGGAGGAGGAGGAGGAGGAGGAGGTTGTGGAGGAGAAGGAGGAGGAGGAGGAGAAGGAGGTGGAGGAGAAGGAGGAGGAGCGCCCGTGGCTCAGGAGGATGAGGAGGAGCGCCCGTGGCTCAGAAGGAGGAGGAGGAGGAGCAGAAGCTGCAGGAGCAGGAGGAGCAAGAGGACCAAGAGAAGCAGCAGCAGCAGCAGCAGCAGGAGCAGCAGAAGGAGGAGAGAAGGGGGCAGGGGAAGCTGGAGGAGGAGGAAGGCCTGCGGATGTTTCAGAGAGGTGGTGAGGCGCTCCTCCTGGCCCTCGTCGTCGTCGTCGTCGTCGTCGTCGTCGTCGTCGTCGTCGTCGTCGTCGTCGTCGTCGTCGTCGTCGTCGTCGTCGTCGTCGTCGTCGTCGTCGTCGTCGTCGTCGTCGTCGTCCCGCTTCTTCCTCCCACTCCCTGCTCTCCATCTCCCCCCCCTTCCCTCTTTCCGCCTTCTCATTATCCTCCAGGTTGAGGAGGAGGAGGAGGAGGAGGAGGAGGAGGAGGTGGAGGAGGAGGAGGAGGAGGAAGGCCTGTGGAGGCTTCAGGGCGGGGGTGAAGCGTTCTTGAGAGGACCGAGGCCGAGGGGCTCCAGGTTCAAAGTGGCTCTATGGGAGGCGGCGAAGGGAGAGGACGAAGGGCAGAGGAGGAGCAGCAAAAACAGGGAGGTTTCAGAGAGGGAGGTGAGGCGCTCTTCAGGGGGCCGAGGCCGAGGGGTTCCAGGATCAAAGTGGCTCCTTGGGGCGGCGAGGGGAGCAGGGGAAGCTAGAGGAGGAGGAGGAGGAGGAGGAGGAGGAGGAGGAGGAGGAGGAGGAGGAGGAGGAAAGCCTGTGGAGGCTTCAGAGCGGGGGTGAGGCGTTCTTGAGGGGGCCGAGGCCGAGGGGTTCCAGGTTGAAAGTGGCTCCACGGGGAAGCCGACGACGGCGACGACGACGACAACGACGACGGCGGCGGCGGCGACAACAACGACATCACGACCACGGCGACGAGGACGACGACGACGACGACGACGACGACGACGACGACGACGACGCCGCCGACGACGACGGCGACGACGACGACGACGACACGACGACGACGACGACGACGACGACGACGACGACGACGACGACGACGACGACGACGACGACGACGACGACGACGACGACAAGGGGGGGACATCACCCCCACGGCGACGGCGACGACGACAACGACGACAACGACGCCGACGCCGACGACGACGCGAGGGGAGAGGACGACGAGAGCCAGGAGGACCAGCAAACGCAGAGAGGAAGAGCAGGGGCGGCGGCAGCAGGAACGGCGCTGGCAGCCCCGTGCGGCGCCCCAGGCGGTGAGGCGTGTGGCAGCCGAGCCCGGCGGCGCTGCGGGACGCAGGGAGGCGCCGGCCGTCGTGTGCCAGGGCCGCTCCAGAGGCCCTGGCACGTGGTACCCTCAGGTCGGGCATGTCCCCCTGCAGGCGGATTTTGGAAGAAATTAGCCTGGCGAAGGACCCAACCATATGCAGTTGTGAATGCCGCAATTGTGCTGGGTGGCGGACGCATGCGGGCGATGCCACTGGGACCTTCGGTGGAGCTCCCTATGGGGCCACGAAACGCTGTACTGGGTGGGTGAAACGCAGGCAGGGAGCAAGGGCTGTGCAGGGTGGTGGCGGACGCATGCGGGCGGTGCCGCTGGGACCTTTGGTGGAGCTCCCTATAGGGCTACGAAGCGCTGTTCTGGGTGGGTGAAGCGCAGGGAACAAGGGCTGTGCTGGGTGGTGGCGGACGCAAGCGGGCAGTGCCACTGGGACCTTTGGTGGAGCCCCCTATGGGGCCACGAAACGTGCGAGGGGTGTGCCAGAATGGGGTGTGGAACCGCATGCCAGCGCAGCCACTGGGGCCTTCGGTGGAGCTCCCTATGGAGCCACGAAACGTGTGAGGGGTGTGCCGAAATGGGGGGTGGAACCGCATGCGAGCGCAGCCACTGCGGCGTTCGGTGGAGCTCCCTATGGGGCCACGAGACGTGTGAAGGGCGTGCCGAAAAAAGGGGGTGGAACCGCATGCGAGCGCAGCCACTGGGGCCTTCGGTGGAGCTCTCTATGGGGCCACGAACCGTGTGAGGGGTGTGCCGAAATGGGGGGGGGAACCACATGCGAGCGCAGCCACTGGGGCGTTCGGTGGAGCTCCCCATGGAGCCACCCACGAAGCGTGTGAGGGGTGTGCCAGAATGGGGGGTGGAACCGCATGCGGGCGCAGCCACTGGGGCCTTCGGTGGAGCTCCCTATGGGGCCACGAAACGTGTGAGGGGTGTGCCAGAATGGGGGGTGGAACCGCATGCGGGCGCAGCCACTGGGGCCTTCGGTGGAGCTCCCTATGGGGCCACGAAACGTGTGAGGGGTGTGCCAGAATGGGGGGTGGAACCGCATGCGGGCGCAGCCACTGGGGCCTTCGGTGGAGCTCCCTATGGGGCCACGAAACGTGTGAGGGGTGTGCCAGAATGGGGGGTGGAACCGCATGCGGGCGCAGCCACTGGGGCCTTCGGTGGAGCTCCCTATGGGGCCACGAAACGTGTGAGGGGTGTGCCAGAATGGGGGGTGGAACCGCATGCGGGCGCAGCCACTGGGGCCTTCGGTGGAGCTCCCTATGGGGCCACGAAACGTGTGAGGGGTGTGCCAGAATGGGGGGTGGAACCGCATGCGGGCGCAGCCACTGGGGCCTTCGGTGGAGCTCCCTATGGGGCCACGAAACGTGTGAGGGGTGTGCCAGAATGGGGGGTGGAACCGCATGCGGGCGCAGCCACTGGGGCCTTCGGTGGAGCTCCCTATGGGGCCACGAAACGTGTGAGGGGTGTGCCAGAATGGGGGGTGGAACCGCATGCGGGCGCAGCCACTGGGGCCTTCGGTGGAGCTCCCTATGGGGCCACGAAACGTGTGAGGGGTGTGCCAGAATGGGGGGTGGAACCGCATGCGGGCGCAGCCACTGGGGCCTTCGGTGGAGCTCCCTATGGGGCCACGAAACGTGTGAGGGGTGTGCCAGAATGGGGGGTGGAACCGCATGCGGGCGCAGCCACTGGGGCCTTCGGTGGAGCTCCCTATGGGGCCACGAAACGTGTGAGGGGTGTGCCAGAATGGGGGGTGGAACCGCATGCGGGCGCAGCCACTGGGGCCTTCGGTGGAGCTCCCTATGGGGCCACGAAACGTGTGAGGGGTGTGCCAGAATGGGGGGTGGAACCGCATGCGGGCGCAGCCACTGGGGCCTTCGGTGGAGCTCCCTATGGGGCCACGAAACGTGTGAGGGGTGTGCCAGAATGGGGGGTGGAACCGCATGCGGGCGCAGCCACTGGGGCCTTCGGTGGAGCTCCCTATGGGGCCACGAAACGTGTGAGGGGTGTGCCAGAATGGGGGGTGGAACCGCATGCGGGCGCAGCCACTGGGGCCTTCGGTGGAGCTCCCTATGGGGCCACGAAACGTGTGAGGGGTGTGCCAGAATGGGGGGTGGAACCGCATGCGGGCGCAGCCACTGGGGCCTTCGGTGGAGCTCCCTATGGGGCCACGAAACGTGTGAGGGGTGTGCCAGAATGGGCGTGGGAGGGGGAGGAGGGGGGAGGAAGGGGAGGAGGAGGAAGGAGGAGGAGGAACGCGGGGCAACGTCTCTTCAAAACGAGGACCCAACACCACAGAATGGTTGGGAAAAATAAGAATGGCAAAAAATTAGCCTGGCGAAGGACCCAACCATATGCAGTTGTGAATGCCGCAACTTGTGCTGGGTGGTGGCGGACGCATGCGGGCGGTGCCACTGGGACCTTCGGTGGAGCTCCCTATGGGGCCACGAAACGCTGTACTGGGTGGGTGAGACGCGGTCAGCAAGGGCTGTGCTGCGTGGTGGCGGACGCATGCGAGCGGTGCCACTGGGACCTTCGGTGGAGCTCCCTATGGGGCCACGAAACGCTGTACTGGGTGGGTGAAACGCAGGCAGGGAGCAAGGGCTGTGCAGGGTGGTGGCGGACGCATGCGGGCGGTGCCGCTGGGACCTTTGGTGGAGCTCCCTTATAGGGCTACGAAGCGCTGTTCTGGGTGGGCGAAGCGCAGGGAACAAGGGCTGTGCTGGGTGGTGGCGGACGCAAGCGGGCAGTGCCACTGGGACCTTTGGTGGAGCCCCCTATGGGGCCACGAAACGTGCGAGGGGTGTGCCAGAATGGGGTGTGGAACCGCATGCCAGCGCAGCCACTGGGGCCTTCGGTGGAGCTCCCTATGGAGCCACGAAACGTGTGAGGGGTGTGCCGAAATGGGGGGTGGAACCGCATGCGAGCGCAGCCACTGCGGCGTTCGGTGGAGCTCCCTATGGGGCCACGAGACGTGTGAAGGGCGTGTCGAAAAAGGGTGTGGAACCGCATGCGAGCGCAGCCACTGGGGCCTTCGGTGGAGCTCTCTATGGAGCCACGAACCGTGTGAGGGGTTTGCCGAAATGGGGGGGGACCACATGCGAGCGCAGCCACTGGGGCGTTCGGTGGAGCTCCCCATGGAGCCACCCACGAAGCGTGTGAGGGGTGTGCCGAAATGGGGGGTGGGACCGCATGCTAGCGCAGCCACTGCTGCGTTCGGTGGAGATCTCTATGGGGCCACGAACCGTGTGAGGGGTGTGCCGAAATGGGGGGGGAACCGCATGCGGGCGCAGCCACTGGGGCCTTCGGTGGAGCTCCCTATGGGGCCACGAAACGTGTGAGGGGTGTGCCAGAATGGGGGGTGGAGCATGCGGGGCGCCACTGGAAGCTCCCTATGGGGCCACGAAACGTGTGAGGGGTGTGCCAGAATGGGGGGTGGAACCGCATGCGGGCGCAGCCACTGGGGCCTTCGGTGGAGCTCCCTATGGGGCCACGAAACGTGTGAGGGGTGTGCCAGAATGGGGGGTGGAACCGCATGCGGGCGCAGCCACTGGGGCCTTCGGTGGAGCTCCCTATGGGGCCACGAAGCGTGTGAGGGGTGTGCCAGAATGGGGGGTGGAACCGCATGCGGGCGCAGCCACTGGGGCCTTCGGTGGAGCTCCCTATGGGGCCACGAAACGTGTGAGGGGTGTGCCAGAATGGGGGGTGGAACCGCATGCGGGCGCAGCCACTGGGGCCTTCGGTGGAGCTCCCTATGGGGCCACGAAACGTGTGAGGGGTGTGCCAGAATGGGGGGTGGAACCGCATGCGGGCGCAGCCACTGGGGCCTTCGGTGGAGCTCCCTATGGGGCCACGAAACGTGTGAGGGGTGTGCCAGAATGGGGGGTGGAACCGCATGCGGGCGCAGCCACTGGGGCCTTCGGTGGAGCTCCCTATGGGGCCACGAAACGTGTGAGGGGTGTGCCAGAATGGGGGGTGGAACCGCATGCGGGCGCAGCCACTGGGGCCTTCGGTGGAGCTCCCTATGGGGCCACGAAACGTGTGAGGGGTGCCAGAATGGGGGGTGGAACCGCATGCGGGCGCAGCCACTGGGGCCTTCGGTGGAGCTCCCTATGGGGCCACGAAACGTGTGAGGGGTGTGCCAGAATGGGGGTGGAACCGCATGCGGGCGCAGCCACTGGGGCCTTCGGTGGAGCTCCCTATGGGGCCACGAAACGTGTGAGGGGTGTGCCAGAATGGGGGGTGGAACCGCATGCGGGCGCAGCCACTGGGGCCTTCGGTGGAGCTCCCTATGGGGCCACGAAACGTGTGAGGGGTGTGCCAGAATGGGTGTGGGAGGGGGAGGAGGGGGGAGGAAGGGGAGGAGGAGGAAGGAGGAGGAAGGAGGAACGCGGGGCGACGTCTCTTCAAAACGAGGACCCAACACCACAGGATGGTTGGGAATAAAAAAACCGACTACTTTGTAACTGTTCTTGAATACTAACTGTTCTTGAATACTCCTCCTGTAAAGGGACATGCCAGACTCCATGGTACCCAGACATCGGGCGGCTCGAGGAAGCCGAGGCGGCCGGTGTGTCTTCATGCGAGGCCTCTGGGGGCACCCCAGGCCGCCCAGGAACCACTCAGGGTGAAAAGCCGGCCCCGGGGAAATGGTCGAGAGGTCTGGGACCCTGAGATCCATCTCGAAAAAATGGAGACATCGTGAAGATCACGACTGGAGCCCCAGACCCCATCTGTCTGCTCCATTTTTCGAGTCGGATCCATCCGTGAGGGCCCAGGGGCCTGAAGCTGGGCGAAGACGTCCGGCTCGAAAAAATGAGTCGCCAGGATCTCTGGGGAGAGGTCTGGGAGGGCCATGTCGCGACAAGAGTAAGCCGCCCGACATCTGGGTGCAGACCCCTCGCAGCCGAGGCCGCGAGGGTCTGCACGCCATCGTGGGGCCTTAGAGGGTGACTCTGGCTGGGCACGGCGGTGTACTATCAGGAAGCTGAAACACACACACACACACACACACACGAAGACACACACACACACACACACATACACACAAACACACACACAAGCACACACACACACACACACAGACGTGAGACCTCGGCGTCCCAAGTTTTCCGAGCTGGGCGGTTGCGCCCTTTGTCGAGCCCCGGGACCCTCGCAGATCTATCCGGCTCGAAAATGGCGCAGAAAGATGGTGCCTAGGGCTCTGGGCGTGATTTTGTACGACGTTGCATTTTCTTCGCCACGTCGGATCTCAGGGCCACACACACACACACGCACATGGCTCGATTCACGTGAGGGCCCGCGTGCCAGTGCTGGAGCGACTCGTGACCACGTGCGTGCGCGCTCCCAGCCCCCGCCGCACGCCGCCCACGCCACGTGCATCCAGCCTCCTGGCCGGTGCCTCCTGCGGAGATCCCGGCCAGTGCTGCGCGCGAGAGGCGCTCAGTCCGAATCGCTGGAGCTGTCGCTGTTGGAGCTGTCGCTGCCCATGACGTCGCTGTCGCTGCTGGGTGCTGGCGCGGCGCCCCTGCCACGGCCCCTGCCGCGGCCGCTGCCGCCCCTGCCTCTGCCCGCCGCGGGGGCCGCGGGGGCCGCGCGCTTCGCCGCCTTGGGCTCCGGCTTCGCCGCCTCGGGCGCTGCGTGGTGCGGGGCCAACATGAACAAACCGGGGGCGGTGACCAAAGGTGCCCCTTTCGTGCACCTTAGGGGCCTCCACAGGGGCCCTGTTTGGGCCCCCATCCAGAGCCCCTCTGCTGCAACCCTCGACCACTCCCCCACGCCCTCTGCATCGCCCCCCGCTCACGAAACGCCCGACCGCCTTCTGCTTGGGCTTCCTCTTCGTCGCGCCGGAAGCCTTCTCGAACTTCTTGACCATCGGGTGGTTCCGGTACACGGCCATGTCCTTCTCGTACTGCTCCTTGGACGCCGCCGCCCTGTCGTCGTAGCCCTTCTTCTCCTCGGGGGAGATCTCCTGCCACATCTGGGAGATCTTCTGGGACAGCTCCTTGAGCGGCAGGGCTCCGAGCGTGGGCCTCTTCTCGTTGCAGTAGAGGAAGTAGGCGCCCTGGGGGGCCTTGGGCTTCTCCGGGACGCCGTCGCCCCCCAGGAACTTCTTCTTGGCCGTCACAACCCTCTGCTTCTTGTCCGCGGCCGCCTTGAGGCGGAAGTACTTTTTGCCCTCCGCAGTCTTCATGAACTCCTTCATGTCCTTCTCGTACTTCGCGGCCAGCTCTTTCTGCCGGTCGGTGTACTTCTGCTGCCCCTCGGCGCCGAGGGCGACCCAGCCGCTGGCCTGCTGGGCCTTCGAGGTGCCCGTCCCGCTCGCGCGCTGCTCCTCCATGTAGAGGAAGAAGGCCGTCTGCGGCTTCTTGGGCATGCTGTCCGGCTTCGGGGGCATGTCTACGGTCTTCTCCTTCTTCTTGCCTTTGCCCCTGCCCTTTCCCTTGCCGACCTTCATCTTTCTGCCTGTCAGGCAAAAACAAGCAACCCGTTTCGGCGATGGCCCCGTTCTGCGACAACCCAGTCGCATCCCCAAGGTGAAGGCAAGTGACCAGAAAGGGGGTCTGGAGGGTGGGGAGAATGGGACACTTTGAAATGGGGGTCGGGCCGTTGATCTTGTTGACGATGGAGAAGTACTTCTTAGCCTCGGGAGTGGCCTTCCACTCTGCCAGACTCTTCTCGTACTCTTCCTCGCCTCGCTTCGCCTTCTCGGACCACTCCTGCTTCTCTTCTGCGCTCAGCCCCAACCACTTCTCATTAACCTTGGGAATTATGGCTAGGCCCTTCACCTCAGGATGGTCCTTCTGGACCAGGGCCTTTCCGACCTCGTTGGCCCACAACTGCATGGCGTTTGGGGCTTTCTTGGGCTCGTGCTGCAAGAATTTCTCCTTGGCCACCTTCAGCTTGGCCCGCTTCTCTGCAACGGCGACTTGCTTATTGTACTTCTTGCCGACAACTGTCTTACCCCACGCCTCAAGATCAGCAGTGTACTTATCCGCCAACGTCCTTTCGGCGCGGCCGGGCGTGCGGGATCATTTGTTCCAGTGACCCCTTCCCCGTCCTCAAAGCAGCCCCTGAGATCCCAACAGTAGAACACTGAGACCGAGCATGGTGCTGTGTGTGCGTTTGCACTTGTGTCGGGGGTTGTGCGTGTGCTGCGCGTGTGGTTACGATTATAGATCTGTGTGTCTGGTGTGTGTGTGTGTCTGGTGTGCGTGTGTGTCTGGTGTGTATGGTGTATGTGTGTGTTTGTCTGTGCTTGTGTTTGTGTGTTTGTGTATTTTTGTGTGTGAGTGTGTGTGAGTGCGTGTGAGTGTGAGTGTGTGTGTGTAAGAGTGTGTGTAAGTGTGAGTGCGTGAGTGTGTGTGTGAGTGTGCGTGAGTGTGTGTGTGAGTGTGTGTGAGTGTGTGTGTGTGAGTGTGAGTGTGAGTGAGCGTGTGAGTGTGTGAATGTGTGAGTATGTAAGTGTGTGGGTGTGTGAGTGTGTGAGTGTGTGGGTTGGTGAGTGTGTGCGTGAGTGTGCGAGTGTAAGAATGTATGTGTGTGAGTGTGTGGGTGTGTGAGCGCGTGAGTGTGCGTGTGTGTGTGTGCGCGTGTCTTCCACCAGCGCAGTCACTCTGCCTAGCCGCCGACGCGAAAGTGTGTGCGTGTGCGTATGTGTGTGTGCGCGTATGCGTGTGTGTGTGTGTGTGTGCGTGGGTGTGGGTGTGGGTGTGGATGTGTGTGTGTGTGTCTGGGTGCGTGTGTGTGTGTGTCTCTGTGTCCGTGTGTGTTCTGTGTGTATTCTGTGCGTGCGTGTGTTTTTCTGTGTCTGTGTGGGTGTGCGTGTGCGTGGGTGTGTGGGTGTGGGTGTGTGTGGGTGTGGGTGTGTGTGTGTGTGCGTGCGTGCGTGCGTGTGTGTGTGTGTGTGTTTGTGTGTGTGTGTGTGTGTGTGTGGAGGGGGGAGGGTGCGGGGGGAGAAACCCGCAGTCGGAACAGCCCGGCCCGTCAGGCGAACACCAGAGGTTCGTCCCACGAACGGCTCAGCAGAACAGCCCAGCCCGTCAGGCGAACAGAGCCCGGCCCGTCAGGCGAACACGCCGGAGGCCGCTCCCGAGAACCCATTCCGAACCATCGCCTGATCGCAAGGAGCACTGGAGTCGGCGAGTCGGAACCGGCGACACATCGCCGATGGATCCGCGATAGACCCCCGATAGCGAATCCACTCGATCCTGGGCGGAGCGGGCCATCGGGCCCCTGTCGGCGATGAGTGGTCGATTGGGGGTCGATGCATCCGCCCTTAAGCCCTACCCCCTATCATTGAACTTGCTTTCGGCCACGCTCTCGGTGAGGCACAACCGCTGGAAGGTATCCCGAAGCTGGCCTGGCAAACCGCCGAGCACCGACGAAAACCTCCGAAAACGTGTGCGCCCTTGCAGCGTTGCACTGAAAGCTCCTCCTCCCTGAAAGGCCTCCCAAATGGGATCCGAGCAGATGGGAGCGGAAAACCACGCCCGCATCGCCGATGCATCGGCGATACACTGGCGACGCACCGGCGACGTCAGCGGGGAGAATATGGGACTGTCCCCCGACCTCATCTGCTCGGACCCCATCTAGGAGGCCTAGATCTCCGCGCGTGCGCACGGCCCGCGAGCGCGCTCCCCGCGCCCGAGAGGCCAGCGGAGCAGGCGAGGAGCGGCGGGAGAGAAAACTGCGTGAAATGTGGATGGCGGTGGCGGCACCCATCGGCTACACTTAGGTCGGGCATGTCCTCCTACAGGCGGGTTGAGAAAAATCTAAAAAAATCGGAACCTAAAAAAACCGACAAAAACTCAAAACCGACAATCGAGAAAAACCCAAAAATTCACCGCACAAAACTCGAAACATACAAAATACCGTAGATGATATTGTTATATATATATACGTGAAAAAGATCGTCCCCTGAATACTGTTTACACTATGTTTCAAAATTCCTCCTGTAGAGGGACCGCCAGACTTAAGGCTACACGCAAGAGCGGCCCTGGGTAAGAACGGCCTCTGGTGCGCGGCATTCGGGAAGCCGCGGAAGGGCTGAACCCGAGCGCGCACGACGCACCTCTCGCATCGCATTCGGCGATCGGCGATCGGGGAACCACATTGGGCCCGCACCAAAGGGCACCCTGGCGAAGGATCACTCTTACACGCGGTCAACACAAGCCTCTGGCGCCCCGACGACGCAGAGTCGAGCATCGGCCGAGCCAGGGCCTCGGCCTCTGGAAGCCCGACTTCTTGGGGAAGCACCAGATCAGCCCCCACCCCGTCGCTGCCCTTCGTGGCCCCGTTGCAGCCCTTCGTGGCCCCCTCGCTGCCCTTCGTGGCCCCAGATATACATGCCCTTCGTGGCCCCCGCTCGTTCGCGCCCGTCGTGGCCCCATATGCATGCCCTTCGTGGCCCCGCTGTCGCCTTTCGCTGCCCCCATCGCTGCCCTTCGTGGCCCCGTCGCTGCCCTCAGTGGCCCCGCTGTCGCCCTCCGCGGCCCAATATACGCATGCCCTTCGTGGCCCCCGCTCGTTCGCGCCCGTCGCGGCCCAACGCGCATGCCCTTCGTGGCCCCGCTGTCGCCCTTTGTGGCCCCCTCACTGTCCTACGTGGCCCAGTTGCTACCCTCAGTGGCCCCATCGTTGCTTTCTGTGGCCCCGCATTATCTGCCCTTCGTGGCCTCCGCTCGTTCGCGCTCTTCGTGGCCCCATACGCATTCCCTTCGTGTCCCCGCCGTCGCCCTTCGTGGCCTAGTTCGCGCCTTTCGTGGCCTTGCTGTCGTTCTCTCTCTCTCTCTCTCTCTCGCTCTAGCCTTCGCTCGTCTTCGTCGTCGTCGTCGTCGCCGTCGTCGTCGTCGTCGACGTCGTCGTCGTGTTGGTCGGTCCCCTGTTCGTCCCTCTTGGGGTCGGGCTGCCGCCGATCAGCATTGCCGGTGGCCTTGCCGACAATCCGCGGCCGCCCCGCCGCTTGCCGGGGCCCGGCCTGCAGGGAAGAAATGTATACCCGCCAAAAGAAGTACGATCGAAGACGAAGACGGCGGGTATCGAGGGTTTGAGACATACAAAATACGCGTTAACGGACACTCGAGCAGATAAGAGCGAACAGTCTTGAAATGATTGTTATTGGTGTTGTTGTTGAACGCGCACTTTTGAAAAATAGTTGTTGTTGATCCTCCCCGCCCGGTGCACATTGTATCTGTTCGATTGTAGTGCCCCTCCCAAGTCTCGCACCCTGTTTTTATCGAACAAAAAATTTTGAAGGTCAAACTGTGTCGTCGGCCCCCAGTTTACAACAACAACGGCTCCCGCCTGAGACTTCCTCACAGTGTATTGAAGAATCGCGCTCTCGCTTTGGACTTCCTGCCAATTTACCACCGAATCGCGGCTCCCACCTGATGCTTCCGGACAAATTATTTCAGGATCGCGTTTTCGCTTGGAACTTCCTCGCAACTTACCACCGAGCCGCTTCGTTTGATATTTCTTCAAAATTTATTCAGACGCGACACTGAGGAATCGCGTTCCCGCTATATATATATATATATATATATATATATATATATATATATATCCTGGCGGTTCAAGCAGGACTCACGCTTCAACGACCCGCCCGCTCGACCCGCCCGTCGGGGCCTGCGCGCCCGACCAGCTCGTTAATAACTGCAGTCGTCGCTCGCTGCCGTTCGCCCGCCTTCGATGCCCCTCGCCGCCCGTACTGGTTCCTCGGTCGCCTTCGCTCGCTGCCCTTCGTGGCCCCGTTGCTGCCCTCAGTAGCCCCGTCGCTGCCCTTTGCGGCCCCGCATTGTATGCCCTTCGTGGCCCCCGCTCGCACGCGCCGGTCGTGGCCCCACACGCATGCCCTTCGTAGCCCCGCTGTCGCCTTTCATGGCCCCCATCGCTGCCCTTCGTGGCCCTTTTGCTGCCCTCAGTGGCCTCGCTGTCGCCCTTTGTGGCCCAACATATGAATGCCCTTCGTGGCCCCCGCTCGTTCGCGCCCGTCGTGGCCCCATATGCATGCCCTTCGTGGCCCCGCTGTCGCCTTTTGTGGCCCCCTCGCTGCCCTTCGTGGCCCCGGTGCTGCCTTCAGCGGCCCCGTCGCTGCCCCCTGCGGCCTCGGATTTTATGCCCTTCGTGGCCCACGCTGGCTTTTCTCAAGATTTCTTGGGAATCGCGCTATCGCTCGAGACTTCCTCGGGATTCATGCAGGACCCACGCATCAGCAACCCGCCTGCTCGACCTCGTCGCCTGGGCCCGCCTTCCCGACCTGCCCGCTAAGGGTCTGCCCACCCGATCTGCCCGTCTGGTTCTACCATTTGTTTTCTGCTCATTGCCCCCCTCCTGCTAATTTCTCTCGTGTTCCATTCTTTTCCCTCCCCCTTCTACCCGTCTTTCCTTCCCCTGTTTAAAGGGCCTGCACTAAATACACGTGGCAGGTAAGGAAGATATACGCCCAAGGGGATACGATCTAAGACGACGAGGGCGGGTACCGAGGGTTTGGGATATACATATTGATTGGCACGTGAGCAGATCTGAGCGAACAGCCGTCAAACTATTATTATTATTGATGTTGTTGCTGATGTTGTTTTTGTTGTTGCTGTTGTTGTTGGTGTTGTTGTTGGTGTTGTTAGTGTTGCTGCTTGTGTTGTTATTATTGATGTTGTGGTGTTGTTGGTGTTGATAGTGGTGTCATTGTTGGTGTGGCTGGCGGTGCTGATATTGTTGTTGGTGGTGGTGTTGGTGTTGCTGTTGGTGTTGGTGTTGTTGATGTTGTTGATGTTGTTGATGTTGTCGTTGCTGCAGTTGCTGTTGTTGCTGATGTTGTTGTTGTTGTTGCTGATGGTGTTGTTGTTGTGGCGGTTGTGGTTGTGGTTACGGTTGTGGCTGTGGTTGTTGAACTTTCATTTCTGAAGAAAATTATTGTTGATCCCCCACCAGTGCATACAATTTTTTCTCCATCGAAGTGTGCCCCTCGACGCTCGCACCCTGCTCGTTGACAGGGAAAGTTTTAATGCTCAATCTGTGCCCCTGGCCCCCGGGTTACAACAACAACGGCTCCCGCCGGAGACTTCCTCACAATTTAGCCAGGACCCCTGCTCCCGCCCGAGACTTCCTCGCATGTTATGCAGGAATCGCGCTCTCGCTTGGGACTTCCGTACAATTTATTCAGGAATCGCTCTCCTGGCGCTCTGGAGTCGCGCTCTCGCTGGAGATGTGCTTGCAATTTACTAAAGAATAGCGCCCTTGCGCTGGAATTTCTTACAATTTGCGCAAGCGCCGCGCTCCCGACACCCAGGCACCCAGAAGTCGCGCCCGTTGTGGCCCCATGTGCGTACCCTTCGTGGCCCCGCTGTCGCCGTTTGTGGCCCCCTCACTGTCCTACGTGGCCCAGTTGCTACCCTCAGTGGCCCCATCGTTGCCTTCGGTGGCCCCGCATTATCTGCCCTTCGCGTGGCCCCCGCTCGTTCGCGCTTTTCGTGGCCCCATACGCATTCCCTTCGTGTCCCCGCTGTCGCCCTTCGTGGCCTACTTCGTGTCCTTCGTGGCCCTGCTGTCGTTCTCTCTCGCTCTCGCCTTCGCTCGTCGTCGTCGCCGTCGTCGTCGTCGCCGTCGTCGTCGACGTCGTCGTCGTCGTCGTGGTCGGTCCCCTGTCCGTCCGTCTTGGGGTCGGGTCGACGGTGCGCGGCCGCCCCGCCGATCAGCGCTGCCGCTGGCCAGGCCGACGGTCCGCGGCCGCCCCGCCGCTTGCCGGGGCCCGGCCTGCAGGGAGGAAAGGTATACCCCCCAGAAGGGGCTCGAACGACGACGAAGAAGGAAGGTGTCGAGGGTTTGGGAAATCCGCGTTATTGGACACTCGAGCAGATAAGGGCAAACAGTTCTAAAACTATTGTTGTCGTTGCTGCCGTTGCTGTTGTTGTTGCTGTTGCTGTTGTTGTTGTTGCTGTTGCTGTTGCTGTTGCTGTTGCTGTTGCTGTTGCTGTTGTTGTTGTTGTTGTTGTTGTTGTTGTTGTTGTTGTTGTTGTTATTGTTGTTGTTGTTGTTGTTGTTGTTTCTGTTATTCCTGCATTGACAGCAGCTTCGGCCCATTCCTCGCGCATTTCCTGGATCCTCACCTTACGTTCGGCACGCATCCGGGCATTCTCTTCTTCGCGCTGCATGGCCTGCTCGAGACGCCCTCTTAGCTTCTCATTCTCAGCTCTTACCGTATCCTCAAACACAAGAAACCTCCTGGAGTCGGCGTTCTCGGTCCGTCCGTCGACCACCACTCCCCGAGGCATAGCCGCGGACGCGACCGGGCCGATGCGAGCGGTCGCGAGAGGGAATTCTCGGCATAGATGCAGCGGCGTTGTGTTCCTGAAGTTTCTGTCTAGCCTGTCGTTCCTCACATTCTTGCTCTTGAAGTCTCGCCTCCTCCTCGTTCTTCCTGGCTGCCGAGTTCTTCCCGCAGCAGCGCGCGCGCATCTCATCGCCCTTCATAGTTGGGTCGCCACAGAAACGTTTCTGGCACTTGCGAGAGTCGCGATTCGCCACCTTGATGCATACGGAACACCAAAGAGCCCCCAGGTGAGGGCGCTGCCCCGGGGTCCCATGCGCTGGCGGCCGCCCAACCGCACTCGGCGCCGGCGGCTGAGCAGCGGATGCCGTCGCCGCACTCACCCGGGTCGAAGAAAACCTGCCCTGGGTCGCTGTCGAAGACGCTCCTTTCAGGTACCACTGTATCTGATGTTGGTCAAGTTTGCGATATGAGTAATCTCGCTTTGCTTCCCTTTTCACCATCAACTGGGCACCCTCCATCTCCGCTACATGAGTCCGCGCTGTGACTCTCTCTTCAGCAATCAGTTCAAATCGCCGCACTTCCTCGCGAGCGCGTAGCTTCTCAGCCTCGGACCGAGCATAGCTCTCATCCGCGACGAATCGGTTCGCCTCGGCCTCCTGCAGGGCGGCGGCGGCTCCTGCCGCCAATGGTGCAGCGCAGTTTTCCGCTGCCTGCAATTCCGCGGCGGCCTGCGCCATCGCCGTTCGTCGTTCGCCGGGCCCCGCTGGCCCCCCGGACTGCGAGCCTCACCTCTTCCGCCAAGTTCTTCTCATGAAGATGCGCATGACGCTCGGAGGTGGCGGTGTCTTCGGGCCTGTTGGCTAATTCTCTCATCTCCGCCGCCGTCGCAGCCTGCTGCCGCTCGTCCAGGGCGCGCGCAGCGTGTGCCATGGCCCCGCGGCCCCTTTCCATCATGGCCGGCATCGATTTCCTGCCGTCGGAGCTCTGATTGCCTCGGCTGCTCGCGCATTCCAGCTAGATCTCGCCCCCTGGCCCCCATCATCTTGAGCCTCTTCCTTTCCTCTGCTTCTCGCCACTCACCGACGCGAAATCCAGCGCAGTTGCGCGAATGGGGGGCCGTGCAAGCCGGGCAGGGGAAGTTGAGATTGCAGAGATCACAACTGTTGGAACACCCAAAGCAGGCGGGCTTCATACACTGGCCCGACAGGTCAGGACACCGCGACTCGGGCACGGCAGCACACCCAGAGCCCAAGTTGGCACATTTGGCATTGATCCGCATGCTAGAAGTGCCCAATCTTCTCGACAAGTCAAACAAGTCCGATACCTCTGATCGCGGCCTCGGAGCCCTGGGCCTGCCTCTCTCAGCGCTTCTCCCTCGGGGAGAGCGGGTGCGCTGATCAGGGGATCGAAGCGTCGAAGTCCGCCTGGAGCACCCCGGGGCATAGCTCCCAGGCGCCCCCCCCCAGAACGGACATTGAGCACTGTTCAACCGAAATGCTGGAGGGTTCTCGCCCCTGCTCGTTCACCGGTCGAACAATGTCGCCCGCGACCCCGTCGCCCACGATGTTCTCCTAGCCTCGCCCCGCAGCGGGAGATCGCCCAGCGAGACAGGGAACGCGGGATCATAGACCCCGTGCCCCATCGACAGGCGGTTGTTGGCCCCCGCGGCAACCAATCGGCGCCGGCGTAGATCTGCGCGAGAAATCCCCCTCGCGCGATCTGATCTCCACGCCGCGGTCGTCGCGCGAGGGCGGCTCCGAAGCGCCCGCGCGGCCATCGAGCGGGACGAGATCATCATCTCCATCTCCTTGATTCATGTCCTTGCTGGGAGATGACCTTGTTCTTGGGTCTCGGCGCACCTGGGCGAGGCTCTTCTGCGTGCGAAAGATTCCAGGATATCATGCTGTAATTGCGCAGACTCGACCCCATCGACCTCGTCGACGGAATCGGATTCGGGAACTTACGCACTCATCTCTTCATGGCGCGATCCTCTTTCGCCAAGTACATCGCCCTTGCGCGGAAGGAACGCCGCTCCTCCACCAGGTGGAACCACTTTCGTCGAGGACGGAACTTTCGGCTGATACCAAGCCTTTTGCCAATCCTTCGATGACATTGGCAAATCTTCAACCGCGTCGATAGGTTGTTCTTCACCATAGCCTTGCTTATTTTCGGGAAAAGTGAAGTAGGGGGCGTAGCCCTCCACGCCATGAGCGCGGCATACGCGCCCGCTAAGGCAAGGTTGACCCCGCGGGTAAGAGAGGGCCGGCCGGCCAAGAGGATTCGCCGGGGAGGGCGCGCGCGCGCGGCGGGCGGGGCGCTGCCTTTTTCCAGGGCGCGCACAGCTACGGAAGCATCGCTGCGGGGGCTAAGTGAGCCCGGGGGGTCGCCTAAAAAGACTCGACCCCTAACTGCGCGGATGCAGAGCGATTCCTTTTCAAAGTGAAAACCGCTTGAGCCCTTCTGAAATTTTGCGACCACGACGTTGAACTTCGCGGAATGCCGAACCGAAAACACGCGCGCGATAACAACAAAAAACAAAAACAAAAAACACAAACAAAAACATAACACCCCCCCCCCAAAAAAAAAACGAAGCCAAACGGGCCGTCGGCCTCGGGCTCAGAAGGGGCGCGACGGAACCCCTAGAACAACTCGCAAGATCAACAAAAAAACGCAACCCCAGGTAAACAACCGCGAACACTGAATCCGCCTGCGACGAGACTCGCGCGGGAAATAATGGTCCGCGGGGGGATTCCAGGGAGGAAAGAACAAAGGAAGGATGAGAAATCGCGAGCGGCAGCGGCAGCGGCCGCGGCATTTCAAGAGCAAGAAGAAGAAGAAGACAGCAGCAGCAGCACGAACGGCCATGACACACGAACATGCGAAGCTAGATCGGTCGAGCGTGAACGCGCGCAACGGCGCAAAATTAAACCTTGAACGAAAATACGTCTTAACGATAAGTTAAGTCAACAGCGTAGAGTCGATAGTGCAGTGCCAACTGCGTAGTGTCAATAGCGCGGCGTCAACAGCGCAGTGACAACAGCGCAGTGTCAACTGCGTAGCGTTAACAGCGTAGTCTCAACAGCGTAGTATCAATAGCGCAGTGTCAACAGCGTAGCGCCAATCAACGGCGCAGCAACAGCGTAGTCTCAACAGCGCAGCCTCAACCAATGGCGCAAAACAACGCAGTGTCCGCCGCGTAGTGTCAACAGCGCAGTGTCAACCAACGGCGTAGCAATAGCATAATGTCAACAGCGTGGTGTCAACAGCGTAGTGTCAACAGTGTACTGTCCACCCACATCGTGCTGACGACAGCGTGTGGTTAGCTGCAGGAGCCAGGAGAATGGCGTGAAATCTAAGCGTACCGTCGAGCAACGCCGCACTGTCAACATTGCAATGTCAACAGCGCAACCGCAGTGTCAACAGCACTGCCCACAGCATTAATCAACAGGGTTGCAGAAGACAACGTTGTGGCGTCGACCAGCAGCGTAATCTAAACAGCGTAGCGTCAAAAGCGTATAGTCAACAGCGCAGCGTTGTAGTGTTTAAAGAGTAGCGTCAACAGCGCAATGTCAACCAACGGCGCAGCAACAGCGTAGTGTCCACCGAATAGTGTCAACAGCGTGGTGTCAAGAGCGTAGCGTTGACGGCTTAATGCTTACAACTATTGCTAACAGCGCAGTGTCAACAGCGCAGTCTCAACAGCATAGTGTCAACAACGCAGTGTCAACAGCGTAGTGTCAACAGCGTAGTGTCAACAGCGTAGTGTCAACAGCGCAGTGTCAACAGAGTAGTGTCAACAGCGTAGCGTCAACAGCGTAGTGTCAACAGCGTAGCTTCAACAACGTAGTGTCAACAATGTAACGCCAGCAGCATGCACCAACAGCTTGACAGGAAATTATGGCGCAACGTCGACCAACAGCCTAGCGTCAACAGCGTAGTGTCAACAGCACCGTGTCAATAGCGGTGCGTCGTAGTGTTAACAGATTAGTGCCGACAGCGCCGTGTCAACCAACTGCGCAGCAACATCGCAGTGACAATAGCGTAGTGTCAGCAGCGTAGTGTCAACAGCGTAGAGCTTACAGCTCAATGTCAACAACATAGCGTCAACAGCGTAGTGTCTACAGCGTGGTATCAACAGCGCAACTGTCAACATCGTAGTGGCAACAGCGTAGTGTCAGCAACGTAGTATCAACAGCATAGTGTCAACAGCGTAGGTGTCAGAAGCATGAACCAACAGCGTAGCAAGAAATAATGACGCACCGCCGGCCAACAGCGTAATGTCAACAGCGTAGTGTCAACACCGCATGGTGAACAGCGTGCTTCAAGGCGTCGTGTCAACAACGTCGTGTCAACAGCGGAGTGTCAACAGCGGAGTGTCAACAACGCAGCATCGACATCGCAGTGCCCGACAACAGCGCAGTGCCACCAGCACATTCTCAGCCGTGCGCAATGTCAATAGCGCAGTGTCAACAGCGTAGTGTCAACAGCGTAGTGTCCACAGCGTAGTGTCAGCAACATGAACCGACAGCGTCTCGGAAAAACGATATCGTAGCGTCGACCAACAGCGCACTGTCAACAACGTAGTGTCAACAGCGCCGTGTCAATCAAAAGCAAAATCTCAAACAACGTAGCCTGAACCAAAGGCGTACTGTCAAGCAGCTGTGCGCCGTGTGAGTAGCATTGTCAACCATCAACCACGTACTGTCGACAGCGCAGTGTCAACAGCGTAATGTCAACAGCGGAATGTCAACAACGTATGCTCAACCAACAGGGTCTTCTGAATACGAACAACGTAGCGTCGCAGATTAGAAGCGTACTGCCTCTCCTCTAATGCGAACAACGTAGTGTCAAGAGCATAACGACGCAGATAAGAAGCGTACTGTCTCTCCTCTTGATGCGAACAACGAACTGTCAACAGCGTAGCGTCGCAGATGGGAAGCGTACTGTCTCTCCTCTTGATGCGAACAACGAACTGTCAACAGCGTAGTGTCGCACATTACAGGCGTACTGTCTCTCCTCTTGATGCGAACAACGAACTGTCAACAGCGTAGCGTCGCAGATAGGAAGCGTACTGCCTGTCCTCTTGATGCGAACAACGAACTGACAACAGCGTAGCGTCGCACATTACAGGCGTACTGTCTCTCCTCTTGATGCGAAAAACGTAGTGTCAACAGCGTAGTGTCGCAGAACAGAGGCGTACTGTCTCTCCTTGTAATGCGGAAAAACTAGTGTCAACAGCGTAGTGTCGAAGAGTTGAAGCGGAGCGTCTCTCACCTTAATGCGAACAACGTGGTGTCAACAGCGTAGTGTCGCAGAGTAGATGCGCACAATATGTCCTCTTATTGCGAACAACGTCGTGTCAACAGCGTAGCGTCGCAGACTAGAAGCGTACAGTCAGTCCTCTTATTGCGAACAACGTCGTGTCAACTGCGTAGTGTTAATTAACCTTGCGCTGCGTAGTAGCAACAGCGTAATGTTAATTCACCCTGCATTACATAGTGTCCACAGCGTAGTGTTTATTCACCGTTTAAACTTTAGTTTACTGTTAAGAGATGCCTTGACCTTGAACGCCTTGGCTGGCGTCGCCGGCGCGCCACCGCCGCATGAACCGACTGTAGTGTGTATTGCAATGCTCATGTGTCTTGAGTTTGAACTGGTCCTTATCCTCCTCTTCCTCCTTCGTCTCCTCCTCATCTCACATGGGGCTCACCAGAAATTCAGTGGATACGTGGTCCGTCAAATTCCACTTCCTCCTGCTGGTCCCTTATCGCCCTCCTCCTACTCCTCGTCTGTATGTTCCTCCTCCTCCTCCTTCGAAGGGGCCGCCGTCAACGCCTGTGGAATGAAGCCATGAAGAACTGTGCACTTCACAGTTCACATGCGCCCTCAAGATAGAATGTCAAAATTGGACGCCTCAGAGGATGTCGGCGAATGCGGCGCAAGCCTCTTGAATCATAGGCTTCCTTTGCCTCTCGATTTCTTCTGTCTTTCTCTTCCTGCGAGAGCTCGTTGTACATTTTCAAAGCCTCCGAGAGGCTCTTGCCGGTCAACTCCGATCTGAAGACTTGCAGGGCGTTGCGCGGTCTCTTTGGCATATCTTCCGGAACTGGAATTGCTGGGGCGGCGGCCTTCGCCTTCCCCTTGCCCTTGCTCTTCGGTTGTGCCTTGATCGCCCTGCAGTACTTGTGCCAATCCTCACCCGCCTTGAACTCCCTCATCGACTGTTCGAAAGCCTCCGCTTGCGCCTTGCGTTCCTGCTCGATCTTCTCCTTCTCCTCCTCGGACAGCGCCCTGAACCTCTCCAGGAGCTTCGCGTGCAGATCGGCCGCGCTCAGGTCGGGGAAGTCGCGCTTCACCGCAGGCGTGTTCGCCTTCATCCACCTCATTTTGGGGTCCGCGGGCTTTTTGGGCATCTTCCCGAGATACTGAAACTTCGCAAGGTTCATGCGCTTACGTCGCTTTGTGAGGTTGCACTCTTTCATGTAGACCTTGCCCTCATCGCTTTCCATGAATACTCTCATGCTTGCCTCGCTTAGCTGCCCCGATGGGCCACACGCAACACGTGGCGTATTGATACGGAGCTCAACACGGAGACTGAAACCACAAGTCTGGCGCGACACGTCCGCCACAAAGTGGACCGACAACACGAGCCGAGCCAACACGCAGCGTGTTAATACGGACGTTTCGAACACCGTACGCGTTGCTTTTCGAAACGGGCGCATCAGGGCAGCTAAGTGGCCTCGTACTCTTTCTGCAGCTCCTCGGCCTTGTCATCGTACTTCTTCCGCTCCGCCCCCTCGAGCTTGCCCCAGGCCTCTGCGATCTCGGACAGCTCCATCGTGCCCTTCTTCTCGGCGACGAACAAGCTGTACGCCTGCTTCGGCTTCACCGGCATGTCTGGAGGCCTCTCGGGATTCGGGATGAACCGCATGCCGTTTTTCAGTTTCTTCATGGTTTTGCTCTTCTGCGCCAGAAGGCTTCTGATGGGTACCTTGAGGCTCTTCGCCTCCGCGATGTACTCCTTCCACATCGGCTTCTCCATGTACTCCTTCACCTCGGCCTGCCACGCCTTGACTTTTTCCTTGCGCATGTTGTCATACTCCTTCTTCGTGGCGAGGTCGAGCTTCATGAACTCATCCTTATACTTCTTGACCTCTTCGTGCTTCTCCTTCTTTCCACTCGGCGCGCCATCGGCCTCGCCCTGTGGGGGGTCAGACACGACCATCACGCATCACTTAACAGACACTTTTCGTCGGTGCGCCCGAACAGCCATCTTCTCATAGACTCGCTGCCTCCTCATATTTCGATCCTCCTGCTCTTCCTCCTTCTCATACTCCTCCTCCATATCATCCAGCTCCTCCTCCTCCTTCCCCTCATCATCCGTCTTCTCCTCCTCCTCCTCCTCCTCCTCCTCCAGCTCTTCCTCCTCATCATCCTCATCCTCATCCTCGTCCTCATCCTGATCCGCACCATCATCAGCAGCAGCATCATCATCCTCATCACCATCAGCATCCACATCCTCATCCTCATCCTCATCCTCCTCCTCATCATCAGCAGCAGCAGCATCGGCAGCGTCATCATCGTCAGCATCATCAACATTAGCATCGTCATCGTCATCACCACCATCAGCAGCAGCAGCATCAGCACCATCAGCATAAGCAACAACAGCAACAACAACAACAGCATCATCATCATCATCAGCATCATCGTCATCAGCATCATCAGCATCATCGTCGTCTTGATCATGATCAGCAGCAGCAGCAACATCATGTACCCCTCCCATCAGCATGATCAGCAGAAGCACCCGTAGCAGCATAATAACGGTCGTCGTCATCACCAGAGTCATCAGCAGCAACATCATAATCGTCATCGTCAGCATCAGCAGCAGCATCAGCAGCATCATAATCATCTGAATCATGAGCACGATCAGCATCTTCATTATCATCAGCATCAGCATCACATCATCAACAGCATCGTCATTAGCAGCATCAGCATCATCTGCAGCAGCATCAGCATCAGTAGCCGTACCAGCATCATCAATCATAGTAGCCGTACCAGCATCAGTAGCCGTACCAGCATTACCGTAAGTATCAGCAGTACCAGCATCATCAATATCATCAGTACCACCAGCAGCATCATCATCATATTGATATTAGTATTCATCGTCATCATGATGTTCATCTGCATCAGATTACTCATCTTCGCCATCGTCGTCGTCGACGCATCCTCATCATTATCAGCAGCCGCATCATCACCATCATCATCAGCAGTATCATCATCTTCCCCCCATCCCCCCTCATCCTCTCACCCACCTCCCACCCTCCCCCCTGTCCTCATCATCCCCTCCTTCCGAAACCTTATGGAACCCCTTAGCGCCCCAAAAGTAACCTTCGAGCTCGTTAACAAACATATCTGTCTGAGACTCCCCCCCCCCTCACCTCCCTTTCCTAACTTTTTGTCCTCCTCCTCCTCTTCCACCTCGTCGTCGTCCTCCTCCTCTGCCCTCCCGCCCTCCCGCCCTCCAACCCTCCGTCCGTCCCGCCCTTACGCCTTACAACCCTCCCTCCCTCCCTTCATTCTTCTTCCGTCCTTCCTTCCTCCTCTCGGCTCTCTCCTCCTTCTCCTCCTCCTCCTCCTCCTTCTCCTGCTCCTGCTCCTCATCCGCCTCCTACATATCCATCCTCTTCTTCCTCTTCCTGCTCCTCCGCATCATCATCCTCCTCATCCTCGTCCTCCTCCTCCTCCTCCTCCTCCTCCTCCTCCTCCTCCTCTCCTCTCCTCTCCTCTCCTCTCCTTCCTCCTCCTCCTCCTCCTCCTCCTCCTCCTCCTCCTCCTCCTCCTCCTCCTCCTCCTGGTAGCACTGGTAGCACTGGAGAGCGCGCCGTGTGAGCACAGCAAAAACGCGCCTGACAAAAATGTGACCCAGCCCCGAAAATTAGACCCCAAATTGAGCCCCACATCAGAACAATTCACGGGGGCTGGGTGCCTCAACAGGACGTTACGGTTGCAGCTGCACATGTGGTATGCGGCTGGCGCACCGACTCCATGACATTTGCCAGGTCCCTCGCCCTGGTGTGCCGAAAATGCCCCGACCAGATATCAAGAGCATCAGCGTGCAGAAAATACCACGGCTAATTATCAGGAAAATCGTTTCACAAATCCCATGGGACAAGAAAGGGGACGTAAAAATCGACGCTCCTCCTCATCCCCCCCCTTCCTCTGTCTGCCCCAAGCTTCCCATGTTGGCCCCATCCCCTGCGATCTATCAGCCCCGATGGGGCAGGGCGTAACGGTCTGGACGTTCCGACCGTTCATCACCCCAGGTGGGTACCTCCGGAGAGAGCGAGGGTGGTCCCAGGCACTTCGCCCCGGCGGAGCTTGCGGAGCTCACTGCTGACCCGGGGGGGGCCGGGCCAGAGAACCCCTCACATTCTGACGCCTGCGGTGGTTTTCACTGAGGCGGGGCTGTTGGAGCTTGGTGCCCCTCCCCATGCTGTAACCCCCACATCGAGTGCAATTAATGATTGACATGCTGCTCCCATCAATCCATCCCATATCGAGGGAATGGTGAAGGGCACTGCGCTGATTGATTGCATCTGTGAGGGACTGGGGATATTCTTGGGAGCGCTGCCTCCAGCAATAAGAAGCGATGCGTTGCAAACACGTGGTGCAACGATAGCCCTTGGGGTTGCGGGAGGAGACAAAGGGGCAGGGAGGAGGGGGGGGCCGAGAGACCTTGGACAGGGGGGCCAAAGTACTCCCGTGCAGGAGGCCAGCTAGCAAGCACCCTCGCAGCACCAATCACGAGCTCCAGAAACTCTTCAAGAGCAGTCGTTGTGTCTGAGCGGGTGGTGGGATCAAGGTCGTGCTTGCCAGCCGCCTCTTTGGCTAGAGTGTCGGCCATTCTGTTGCCGAGGATACGAACACGGTCCTGCTCAGAGACGGCGTCGTTTTACGCTACGATGAGCTTTAACATGTGATGAAGAAATCCAAGGTCCGGGCGTGGCATTGGGCCAGTGCCCTCCAGTAGTGGCTGAAAAAAGTGGCGCCTTTCAGGCTAGAGGCCGGCTGTGTAATCCCTCTGAAGAGGGCCCTGCAATCCACAGCAAACTCTGGAGACTGCGCCAGATCAGAACGCAGCCGGGCCATGACAAGCCCAGAATGCTCACAATGAACAGCATGCTGGGGCAAAATCCGCGGCTGTGGAGACGAAACAGCACGCAGGAGGTTGCCATCATCACCTACCTGGCATGCCGCCAACCCTCCTCTCTCCAGCATCTCAACCACGGGGTTGAGGCACGAATCATCAACAAAAGTGGGTCGGCTGGGATCGACTTGAAACTTATCGCAGGGCCCCTGCCCGTCTCTGTAGACGAACCCCCAATCTACAACTGGGGGGTCGACATCAGGGGCAGCAGGCCACAGATGCGCATAGAGCGGGCGGGCGCGGCCTGCAGCAACTGCCAGCTCAACACATTTCCCCAACTCTTGGTCTCGGATCGGCGCGCAACGAGGGCACTCCCAGAGGCGGGGGGAAAAGGATGTCTAGTGTACCATCGTAGCAGTGCGGGCACTATGGGGAGATATTATAACACAATGTAGACAAGGGGGTGGCAGTAATCGGACAATCCCCCAAGAGCCTACGCACGCACGACACCTCCCGAGTGCTGAGCTGTCTCCTGGCCTGCCGAAGCACTCGGCAGATCTGGATTCTCCACATTCCCTGTTCGAGCACTGCTTGCCCGTAGGGTGAGCATTCACGCCAAGCTTGGATGCCAAAGCAGCCTGCAGACTACGGGACTTAATGCTTTCATGAAAGAGGGAGATGAGCCACTGGGGAGCAAACTCAAAGAAAGAATAGGCTTGCCCTTCTGGGCTCACAAGATGGGTAGCATTCTGGAACGACCATCCCGCCTGAACAACCCACTGCAGAATCTCGGTGGGAGGACCGCGGGATTTTCCAAGCCACGAATTTTCTTAATGTTCCTGAGATGCAGAACAGCCCTCTCAAACGCATTGCGCAACTCCTTGACTGTCATGATGTCGGCATGCCTGTGCTGAAGTGGCGACGTGCCAGACAACATCCACGATTCATAACAATACCGCCGAAGGGTACTCGCACCCAGGTCCATGCGGTCCGATTCCGGAGCGAACGCCCACCAAAAATCGACGTGGGCCCCAGGTGCACGGTGTCCTGACAGACTCCTGACATGTTGACGGAGACGAACAACAGCTCCGATGGGGGTACAGCCATGGACCTTGCCCCCAAACGCAAGTCCAGACTGCACGGACGCTTTGAAGAACCTGGGCTTGATGCTCTTACCCTTGCGAGCGGGGAAGGTCAGCTGGATGTTGCGAAGCTTGCGGATGCGACCTCGTGCCTCGGTCCACCGCTGGCCTCGCAATACTGACTTGGTACTTTGTTCCTTCCCTGCAGAGAAGTCACTGCCAAGGTTGGCTGCAGAGTGAACCCCGGCACCAAAGAGCTCAGCAGGGAGAAATTTCCGAGCCGCGCCCAACAACTTGGCCGACGAAGCAGTAGTGCAGACCTTACGCATAGCAAGGGGAAGATTGGCCCTTTCCAAGCCAGAGTATATACGAGTCGCAAGCGTCACCATCTGACCCACGCAAGCTTCAATGAGGGTGTTCCAAGAAAACAAGCCCATGTCATCGATGAGCACAGTCGCGCCCGTGCCCTCTTTCGCCTGCCACGTGGCAGACACAGCGGGATCCTGGACCAAAGGGATCAAGTATGCTTTGGCTTCGGAGGTCGCTGTGGCAGAGCGGGCTACGATACCTTGATCTGGCCACATCTGTTCACTCAGGATCCCTTCCAAGTAAATGCGCCGAGACCATCGGTACGACCCTACCGACTGGGCCAAAATATACCAGGGAAACCTGAAACACCACATTGATCAGCAAGACCCTTGTGTACAATATATTCGTAGAACTGCTTGACATCCCAAAATAAAACCAGGAAGTGCATTCTGGGAGTGGCTGCAGATTCGGCGCGCACTGCCTGCCCCTAGACAGCGTCCTCCGCCGAGCGCTCCTTCCCCATGCAGCAGGCGGGCCCCCCTCCGACCTCAGCACCCCAGGAGCGGAGCCTGCACGCCAGAAGCCGCCCTTTCAGACGGGGATATGCAGAAGAGTGGCCGATCGGTCGCCGACCTGGCCCCTCAGAATGGCGGGCCAGGAGGACAAGGGCCTCCTGCAACTGCATCGGGTGGACTCCGAAAGCGTCAACGAGCACGAAAATCTTCGCCAAGACAACCCGAGCTGGGCGGCATAGAAGAGCGAAGTGCGTGGGGTGCACCTGGTCTGGTTGACACGCGTTCCTTTTGAACGCCTTGGATGCAGCGGCAAGGGCATCAGGGTCTTTAGCCTCGGGGATCTCCATCGAGGGAAGCTCTTCAAGCCAGGACGGTTGTTCCAATGGGGAGGGGCTTCCTTTCCAAGTGCGCATCCAATGATCATACTCACCATCGAGATGCCCTGATAAAAGGCACGCGTAACCATCTGGCCCCTCCGCGACGTCGACATGCAACAGTGCCCCGAAGATGGCGAAAGACCTCTTTTGCCCGGAGCCGTGGCCAAAGCTTGGTCACACCACTCTCTCCAAGACTGCACCTGGATGGTTTCTGGCTTGGGCAAGGCTTCCGCCGCCCAAAGAAAAGTCGACGTACTCCTCCGACTGCCAGATCAGATTATCCCACTGCCCCAGGTTCATATGGTAGGCACACCTGCTAGCTACTACAGATGTGACATAATGCCAGAAGCTCATATGCTGTGGCCAGTGGGTCTCGAAAGGCCCACCGTGACGTTCAAGACGAACCCAAACCCTGAGGAGCTCGGCAAGCGACGTACGGGGCGAGCGCGCTGCCCTTGACATACGAGGCGCACTCGTGCAAGATGACGGCCCAAACTGTCCTGCATTCAGCTTTCCTGCAAGACCCTGGACCTCGCGAAACCTCGAGACAAGCCAATCTAGGGCCCTATGCGGGCCGCGATTCGCATGGGAGCGAGTCCGAAGGAGGAAAGACAGGGAAACTGTAACAACATGTATCCCCGAACCTCCCATCGGGCCCCTGGGTGGGGCGATGGTTTTCTTGAGGACTTCATCCAAAGTTTTATCCATCCACTCCTGGTACACCTGGTTCAAGAGGGCTTCCCGTGAGATCCTCTGGTCACAGCTGCCTGATACAGAATACAACTTCCCATCTGCACCTCTCAACTGGGCGATGAACGGGTCCAGGAGGGCTCCCAACTCCTCATACTCATGCTCCAAATCGGGATGCTGGATGGGGCCGATGCCCAGGTCAGGAGGTACAGGGAGCGATTTCAGCGGCACTGAGGTCATGATGTCCTAGATACAGCCAGCCAGGGAAAAAGAAACAGGTCTGTGTTGTCCATTAGGGGCCAGCGAGTCCAGGGACAGGTCGGAGACTGCATAGGAAACCAGAGTAGACAGCATAAGACAGTCAATGCTACTTTGGTCCTTACCCGAGACATACGTTGGGCCTGGCACACATCGGAGTATAGCGTCTAAGCGGCCTATCGGGGCTGCAGTGTCAAGCTCGCTGGGGTCCACGTTGACATACCCACCGGCTATAAACAGGTACCCGTGGTCGAAGAGATCGCCGGCCACGGCATCCAGGATCTGGAGGTTTTGGAACCCGAGCCCAGTCCCATCCTTGAAGTAGCACGAGTACAGCACTAGCACACCATACGATCGGGTCCAGAAGAAACATCGAACGACACGACCAGGCACAAGCTCAGCAGACTGTCCGGGCGGCAAGAAGAGGTCAAGATGGCCCCTGCCTACAATGAGGACTCCAACCGACGTGCCACCAGGCGTGGCCTCAGCCATTCTACCAAAAAAACTGTCCAACCCTTCTGTATCAGGTTGGTGCGAACTTCTCGAAACCGACGGGGGAGCAGTCGATGCTCCAGCATGCACACTATAATACTTGTAGTGGTAGATAGATAGCACTCTGCATTCTTCCAACAGGTGCTGTTAAGGGTGGTGACCAATACCTTGGGGCTGGACCCAACCCTGGCGCCTCCGCGCTGGTTACCCACCTTCTGTCCTGGGGGGTACTGCTGCAGGGGCGGCGGCCGCGGCTGCTGCAGCTGGCGATGCTGGCGCTGATCCTGGTCCTGCACGTCCCTTGTCTTGGGCCCGCCGGCCCAAGTCCTTGGGGACCAGCTTAGCCCTCGTCTTAAGAAAATTGTTCTGCACCAGGGTAGCCAGCTGCCTCCGGACTGCTGGCTCCAGCTTGCTGATCTCCCCGCAGTCCTCGAAAACATTCTCGGCATCCATGTCGGCAGTGAGGGGGTCTTCCGCAAGAGCGAAGGGACTAGCCGCAGGAACGCCAATAGGACCCTGGGGTCTGGCAAAGCTGGGGGCAGCGTTGAAGGGGTTGCCCGTGAGGTCGATTGCTGCTCCTCCAGCCCCTGCGCCTCCGAGCCCCCCTGCACCTGCACCTCCAGCATCAGCCTCACCTCCTGCTGCTGCTGGTGGTGCTGCAGGTGCTGCTGCTGGTGCTGCTGCTGGGTGGGGCTGGCGGCTGCAATAAGCTGTTGAAGCGGGTCTCAATGGCCTGCTTTGCCTGGGGACCCGCGTACTCCGACACAGCAGTCTTGAGGGCATCGAGCTGCTGCTGGATGAAAACGCTCTCTCCTCCAGGCGCTCCTCCACCTCCTCATCGTCCCATGCCCACCTGGCTTGCCTGGTACTTGGCCAGGGCCTGGGCATGGGCCCTCTGGGCGGCGGCGTTGGCGACCTCCTCCTCCTCCTGGAGATGCCGGTTGAGGTCCTGGCAGCGCGAGAGCAGCTCCTCGATCTCCCGCTCCACCTGGATGATCGAATCCTGCACCTGTCCTGGTCCTCTCGAGCTCCTTCTCGGCCATCCTGAGGGATGTGGAGGGGTCCCTGGTGTTGTCACGATGCTGCTTCTGTTGTTGCCAGGCCTGTTGAAGCAGAACCACGGCGTCCGGGGCCAAGTCCTCCACCTTGCCACTTCCTTGGGAAACTCCCTGGAAGAGTCGACGCAAAAGATCACGACCCGTCTCGGACCCCTTGCTACGTCCTCCTCCTCCACCTCCACGGTCCCGCTTTCCACCGCCCTCCCTCCTCCCAGAATTGCCTTCGTGTTCGGGGAGGGGCTTCTTACAGTGGTAGCACCAGGTGTAGTGAGGTAGATTCTTGCGACACTTACAGTCAGGACAGGCTATATTAGCTTGCCCAGGGGCTTTCGCGCCAAAATTGGCGCGCACACTGGACACTTCCAATCTCTATGGCGCGCGCGGAGGATTAGGGTGTGCCGTGTCGATCGGGGATCAAAGAGGCCCATGCCCTGAGTCCAGCCTCCGCTTCGAGCAGAGGTTGAGTGGGACCCCCACGGGGAGGACACCCGTGGAGGCTTGAGCCAAAATGGCTACGGACTCCTCCTCCTCCTCCTCCTCCTCCTCCTCCTCCTCCTCCTCCCCCTCCTTATCCTCATCTTGGTCATCCTCCTCCCCCCCCATCCGAGTGAGTTCCTTCGACGTAACTCCTCCTCGTCGCGCCATCAGGCATGTCGGTAGGGCGATCTGAGCGTTTCGCCTGAGACCTCTTCACCGCTCATGCTGCCCAACCGTACATGTCAAAACAACGACACACCCTCGACCCTTTTTTGTCCCACCCTCCGGGGGTGCACCCTTTTTTTTCTCCCTCGCACCGCACGTTTCCCTCGCACCCTTTTTATGCTTCCCTCCGGGGGGGGGGGGGGGGCGCAACCCTCTATTTGGTCCGCTCGGGGGGGACGAAGCTGCAGAGGGACGCTGGAGAGGCGCCAGGGCGCCCCCGCCGTGTAAGAAAGAACGTGCAGAGGTTGCTCAGGAGCAGAGGCCCGAGGGCACGCCTCATGAACTGGGCGAGGGCCTCCCCCCTCCAGAAAAAGAAACTGGAGCAGACGCGACAACAGAGCAGACGCGACGGCCATCAGTGACTCGGAAACGATATGTGCAAACGTTACCACCACCAAAACCACCACCACCAACGTCATCCTCATCCTCATCCTCATCATCACCATACCATCACCATCACCATCACCATCACCATCACCATCATCATCATCATCATCAGCAGCAGCAGCACCAGCAGCAGCGGCAGCAGCGTCAGCAGCATCAACATCTGCATCAGCATCTGCATTAGCATCATCATCAGCAGCAGCAGCAGCAGTAGCAACATCATCCTCATCATCATCATCCTCATCATCATCCTCATCAGCATCCTTATCATCATCATCACCATCATCATCATCATCATCATCATCATCATCATCCTCATCATCATCATTATCATAATCATCATCATAATCACCATCATCATCATAATCATCATGATCAGCAGCAACAGCATATGTTCCTCCTCCTCAGTTTTATCCGCAGCAGCATCCGTAGAAGCATGATAAAGGTCGTCGTCACCACCACCATCATCATCAGCAGCAGCATCCTCATCATTATCATTTTCAGCAGCAACACCATCAGCATCATTATCATCACCATCGTCATCAGAATCAGCATCATCATCAAAGCCCTCGTCAACATCATCTTCCTCCTCCTCCTCATCATCATCATCAGCGCCACCATAGGCATTCCCATCAGCCTCATCACCATAATCAGTATAACCACCACCATCATCGCCATCATCATCAGCATCATCATCGGCAGCAGGAGCATCATCATCAGCAGCATCATCAGCATCATCATACACATCATCATCATCATCATCATCATCATCATCATCATCATCATCATCATCATCATCATCATCAGCATCGTCATAAAAATCGTCATCCTTCAATCATTATAAAAACGGCATCATCATACTCATCATAATACGAATACTAGTAAAATTAAGAATCGTCATCATCATCACATCAGCATCATCAGAAGCATCATCATCAGCATCAGTGTCACCATCATCGTCAACATCATCCCCAACATCATCCACGCACACGCACACACACACACACATCTCTGAATCCCCCTAGGGAGCCCCGAAAATGCCCCTAGAGACGGGGATGTCCTGCTCCTCCTCCTCCTCCTCTTCCTCACGATCCTCCTCCTACACCTACTCGTCCTCATCATCATCCTCATCATCATCCTCATCCTAATCCTCACCATCCACCTCCTCCTCTTCATCCTCATCCTCACCATCATCATCATCATCATCATCAGCAGCAGCAGCAGCAGCAGCATCACCCTCATCATCAGCAGCAGCATCATCACCACCAAGATCATCGTCATCGTCGCCGTCACCGTCATCGCCAGTGTCAGCACCACCATACCACCATAACCATCATTATCCTCTTACCTCCCTCTCTCTCTCCTTTCTCCTCCTCCTCCTCCTCTTCCCTCCTCCTCCTCCTCCTCCTCCTCCTCCTCCTCCTCCTCTGCCTCCTCCCGGGCTTGTCGCAACTAATGAGGAGGGAACTTCCGACGGATACATCTGAGGACTGCTCTGGTCCTCCTCCTACTCCTGCCCCTCCCCCTGCTCTTCCCGCTTCCCCATCCTCAGCCCTCCTCCCTCCTCCCTCCTCCCTCCTCCTCCTCCTCCTCTTCTTCTTCTTCTTCTTCCTCCTCCTCCTCCTCCTCCTCCTCCTCCTCCTCCTCCTCCTCCTCCTCCTCCTCCTGGTCGGGCTCGCCCTTCCTCAAAGCCCGCAATCCTGAGCTTTCCGCTTCTCGCCCAAGAACACCGAGAACCCCGTCTTCGGTGGCGCTGGCGGAGAGTGCCGGAGGAACTTGATAGTCATCACCTTCATGGCCTCGCGGGGGGGAGGGAGGAGGACCTGGGAGAACACAGACTTTACTTTCGGTGTCTTGACAAGATCACGACGGAGGTGCTTCGTCGTCTTCAGCCTCTGGGTACCGTCTGAAGTCTCCAGGGCTGCAACACCAAGAATATTGACAAAATGTAGCAGCACACACACACACACACACACACACACACACACACACGCGCGCATGCCTTCGCCACACACACACACACAAACAAACACAAAACACACACACACACACAAAACAAACAAAAAAAAGCCGAGAACACTGGGGCTTGCGCATTGAGAGAAGATCGCGACGTCAGAGGTCTGATGAGGAGAGGGAGGAGGACGAGGAGGAGGAGGAGGAGGAGGGGATCGAGGTGTGAGAATGTGCTGGGCCTCTTGGAACTTCGTCTGGAAGCCTCTCGAGGCTTCCAGAGGGAAAAAGGATGGAGGAAGGGAGGCAAGTCTGGATTCCAGCGGGAGCTCTCGTTTCGTCCTCCCCCTCCCTCCCACCATCCCCCCCCCCTACTCCCTACCTCCCTACACCTTCCTTCATCCCTCACCCCATCATCACCCCATCACCCCATCGTCACCGTCAGCGTCATCGTCAGTGTCAGCACCACCACACCTACATCACCATCATTATCCTCTTCCCTCCCTCTCTCTCTCCTTTCTCCTGCTTATCCTCCTCTTCCCTCCTCCTCCTCCTCCTACTCCTCCTCCTGCCGCTCCTCCTACTCCTCCTCCTCCTCCTCCTGCTCCTGCTCCTCCTTCTCCTCCTCCTCCTCCTCCTCCTCCTCCCTGCTCCTCCTTCTCCTCCTCATCCTCCTCCTCCTCCTCCTCCTTCTCTCTCTCTCTCTCTCTATCCCTCCCCTCCTGCCTCACGCCTTCCTCGTTCTCCGCCCCTCCTTCCCTGCAGACAACTCCGCACCGTCGACACGTATTCGGCGGCGTCGGGCTGGCCGAAAGCCTACCAACACGGCCTAATCGCGTCCCGAATGGCCCACGTGGCCGACGCCGGAAACCCCGAGTCCGAAAATGCTACCGCATCGACTCTAATTCCGCTGCCTTCCGCTGGCGGACACGCCACTGTTTTACTTCCGCTGGCCCCGTGGGCCTGCATGGTGAGAGCCTTACATGCATTCTGACATTACCACCAGCAGTCAAATCAAGATTCCACCGTCGGCGCCCATCCAGGAGGAGGGCGACCAGTGCAAACCCAAGACTCATCAAAGATGTTGGAACAAACCCTCCCTCCAAGCCCCCCCTTCATAGGCCCCATACATGGATTCATGTCCACTGAGGGAAGTGCCCCGTTGGGAGACAACTCTTTTAAGACCCTGAAGCGTGCCGAATCACCATTCTCGAGACTCCAACGTCGCGAATCAATATGACGGCTGCGTCTTCACGATTCTGAATCGTGCCAGAACACCACTCCTGGAACTTCAGCACCACGACTCAACGTGTTGCGCCCTGACAATCCTGAATCATTCCGAACACACGCTGTCTGGTACGTTGACCATGGGCATCCCTGAAACTCTGTTAAGAAAAATGTTCGCATCGCTGGGGCGAGAGCCTCATTCCCCACATGCCTAGTGTGGTTCTGGTTTGCTCCACTCCCGCGTCGCACCCGCGTCTCTTCTCATGCCCTCCTCATCCTTTTCGTCGCACACTGACGCCACACACACACACCGCACACAACGCACACACAGCACACATCAGACACACGCACACACACACACACACACACACGCACACACACACACACACACATTCTCACGCACTCACACACAAACACATACACACAAGTAAACACACACACACACACATCCGACACACTCCAGACAACATAACACATACACCACACCACACACACACACACACGCACCATACACATCGTACGTCAGACACGCATAACACAACACAACACCACAAACACAACAGGCGTGGAACATTCTCGACACCATAAAGGGGTGCGCACGGGGTGGTCCCCCTATCCGCGCCGGTCGCCCAGGGCGTAGCAGGCGTGGCACTTGCTCCACACCATAGGGGGTTGCGCATGGGGTGGTCGCGCCTGTCGTCGATGCCGTGGCAGGCGAAGTTTCTCGATACCGTAAGGGGTGCGCACGGGGTGGTCCCCTATCCGCGCCGGTCGTCCAGAGCATAGCAGGCGTGGCACTTTCTCGACACCATAATGGGTGCGCAGGGGGTGGTCTCCCTGTTCGCGTCGGTCGTCCAGGGCGTAGCAGGCGTAGCATTTTCTCGACACAGTAGGGGGGGCCAAGGGGGGTTCGCGCCGGACGTCCAGGCCGTAGCAAGCGTGGCACTTTCTCGACACCATAATGGGTGCGCAGGGGGTGGTCTCCCTGTTCGCGCCGGTCGCCTGGGGCGTAGCAGGCGTAGCATTTTCTCGACACAATAGGGGGGGGGCACAGGGGGGGTCTCTGACCGCGGCCGCCATGCGCACGGGTCGTCCAGGGCATAGCAGGCGTCGCAGCGTCTCGACGCCATGAGGAGTGTACAGAGGGGGTCCCTGCGCGCGGCCGCTATGCGCCCTGGTCGTCCAGGGCATAATAGCAGGCGCAACATTTTCTCGACACCACAGGGGGTACGCAGGTGTTGGTCCGTGAGCGCGGCCGCTATGCGCCCCGATCGTCCAGGGCGTAGCAGGCGTGGCACTACCTCAACACCACAAAGAATGCGCAGCGACTGATCCCTGAGCGTGGCCGCTGTGCGCCCCAGTCGTCCAGGGCATGCCAGGCGTGGCAGATTCTTGACGCCATGAGGGGTGAGCAGGGCGCGGTCCCTGAGCTCGGCCGCCACGCGCCCCAGTCGTCCAGAGCATCGCAAGCGTGGCATTTTCAGGCCTTTGGCGCAGTAGCATCAGTAGGGTCACACTTGATCTTCGTGTCTGACCACACGTCACCTTCGTGTACTACAGAATGTATAGCGACAGTATCGGATCCCTGTTGGAGACTCAAAGAAATCGTCAGTTTCACACGACACCTTCGTGTCGGTTGCACCACACGCCACCTTCGTGTACTATTCACTCGTAAGCAAGCATATCAGGGCCTCATTAAGAAATACAGAAAGAGGACAGTTTCACGCGTCACCTTCGTGTCGCAGCATTTACAGCATGGTTCCAATAGAAGAGAGAACGCGTTTTACGGGCGCTTGCCTTGGGAACATTCGGCGGCGCGTTTCAAACAGGGGGGTCCCCCCCCCAACACTCGGCGCCGTCGATCACAACCAGAGGGAACTCCCCTCCCCCCCAATCCCCCCCCCTCCCGAACCCCCCCTCCCTCTCGGAGCTGGCGCTGGCGCTGGCGGCCGCCAGCAGCGCCCGCGGCGGGGACGCAGCGACGATTACCAGAGGCAGCCCGGGGGGGGGGGTCAAAACCCTCCCCCCTCCCAAGGGGGGGGGGTCAAAACACACACACACACACATACACACACACACACACACTCGGCGCCGTCGCTGGCGGCGGCCAGCAGCGCCAGCGCTGGCGCCGGCGACGGCGGGGACGCAGCGACGATGACCATCACTACCACCACCACCACAACCACCACCACCACTACCACCACCACCACCCCCGCCTCAACCCACCACCACCACCACCACCACCACCAACAGCACCACACAACCACCACCACCACGGCCACCACCACCACCACCACCACCACAACCACCACCGCAACTCACCATCACACCACCACCGCCGCCGCCACAAAAACCCACCACCACTACCACCCCTACCACAACCACCACCACAATATGTCACACCACCACCACCACCACAACCACCACCACTACCAGCAGCACAACCCACCGCCACCACCACAAACCACCACCACCACCGCCACCACAAACCACCACCACCACCACCACAACAAACGTTCACAAACCACCGCCACCACCACAACCCACCGCCACCACCACCACCACCACAAACCGCCACCACACAACCACAACCACCACCACCACCACAACTCACCATCACCACCACCACCACAACAACCCACCACCACTACCACCACAACCACCACAATCTACCACACCACCACCACCACCGCCACAACCACCACCACTACCAGCAGCACAACCCACCACCACCACCACAAACCACCACACCACCACCACCGCCACCACCACCATCACAAGGACCACTTCCACAAACCACCGCCACAACCACAACCCACCACCACCACCACCACAAACCACCGCCACACTACCAGCACACCACCACCCCCACCACCACAACCCACCACCGCCACCACCACCACCACCACCACAAACCACCACAAACCACCACCACACCATTTCCACAAACCACCACGACCACCACCACCCACCGCCACAACCACCACCACCACAACAAACCGCCACACGACCACCACCACAACCACCACCACCGCCACCACCACCACCACCACAATCCACCACCACCAACACCGTCGTCCCCGTCGACGCTCCCCGCCACCGCCGCCAGCCACCGCAGGCGCCGGCGCCGGCCAAGAAATGGAAATCGTCGTCCCCGCCGCCGTCGCCAGCCGCCGCCGACCCCCCAAGCGCAGCGCCGGCCCGAGGAGAAGGGAAGCAAAGGGGGGGGAGGTTCGAACCCCTCCCCCCCCTCCATCCAGGAGGGGAGGGGGGAAGGGTCCGGTTCCAAACCCCCCCCCCTCCCAAGCGACAGAAAGCGCTCTTTACAATAGAAATACACGGGGTTTTGGGGGTCTTTTCCCATTGTCCAATGAGACGGCCAAAACTCTGGCCGACGCCCTTACGGCACCCCCAGGATCCTTAGGAATTCAAGAAGAGATGGCCGAGTCCCAGCCTCCAGCTGGATTCATTAATATGTTATTAGCCTTTGAATGGGAATTCAAATGGAAACTGTCGAGCCCCAGCCTCCAGCAGAATTCCTTAATAATTCGATCGGCTTTTGAATAGGAATTCAATCAGAAATAGTCGAGCCCCAGCCTCCAGCATAATTCCTTGATAATTCATTGGTTTTTACATTGGAATTCAACCGGAGATGGCCGAGCCCCAGCTTCCAGTGGAATTCCTGTATCATGTGTTGGCTCTTTGAATTGGAATTGAATAGGACATGGTCGAGCCACAGCCTCCAACTGAATTCATCATGAATGTATGTGTTTTTGAAACGGGAATTCAATAGGAAATGGCCGGGTCCCAGCCTCCAGCAGAATACCTTAATCATTTCTTGTTTCTCGAAAAACAAATAAATCGGAAATCGCCGGGCCCCAGCCTCCAACAGACTTCTTTAGCAGTTGTTGAATAGGAATTCAACCGGAAATTGACGAATCCCACCCCGCAGCAGAATTTCTTAATAGTTTATGGGTTTTTTTGAAAAAGGAATTCAATAGGAAATGGCCGAGTCCCAGCCTCCAGCAAAATTCCTCATGAATTTTATGTTTTCAAAAAGAAATTCAATTGGAAATGGCAGGGTCCCAGCCTCCAGCAGAAGTCCTTGAAAAATGAATTGCTTTTGAATACGAATTCAACAGGAAACTGCTGAGACCCAGCCTCCAGAAAAATTCCTTGAGGAGGAGGAGGAGGAGGAGGCTGGCAGAAGTCTACAGGCATGAATGGCTTTCAATATTTTGCTGTAGAACGCAGAGAGCAGGGAAAGCCTGCTCCATGTTGTATGAATTATAAGAGCGTTCACTGCTGTATGGTTGTATTCGTGTTTCCTGTTTTGTTTCTTGGTGTTTCCTGTTGTATGGGTGGTTCCCTTGTATTTCCCTGTTGTTTGGATTTTCTCTGTGGGTTATGTTGTATGGGTTCCGTCGCTGTCTTGTACTGCATGGTTTCTGTTTCGTCTCTTATTGTATAGTTCTATGATGGTTCCCTTTTCTATGGACTCCATGTTGTTTCCTATCGTACGGCTTCTCTTCGTTGTTTCTTATTGTGTTCCACACGTCACCTTCGTGTACTATTGTTCTGGATTCCGTGCATACTGGTACTTTTACGAAACCGAACAGAAATTGCAATTCCACGCGTCACCTTCGTGTCGAATTGCATTATAATTGTATTGTAAGTGTGTTCTACTTGTGCTGGAATCAAAGTCTAAGTGCATTCTAACTGCATTCGAATGTACTTATAGTTGTATTCTGATTAAAATATGGGTGTAGTCTAATCAAAGTATATGTGTACTCCACTCGAATTATAATTCAAGTTTAGCTGCAGTCTAGCTGTTTTCGAATTAACATTAAATTTTAGTCTGCTTCAAATACGATCGCTTTCTCGTTAAATTCTAATCGTGTTGTAATTCTGTTCGAATTGTATTGACAGTGCACTCTACTTGCATTCTACTTACATTATAAGTGTAATTAAGTTGACAGTTGACTTGTAGTTCACTTGTAGTGTAGATGCGGCTTCATCGTATTTCAATTGTATTATAATCGTGGTATGATTGCATTCTGAATGCGTTATAAGCGTACTCTAATCGTACTATGATTGGATTCGACTTGTGTTATAATTGTATCATAGTTGTATTATAAGTTTAATCTGAGTGTATTATAGGCGCATTCGAAGTGTACCCGATGTGTATTAGATTGGCATTCTAGTCAATCGAAGTAGTACTTGTAGTAGTAGTGGTAGTAGTAGTGGTAGTGACAGTACTAGTAGTAGTAGTCGTCGTCGTCGTAGTCGCGGTCGTAGTAGTAGTTGCCGCCGTCGCGGTCGAAGTAGTAGTAGGTAGTGGTAGTAATAGTAGCGGCGGTCGTGGTAGTGGTAGTAGTAGTAAGAGCAATAATAATAGTACTGGTAGTAATAATAATTGTCATAGTAGTAGTCGCAACAGTAGTAGTAGTAGTAGTAGTAGTAGTAGTAGTAGTAGTAGTAGTAGCAGTAGCAGTATTAGTATTAGTAGTAGTAGTAGTAGCAGTAGCAGTAGTAGTAGTAGTAGTAGTAGTAGTAGTAGTAGCAGTGATAGTGGTACTAGTAATAGTAGCAGTAGTAGTAGCAGTAGTAGTAGTAGTCATATTAGTAATAATAGGAGAAGCAGCAGTAGTAGTGGAAGTAATGAGAGTAGCAGTAGTAGCAGTCGTCGTAGTAGTATTAGTAGTAGAAAGTTTAAAATTAGTAAGAGTGGTAGCGGTGATGAGAGTAGCAGTGGTAGTACCGACGGGACATACAAGACATGAAATATGTGTGTGGTTTCAAACGTAATTTCGAAAAGGGGCCGCCCCCGACCTGTGAAACTCTTGCAATGTTGAAAACAAATGTGCGCGGCGTTAAGGCGAGAGCCACATGCTTGAAGCGACCCGCCCTCCATCTGTGAAACTGTTGCCAATTCTCAAGCTTCAGGATCATAAATGGTAAGGGTGTTTCAAGCGAAACGCCCGGACCGCCCTTCTGACTGGCCCTGGGGTGTGACTGGGACGAACTAGTTCTAAGGAAAAAGAATGGAAGAGGGGGGAAGGAAACGGAGGAGGAGGGGGGGGAGGAGGATGAGGGAGAGGAGGGGGAGATAGGGCGGAGGCGGAGAAGGGGGAGGAGGAGGAGAGAGGGGGAGGAGGAGAGAGGGAGGGGGAGGACGAGGGGAAGGAGGGGCAGAAGGAGGAGGAGCATGTGGCTGGTCAGGCTGCTTGCCAAAAAAATATGCGGGGCCAGAGCTGGAGCACTATCTGGAAAAAGAGGGACGCCCCCTTCGATCGGTGCAGCTGCCTGCAGAGTCATGCTCGTCTATAGCCATACCGTGTGGGAACTACCCGAACAAACAGATCCCTCCTCCTCCTCCTCCTCGTCCTCCTCCTCGTCCTCCTCCTCGTCCTCCTCCTCCTCATCATCGTCATCATCATCAAAATCGTCATCATCATCATCATCATCATCATCATCATCATCATCATGATCATCATCATCATCATCATCATCATCATCATCATCATCATCATCATCATCATCATGATGATCATCATCATCATCATCATCATCATCATCATCATCATCATCATCATCATCGTCATCGCCATCGTCGTCGTCATCATAATTGTCATCGTCATCATCATCACAATCAGAATTAGCAGCAGCATCATCATCAGCATCGTCATCGTCATCATCATCAGCAGCATCATCATCAGCAGCAGCACCAACATCAGCAACGTTATCGTTGTAACCATCGTGATCACCATCAGTATGATCAGCATCATAATAATCATCATCATCATCGGCATCACCATCATCATCGTCATCAGCATGATCACAGCATCATCGTCACCACCAGCATCATCATCAGCAGCAGCATCATCATCATCATCATCATCATCCTCATCATCATCATAATCATCCTCGTCATCATCATCATCGTCATCATCATCAGCATCAGCAGCAGCATCCTCATCATCATCATCATCGTCATCATCATCATCATCATCATCATCATCATCATCATCATCATCATCATCATCATCATCATCATCATCATCATCATCATCGATTAAGCGTAATCCACCGCCGCTCTACTGTGGAAAATTCCCCTCCCTCTTCCTCCGGAATCCGGGGTCCCCTGCTCGAACCCCCCTCCCCCCCTCCCCTCCCCCGGCAAAACTCCCCCGCCTAACCCCTCCCCCCCCACTCCGGAAACCGGAGTGGGATCACTACCGGTTCGAATCCCCCCCCTCCAGAAAACTGGGGGGGGGTTCGAACCCCCCCAGCCCCCCCCCCACTCGCCACCAGCAAACGACTCCATGTCCCCACCACCGTCCTCACCACCGCCCTCACCGCTGTCCCACCACCACCGAACCCACCACCACTGTCTCACTGTCTCCACTGTTCCCACCACTGTCCCGACTGTCCCCACCAGTGCCCTCACTACTGTCGCACTGTCCCCAGTGTCCCCACCACTGTTCCCACCACGGTCCCATTCTCCCCACTGTCCCCAGTGTCCCCACCACTGTCCAACTGCTCCCACTGTCCCCACCACCGTCCCACTGTCCCCACTGTCCCCGCCGCTGTCCCACTGAGCTGTCCCACAGTTCCCACCACTGTCCCACTGTCCCCACTGTCCCTACCACTGTCCCACTGTACCACTGTCCCAGGGTCCCACCACCATCCTCACCACCGCCCTCACCACTGTCCCCACCACCACCGTCCCCACCACTGTCCTACTGTCCCCACTGTCCCCACTACTGTCCCACTGTCCCCACACCAGTCCCCACCACGGTCACACTGTCCCCACACCACTGTCCCCACCACAACCGTCCCCACCGCGGTCCCAGTGTCCCCACTGTCCCGCTGTCCCCACTGTTCCCACCATTGTCCCCTCTGTCCCCACCAGTGCCCCAACCGGTGTCTCACTGTCCCCACTGTCCCCACCACTGTCCCCACCACGGTCCCACTGTCCCCACACCACTGTCCCCACCACCACCGTCCCCACCACTGTGCCACTGTCCCCACTGTTCCCGCCACTGTCCCACTGTCCCCACTGTCCCAAACTGTCCCCACAACGGTCGCACTGTCCCCACACCACTGTCCCCACCACCGCCGTCCCCACCACTGTCCCACTGTCCCAACTGTCCCCAGCAATGTCCCACTGTCCCCACTGTTCCCACAATTGTCCCCACTGTCCCCACCAGTGCCCCCACCAGTGTCTCACTGTCACCACTGTCCCCACCACTGTCCCCACCACGGCCCCACTCTTCCCATGGCCCCCTCTGTCCCCACTACTGTCCCACTGTCCCCACCGTCCCCACCACTGTCCCACTGTCCCCACTGTCCCCGCCGCTGTCCCACTGAGCTGTTCCACTGTCCCCACTGTTCCCACCACTGTCCCACTCTCCCCACTGTCCCGACCACTCTCGCCACTGTCCCACTGTCCCACTGTCCCGCCTCCGTCCCCACCACCGCTCTCACCACCGTCTCCTCCACTACCGTCCCCACCACTGTCCCCACTGTCCCCACCACTGTCCCACTGTCCCCTCACCGCTGTCCCCACCACCACCGTCCCCACCACTGTCCCACTGTCCCCCGTCCCCACCACTGTCCGACTGTCCCCACCACCACCGTCCCCACCACTATCCCAGTGTCCCCACCACTGTCCCACTGTCCCGATGAGCTTGAATAGTTTGCCAGCGGCGAGGGGGGGGGAGAGGGAGGGGGTCGAACCAGTAGTGACCCCCCCCCCTTTTCATGATGGACTGGGGGGGGGGAACGCGGGGGGGTCGATTCGGTAGTGAACCCCCCCGGTTTTCGAGGGGGGGGGACGGGTACCGCCAGTGACCCCCCCGGTTTTCTGCCAACAGCTGTAGAACACGTTCTTTCCCATCATCAGCATCATCATCATCATCGTCATCATCATAATCATCAGCAGCTGCATCATCAAAGTAATCTTCATCAGCAGCAGCATTATCATCATCACCACCACCACCATCCTCATCATCAGCAGCATCAACATCACCATCATCACCATCAGCATAATCAGCATCATCAGCATCAGCATCATCATCAGCAGCATCAACATCATCAGCAGCATCACCATCATCAGCATCATCAACATCATCATCGTCAGCAGCATCATCACATCATTATCGCCCTCATTATCAGCAGCATCAGCATCAGTATCAGCATCGTCCTTGTTATCGTCATCCTCATAACCATCATCAGCATCCTCACCACGTCGTTATCATAAACGGTTTCATCAGCATCAGTGTCATCAGCATCGTCATGATAAGTCGTCAACATCACAATCATCAACATCATCAGCATCAACATCATCACCATTATCATCGGCAGCAGCATAAACAGCATCGTCATCATCATCATCATCATCATCATCAGCATCATCATTATCATCATACTCGTCAGCATCATCATCATCGTCATCAGTATCATCATCATCATCATCATCAGCATCATCATCAGCATCATCAGCATCATCAGCAGCATCATCAGCATCATCACCATCACCATCACCATCAACATCAACATCATCATCATCATCATCGTCATCATCATCATCATCGTCATCATCATCATCATCATCATCATCATCATCATAATCATCATGATCATCATCGGTACCATCATCATCAGCAGCGCAGCAGCAGCCTCTCTCACATTTATCCTACTCTTCCTCCTCCTCATGATAATTCTCCTCCTCCTCCCCCTCCTCCTCCTCCTCCTCCACCTCCTCCCGCTCATCCTCCTCCTCCTCCTCCTCCTCCTCCTCCTCCTCCTCCTCCTCCTCCTCGTGAACGCCCGTTGTCGAAAGGATGCCACCCTCCGTCGCTGTTAGAGTTGGAATTCGGCTGTAGAGCTGCAGCATGCGAGGGGGCGTCACGCCAGGGCCAGACGTTCAAGAGTGGCAGACCTCAGACTTACAAGCGATACGCTTTGAAATGTATGACCCCTCCACCCGCACAGCTGTAGGAACTTACCACCTTTGCGCTCAACGTAAACTTAGAACTGGCAAGCGATAGCAACATGTTGAACAAAGTGCTCACGTCCACACGTGCAACTGCAAATCAGGCTCTCAAGACGAACAGGCGCGCGACGCTAAGGCGAGAGATACATATTGTGAACCAACCGCCGTCCATCGGTGTAAATGCTGGTAACACTATAAAGACACACGCGCGCGCGGCGCTGCGCCGAGAGACACACTTAGAGAACGGAGCGCCTGCCCTCCGCGCAGCTGAGCCAAACTGTTTCGACAAATGCGCGCAGCGCAGAGGTGAGAACCACGTGGGAGTAGCGCGTCGGCCGCCGCGCGACGGCTGCCTGGCGGGGCGCCGCAGAGCCCAGCTTCTCGCGCGCGCGGCGCGCGCGCACGCGCGCCAGCCCGTCATCTCCACGCCTCGCCAGACGGGTCGGAGAACGGGGATCCCTCTGGGAATGTCAGGTCGTCGAAAGAGATGTACCCACTTCGAGACGCCGGGTCCTTGGACGCCGAGTCGGACGGCGCAGATGGATCAAGCTGCAACGACAAGTCGTCGCTCCAGACCGACGCACCCGCGCCCCAGGCCTGAGCTCCGCCCGGGGTGGCGAACCACAGGTCCAATTCCATCGTGTCCTTGGTGGTCAGCGCGCCCCCGCTGCGCTCGAGCTGCTGCCACAGCGCGCGGCCGTGCGCCCCAATGCCTGCGTCCCGCAGGTACGAGTCCGGAATCATCAGCATGTCGTGCTCGAAACGCATACCGACGGGCCTCTTCTCGATCATGGCCATGGGGCCGGGAGTCGCGTCGCCCTCTCCGCCTATCAGCTGGGCAACTTGCAAGTTCTTCAGCGGCTTCACGTGCTTGACGAGGTCCTTCACGCGGGTGACCCTCTTCAGCAACTCCTGCCTCCTCTGGATCGCGTCCATCCCCCGCTGGTTCAGAAAGTCGCCCAGGCGTGACCTGCCGAAGCCGAGCGACATGGACGCAGGGAGGGCATTCTTCCTCCCTGCCTTGCTGTCTGTAGCGAGCCGGATGTCGCCGGCGATGGTCTCCCGACCAGCCTCGATGTCGGTGGCGTCTGCGACCGCCTCCAGCCTGGCGCCCGCCCGCTCCAGCCAGGTCACCATGGAGGGCATCAGCTTCACGTTCACCACGCCGAGAACTGTCTGGTGCCCCATGTGGGCCAACGCCATGAGCCCACGGACGAGCTGCCTGCTGCGGGCGGACACTGCGGCAGGGTCCTCTAAAACCGTCGACCCGGTCTCCTCTCTCTGCCGCCTCAGCGCCTCCAGCCTCGAGGACAAGACGTCCCCCAGGCACAGAGTCTTGGCCACCGGCCCAGTGCTCGGAAGCTTGGCGAACTCGTTAGCAGCGACTCCGTAAGCGATATTGCTGTACCACTCCTCTAGGGCCTCCCGGTCGCCCTTAACCTGAGCATCCTTAAAGTTCCAGTCCCTGAGACCCCGCGGGTTCCCGGCGGCGTAACCCCGCTGGTAATCGGCCGCGGCCCTCATGTGGTCCTCGGGCATCACCAGGTGCCGCCCAGCGCGCTCCCGGCAAAGCTGCACCAACAGAGCCGATGGAGCGGCCTCGACGACGGCCCGCCCAGCCAGCTGGCGGCTCCGCAGGGACAGCTCCTCGACACCGATGAGCATGATGGCTGCGGGCCTCCCTCCTCGCAGCTCCGAGCCCTCCTCGCCCGCCCAAGAGAACGTCTGGACCACGCGTTGGGTGTCCTGGAGCTCCCTGTTCGCGAAGAACTTCTCGAAAACCTCCATGTACCTCTTATCGGGGTGGTACGCCTTCCACATCTGCGCGTCCATGTTGCGGTACCTGGCCTCGAACTCCTCCCAGCTGTGGGGCGCGCGGGCCGTCTGTGGGCCCGCGGCGTCCAGACTGGACCACGGCACCATCCTGACGTCGGCCTCGCCCTCCGCCCTGACGCTCTTGCCGAAACGGTCCACGGCGAGCTGGAGGGGCTCGGAGGCAAGCACGGCCGGGTCCTTGATGGCCACGCTGATGCCCGGCGAGGCCAGCTTGCGGCCGTCCGTCCACACCTTCTCCTGGCCGACCGGCTTGAAGCCCGCCTGCTGTATCCTGCGACTGCCCCACAGCTGATTTCTGCGCATTTCGGGTCTGTCGTTGTACGGGGTGTCCCTGTTGAGGGGCACAGCGACAGGGAGGGACTGGCCCGGGGGGGAAGGCAGCGCCCTGGAATCGGCGACACGTCGCCGATAGACCAGCGACGGGCCCCCGATGTGGTGGAGAGCGCACGGCTCCTGGGCAGACAGGGGGGGGAGGGCCCGGGCCGCGATCGGCGATGAGTGGGCGACTGAGGGCCGATGCTTCCCCTCCCCCCCCGCGTCTGCCAAGGGGTCTGGCGTCCCAGACTTCTCGAGACGTGGGCCCTCGGACCTCTCGACGACCCCCCTTGCCCGGGGCCGGCCTCGGGTTCCCAAGTCGTCTCCTCACGGTCCAGGAGCCCACAACTGGCCCCCCAGAGGCTGAACATGGAGAAAGACCTGCCGTCTCGATGATTCGGGGGCGATGCCTCCCCCTCAGTTTGGACGCTCGAAATGGGCACGAAGAAAGTGGGTAGGATGCCCAACAGCGGATGTAGTCCAAAGCCGACAGCGGCCGTCGTTGGACAGGCGCCCGCTTGCCTCAGATGAACAACGCACGCCGCGACACCGATAGCGAACCCGTAGCTTGATGACACGGAGCTCAACACTCAGACTGAAAACATCCGTTTGGCACGATACGTTCACCAAGATGTGGGCCAGCACGCTGAGCCAACACGCAACGTATTGACACGGACGTCTTGAGCACGGCACGTGCTGCGTATTATAACGGGCGTACAGAGGCAGCTAAGATTGTCGATCTTCGTGCCTATCCTCCCCGTACCCATTTCGATCGCCCCGACCCCATTGGCCAGCCAACCCCCCCTCTTGCCATCGCTCGGACGTCCACTCCCCGTGCATGGTTCGTTTTTCGTGCGCTTCTCTTCCCCGTCAGGTGAGCCAAGAGGCTCCTCGACTGCCCCCGCCGAGAAAGAACGCACACGCCCCAGCGATGCCAAGCCCTGTTTCTGTGCCCCCGACCTTGTTATCTTCTTCTTGCCGATCCCAGGCCCGCCCCCCGCGCGGGCGACGCCCGGCGCGCGCCCGCGGCCCCCCGATGGGCCCCGCGGCCCCGCGAAGGCCGCCCAGACGGCGCCGCCCGCGCCGCGCTGTTGCCGCACACCCGCCGCCAGCAGCGCGGCCAGCCCCGCGGCGGCGAGCGCCCCAGCCGCGGCGGCGGCGCGCCGAGGACTGCGCTTGCCGCCGGGCCGGGGCGGCGCCATCTTCACCCGCGGGCCGCCGAGCCCCGCCAGGGAAGGGCGGCGCCGCGCCCCCAGAGGGGCCGGAGCGGCTGCGGAGCGCAGAGGGGGGCGTGCCCAAAGATTCAAGGCATTGAAAAAAGCAAGGCGGAGGTTTTTCGCAACTTTCGGCCTCTGGGGGCCCTCGCCGGGCCCCGGGACTGACAAAAGCCGACGCACGATGAAAACCCGGGCCTGGGGAATGGGTCGAGACTTCTGGGGGCCCCGTATTGAAAAATCACGACCTCTAATCTTTGGGGCTCTTCGCAACCTACATCGCTCCTGGGGCTTCGGGCGCAAGGCCCTGGAGGCTCTCCTGGGTCTCTCGTGGCTTCTTGATCGCTCGGCGTTCCGTGCATCCGGGCGGCCAAATGGGGGCAGGGCCATGTGGCTCGCCACAGCTCGCACGCCCATTCCCCGTGCATTTCTTGTTCGATCTCGTGCGTGTGCTCTCGCTGCCCGAAGATGCAGGATGCTCCTCCATGGCCCTCGCCGAGAAAAGGCGCTCACGCCCGAGCCATGCCAACGTGAGGCCGCAGCCCCCCCCGAGGCGCGCGGGGCAAGGGCCCGCCGCGGGGGCCTCCCAGCGCGGGGCCGGCGCCGCCGGGGCCCGCAGGTTGCGCAGGCGCGCCCCCCAGTGCCTCCCCTTCTTGTAAGTAAGACCCCCCCAGAGGAAGGACCGTGGTAACCCCCCCCCAATGGTAAGGTACTCACGCAGGACGAAAGATTTCCCTCTTGAGGTGCAAATGGCCATGAGGAGTTCGCAAGACAACGTCGGCGCCGGAACGGACGGCGACCTGACGAGCTGTCTGCAGCAACCGGGGTGAGAGGGATGTATGTATTCATTTCGAATGGGCCCCGCGCGCGCGGGGAGCTGATGGGTGCGCGCGAGACGACGCAACGCCCATCGTGGAGAGTTAATTACCGAACCCCCCATCCCCCGTAGAATCTTAACACGGGCGGTTTGCGGGGTCCGCGGATCCGATTTCTTGTGGTTCCCTGTATTAATTTAATACTGCAAATTTAAAACAGGGTAGAAATCGGATCCGCCGTGAAAAATAAGACCGAACACGGATCCAGCAAATCCGAAATCGGATCCGCGCGGACAGAAATCGCATCCACCGAAACACACACCAAAACCAAAATTGGATCCGCGCGACCTTCATTGGATCCGACGGCGGGTATCTCACAAGCGTCTGCAACAGATTTCAAACCTTCGTTCCGGGCCCAAGAGGGAAAAACTTTCGTCCTGGGGATGAGCGTTTTGGCCTTCGGACACGTTGGTTGCTACGTGGTCCACGCACCACACATCACCACAAATTCCCCGCAACGTTCCTGCTCGAGACGTCCTCGCAACACTCGGAAGAAGACTCCCACCCGTTGATTCGAGTTCTCGTTCGGGACGTCCTCGCGAAAGCTTGCGTTTCGGATTCGGAGTCGTGGTGGGCCACGCCGGAGCCCGCAAACCAGGGGAAGGCCTCCTTCTTTTCTGGCGTTGCGCTGGCCTCCAGATCGCGCAGGGGTGTGCCATAGCAGGAGCCTTTCCTGCCCACGATCTTTTACGCGTAAGAGGCGGACAGGAGAACGAGGAGGAGGGAGGAGGTTGAGGAGGTGGAGGAGGTGGGGCTCCCGCCTGAGACGTCCACGCAAACAAAAAGAAAGTCCCCTTGCGCTCGCAGTCGCGCTCGGCCGTGCCAGGGCCTGGCATGCAAGCACATATTCCCTTGTCTACGATCTATGTCTGGGACTCGTCGTCGTGATGGGCCGTGCTGGAACCCGCTGGACAGGGGGCGCCCCCCTGGTCGACGATCTTTCCCACGGAGGGGGGGCAACAACAGGATACGTTGGGAGAGAGGAAGGGAGGGAGGGGGA